>CAJJDP010000108.1:15721-390009 GCA_905182995.1 Paramecium octaurelia
CAATAGGGAAGCGCTGTGTTTATATTTTGAAATCTAAGCTTCAAATAACTTCTAACATCAACCAATCACAACTAGACATTAAATTATCATAATTAACTGTAAAACGTTTTCATATCTTAGCAAGAATATCAATTCTATGCAGATTACAATCTCCTAGTATTTTGAGAAGATACCTATTTAAACTACTTAAATAAGATAATAAATTATAATTCGAATCATAAATAACAATTCCAAAATTGATGAATTCTTATCAGGCTAATTTTGGGTGGTATATTTGATTTAATCGAATAAAAGCTAGTTGATTTTATTTTTATGATCTTAGAGAAGAAAGGATCTTTATGATTATTTCCTAAACTCAATTAATTTAATTATGAGAAGACGAATAAATACATATAGCAATTTTTCTCGTTTTTATAACTTAATCTAATCATCTTATTATAATACGGTAAAGAAACACTTTATTCATTTAGGAACAATCGAATTTGAAATACAATGATAGAATTTTACAAAATTTAATCTAAATTTTGGATTGGACGAAAAAAAAGAATCGAAATTATTTCAGAAAATTCAAAATATATTGTTAAGTTTTCCGGAAAAACAACTTTAATAAATTTGAGATACGATTAATATTACAAAGTATTTAAAACTTCCAAGCTATCGGTAGGGTTAACTGACAATAATATAATAAGCTTGATACACCAAGAATTATAAGTATCACTAGGTTGAATTTACTAGCTTTTGATGGAACTTATTTCTATTTGTTCATTAACTCAATTGGATTTTTTTAAATTCAGTTTAAGTTCCTTGCTCAAAATTTCTAAATCATAATGATTAACTAAAGAAATTTTCAAGGTAACTTAAAAAATTAGATCAACTTTCAGTTAATTAAGTAGTTCAATAGTAAAAAAAATATTAAATACCTTTTAATTCTTCAAAAGTGGGCTCAATTTAATTTTCTAAAGTTATTATGTAATCTAAATTACTAACATTTACAATTTAGATTTTAAGTTTGACGTTAAGTTTCACTGCTATCTTTTAATTTAACAAGTTGAGAAGATGTCATTAAAAGAAATTACTTATTAAAGGTCATATTGATATATTGTAATTAAATAACTGAATTGTCAAATTGGAAGCATAACCTTTTTTCTTAATCTTATTTGTTACATTTCCATAAGTTCTCAATTTAACATTTTTCCGAACATCTATCCAAAGAGAATATATTTCCATCATCACACTCTTCATTATACAACTTAATCCCATCTCCACAAATTTCATAACATCTATTATTTTATAATAATATCCATTTCCACAATTTAAACACTACCCTTCAGAACAACTCTAACAATGAAGCGAACAAGAATATTAGCATTAGTAACAACCATCAAAAGGTTCATTATTATCATCATCACATTTTTCATCTGATAAAACAATTTAATCTCCACAAATAGATTCACATTTTTATCAATCAAACGGAATCCAAAATCACAATCTAATACTATTGGCTCTTTCAACTATGATAATAATAAACATACACCATCTAATATTTACAATAAATGATTATATAAAATGAAATGTTTGTACTATTTCAAATATAACCTTTAGAATTGAATGATGGCTTATTAATTATTTTTGAATATCAATTTAGAAAATATTTTACGTTTTTCAAATATTTATTTTTATTTAGTATATTTCAAGAAAAAAAAAATGAATTAAGTCTATTTTTCAAGAAATTTCCCTTGTAACTGTTAGAGTAAATCATGGAATAAAGGAATTTACTTTCAGTTTTGAATGGTGATAGAAATTTACGGATGTACTCATAAATATAAGATTTAAAAACTCAATTATTTCATTTCAGCACAATGTTATTCGAAAAATCATTTTCTAAAATAGGTATTATTTACTTGAAGAGTAGAAAGTATAAAAAACAAAATTTAAAACTCATCACTTAATAATATATATTTTAATTAATTCATTACAAATAGATATTAAATGCTATTAGTATAGGCATAATTGGAATGAAATTATTAGAAATTTTAATAAGAAGGCTGAACTAATAAAATAGAAATAGATTATCCCTTTATTAACTCTATCATCTCGGTTCATAATTGAGTCAAATATATTATTATTCTGAATAACTTATTATTATTATGGGTTTGGTAAAATGAAAGGCTTTAGCCATTATTTTTGATAATAGAAATGTATATTAAATTTCGTTTCATAGTAATTCTAAATAATATTAAACACAAAGCACAATTCTTATCAAATCTTAATAATATCAAAATGGAGTTGTCATAATAAATGTAATTTATTAATTCAAATCTTTCCTGAATCAGATCTTTCACTTTTTTCCTTTCCACCCAAAATCCTCTTTTTGGGCATTTTAAGATTCTCTCTACTATATTACTTCAGACCATCCTATTCCATTTCCATAATTCTCAGATATCTCAATCCATTTTACACTTTAAATTGAATTAATTCAAATCTTCAAAAGTCAAATCAACTTCCACTACTAAAATTTAATATTTACTTACATCTATTTGAAACTTTCGAGCTCACTTTTCCTGTTTGCAATATCTATCTGCCTATTTAATTCCATTTTTTTATTCACCTTAATTAGTAACTTATGTCCGGCCATAAAATCCTTTATTTAAGTCAATCCACATTACAATCTTGATAGAGTTAACCTCTCTCTTAGTATTATCCTCCACTATAAAAAGTATCCCATCTACCTACTTTTTTTCTATTCCTAAATTCTCTTGAAAAAATATAGAAAAGATTTCCATAAATAATATCTATTAGATACTTAGCACTGTCATTTATCTTAGGTCTTGTAAATTAAAATTTGCACAACTCCTTGGAAAAATGAATGAATATCCCATCTACCAACTTCATTATTTTTTTATAATCCTCTAAATTGAATTTATTTTGTCCTTATTTAATTACATATGCTCCTCCTTCATTGAAAGATAATCCGTGCATTTATATACACGAAATGAACGATTTTATAAAAACCAATATTGCCACTTCCTAAGTTGAGGCTGCCATTTCCCCATTATTCAGAATATTTGATCTATTCTAATTTACGAAAAACATAAGGAATTGCTGAAATATGTCTTACATCAATCCTTTTGTTATTACTATAATGCACATCTTTATTTTATCCATTCAGAAGGCATCTAAATTTATTATCTAAAGTTAGTGATAATTAGAGCTATTCTACAAGCAATTATAGAAATATCATCTCCGAATAGTGCATTCACACTCATAACTGTTACTTTGCACGTCATTTCTAATTACTTAGGCTCTTAAATTTCAGCAGCACTACAAAATATTTAGTTTAAAGTTTCCTAACACTACATTTTTATCTCTTTTACAAGTAATTCCCATAATTTGTTAAATAAAAAATTAATTGTTATAAATAATCAATTTAAATTTGATGTAAGTAATTAAACTATTCATCAAAAAGAATTCGATGAAACAATAATTATTAAAAGTTAACTCAAAAACATTAAATTTATAAATAACTTGTGTTTTAGATTAGTGATATTTGAATATTTTAAGAATGTTACTTTGAGAAATTAGGAGTTAATCAATTTTAATATAAGAATTAAATGAAATAATCAGTGAGCAGCTAGATATTTAATTCAGACTTATGTATAGGTCACAAAATTTATGACTCGAATATAAAAGACAAATTAAAATATATGGTTTGAGTATCAAAGTTTATCTAAATAAAGTAGCAAATTCAAATATTTCAATTAATTAACATTGATATCATTTATGTAAAAGATGATAAAGATGTTTTGGGTTAGAGGAAAAATGACACAATTTCTTTTGCAAAATAAGCAACCAATTTATCTTGAGAGTATTAATTCAAATAGTTTTTATGATTCTCTATTACTCAAAAGAATTTCAATTAAGAAAATAATTTTAGGTCTAGACAATATTATTTATAGAATAAATATATGCGTGTGCATTCATTTTAACAATTTTAACACTTAATCACTTCAAAGTGTGTTAATTTACAATATAATAGTTCAAGCTTAATATAATTAAAACAAGATCATATTTCGTATTTAATTTATCGTTATCAATACAATGCAAAGGAAAAAAATTAGAAATTTTATTAATTTTTATAATTTATTTATTCAGACTGAGGATGGTGATCAACTACAATGATATTATCTCAATTAAAATTCTTTAGACTCTTAATCCAAAGTAGCTAAAAATTCTCCATCAGGACTAAGCTAACCTAAAATAAGATTGCTATTGAATTAAATTTTTGAAATAAGAAAAATTTAGATATCATGAGTAATAATGATTAAATTAAGTACTGATTTGGTTTGATTTATTAAAATTCCTTTCAATTTATTATACTACATCTGAAAAGCTGTTTGTTCATCGCAGAGTTAATTGATCATAATTTTGCTTTAATGTTAAATTTCATCTTAGTTTTAGTTTAATTTAATTAATCTAATTGACATTTCGTTAATAGATTAATACAATATTATTTAATCAGAAATAAAACTTATCGATGGTGTAAAACTGTTAACATTTATCTCTATAGAGATAAACCAATTAATTTGTTATTTCTTTTTAATAAGAATTATTTTATTGTTAGATGTATAAGTAGCAATTGTTTATTAAGAAGGACTGAATTTTAAACCAAAAATAGAATTCGAATCAAAATAAAAACTCTATTTTAACTACCAATAGTATTTTTTTAATTCCCATAATTAAATTAAGTTCTGACCACCTGAAACCAGTAGATTTTCTTGGATATTTAAAATTATAAAATACGGTTTAACTAAACTCTAAAGGATCTATTAACATTAATATATTTTGCCCACCTAATCCCAGCTCCAAATTTTTATGGATTTATCTGAGGAACCAGATATAAATGAATTTTCAGTCTTTTGAAATAATAAGCTATCTACATTATCTGTGTGATGATTTAAAACTTATATTAGAGTTACTGTTGAATCCTCTAATTTGAAAACTTTAATTTAATTGTTAAATCCTAACACTAAGATTTAATTATCACTTTTAATGGTCATAATTTAATAATGTTCATTTTAAGGAAATGTGATTGATTTGACTATTTTATACTCTATAAAAAGTTATTTATATTTTCCAACAATAATTTAATTTTCTCTAAAATCTTAGCCAAAAAAGTATTCTCCTTATATATAATTATCATTTTATAGACCAGAAGGATAGAATTACTGAATATATTGCTATTTATCTTTTAATGATAAATAAGTTCCATCTATCTAAAATTCTAAATTCAAAAAGCAATTGCTTTTATCAGGATTTCTTATCTATCCTTCATGATACTTTTCTAAAATGTATAATAAATCTTCGTTTGCTCCATATATAATAATATTTCTTTTATGTGCAAATTAGCATTAATTCTTTTATTGAAATAGCATCCATTTTCTAATATTACATAATTTAACTGCAAATGTTTTATCATTTACAAAAATTACATTACGAAATGATTCATCAATGTTAATTTCCTAAACTACAACCCAAGTTTCCTCGTTTCTTTAATTTTTCTTTTCAATTATTATGATTTTTGGCTAAACTTCAACAACGATTTGATTCTCTTCTAAGTTTAAATGGATGTCCCTAATCTAAGAAGTAAGTTATATTTCTTAAATAGTATGCCATTATAGTAAGTCCTTTTTTTTTAATTGCAATTTACCCTTCTTAAATCCGATTACCATTAAATCTTCAAATTTGTTATATATTATAACATCAATATGCTTTTCAAATTGTTGAGATATTAAAATTTTATTCTTATTTATCGAATTTAAAGTACTTATTGAATACTTGTTTCCTAGATTTAAAGTTGAGTAAATCTTTGATTACTAAAAATAATACAACAATTTTAATTAATCAACCTTTCTAAAGTATGCAATCAGTTTATGTTCTCCCGATTTAAAAAAGTAAAATTTTGAATATCCTTTATATAGTGCTATTATTAATATAGTTTATGATGGATCTAATGATACTAAAGTACTAGAGCAATCCAACTTAATATGATTAATTTCTTCATATTTAATAGGCACAACCTCATATTTTTATCTATTCTACATATTTATTGACTTATAAAATAATTAATTTAAATTTATCGCATTTTTCAAAAATGAATAAATTAGAATATAACTGTTATTAGTATAATAATAAAAGAAAATAACTTATAAAGACTGAATATTAAAATAATTAACTATTAAATGATAATTTTGTTGACTAGATACATTAATTATTACATTCATAACAAATTTTACATTCTCGAAAAGTAAACCTTACAACAAAATTATTTTCAATACCTTGTAATTATTATTATTGTTGTTATTTCATATATTCCATAGCTCTTTAGTACACGACTAAAGGGTACAATTATCTCAAATATTATTGAACTCTAGTACAATAATAATCTTAGTTTTAATGATGGATCTCGATAAGTGCACTAAGTGCTTATGAGGGGGAGAATTATTCCATACCAGAAAATTTATTTTAAAATAGATACAAATATCAATTACAATAAAAGATGATTTTTCATTCATTTAATTTTCAATTATTTTTTTTAAGATTATAATTAAATATTTATTTATTTTTCTCATCGATTGATCCAACACATAGTCACTCCTATCTTATCCCCGATATATCTTTTATTATGCACGTGATGGTCATTTTTTTGCAACAGGTATCCTGAAAATTCACAAGATTCCAATGCGAAAATTACAAGTTCTATATTTGGATTATTAGTTTCTTCAATATACAGTATTTTTCAACAAATTTAAAACTAAAACTTATTATAATTGTTTAAAAAACCTTAGTATTATTTCTCTTTTTGATTTTTTACCTCTAAACTTCTTTATTAAACATCATTAAAGTTGAAATATTTGAATTACAAACTATTGACATCTCAGATTTATAGATTTTATTATAAAATTAAATGAACAAATGAATAAAAGTATGAAATAAATCTTATTAATAAAGATAAAATGGAAATTTTTTAGTGCAAATACCTAAATCATGAAAATGAAGGAATAATAGGATTTTGTATACATTAGAATTGTTAGAAAGCAACTTAATATTGCTATTAATGCTTGACTTAAAATCATTCAGATCATTTATAAGATTGCATTAGATTTGAAAACATGAGTGAATAGATTAATCAATTTGTATAAGTTTACAAAGAATAAAAATCATAAATTAAAGAAATCATCTTTCAAATAAAGA
Source organism: Paramecium octaurelia (assembly GCA_905182995.1). NCBI lineage: Eukaryota > Ciliophora > Oligohymenophorea > Peniculida > Parameciidae > Paramecium > Paramecium octaurelia. Next base: position 22,973 of record CAJJDP010000108.1, read on the forward strand.
ATTGCTTTGAAGAGATTTAAAAATACTTGGAATAAGAAATATCGAAATTAGAAATATTGAACCAAAAACTTTAAAACAAAGAGTACTTATCTTTTAAGTCTCAATTAATTTTAGTAAAATAGTTTTACTCAAAGGAAAAAGAAAACAAGATATGTATTCATTTTAGCTACTTTAATAGAATAATAGATAATAGAATTCAATTCAATTCTTGAAACAATTAAAAAAATGGAACAAATTTAAAACACGATGAAAAATGGATTGAATATTTAGCACAAAAATAAGATACAAATATATGAGATAGATGACAAATGTTTAGAACAAAAGAGCTAAAAAAGAAACGAGGCTAAAATTTTATTCGAGTAGGGTAAAATAATAATAAGAAGAATATAGGAAAAAAATTAGTTAAGAATCATTAATATGAAGAAGCTTTGATGATATTTGACAACTTGATTATATCATTCGATTAAGATGATCAAGTTTACGGATGGAAAGGTTGTTTTTTGTATGTAAATTTTAGGTTTCGTATTAGATAATTTAAACAAATAATAAGAAGCTATTGAGTGTTATGAAAAAGCTCTTTTGATAAATCCTCTTGATGATATTGCATGGAATAACAAGGGTATTGACATTCAAATATTTGTATTGAGGTTTAGCATTAATCTATTTGAATAAATATTAAGAAGCCATTGAGTGTTGCTTAAAAGTTCTTTCTATAAATCCTAATGATGATTGTGCATGGAATAACAAAGGAAATAAACAAAAAAAAACTTTATGAAGGTTTCGCCCTATGCAATTTAAATAAATATTAAGAAGCGATTGAGTGTTGCGACAAAGCTCTTTCTATAAATCCTAATAATGATACTGCATGGAACAACAAGGGTAATGCAGTTTCAAATTATTTGAATTAGGTTTAGCTTTAAATAATTTAAAATAAATATTAAGATGCTATTGAGTGTTACGATGAAGCTCTTTCTATAAATTCTAATAATGATAGTGCATGGAAAAACAAGGGGAATAAACTACAAATATTTTTTAAGGATATGCATTATATGGTTTAAATAAATATTAAGAAGCGATTGAGTGTTTCGACGAAGCTCTTTCTCTCAATCCTAATAATGATGCTGCATGGAATAACAAGGGTAATAAACTATCAAATATTACATTAAGGATTAGCATTAAAGAATTTAAAGAATTATTAAGAAGCTATAGAGTGTTACGATGAAGCTCTTTCTATAAACTCTAATAATGATACTGCATGGTATAACAAGGGTAATAAGCTTCAGATATTTTTTAAGGATATGCATTATAAGATTTAAATAAATATTAGGAAGCTATTCAGTGTTTCGAAAAAGCTCTTTCTATAAATCCTACTAGTGATGATGCATGGTACAACAAGGGTAAAAAAATTTTAAATATCTGATTCAGGAATAGCATTAAATAATTTACATAAATTTTAAGAAGCTATTGAGTGTTTCGACGAAGCTCTTTCTATCAATTCTAATAATGATACTGCATGGAATACAAAGGTATTGAATTTACAAATATTTAATGAAGGGTATGCATTATACGAATTAAAGGAATATTAAGAAGCTATTTAGTGTTACGACAAATCTCTTTCTATCAATCCTATTGATAATAATGCATTTACAAATAAAGGTTTAATTTATTTAAAAAATAGGACTTACACTACATTAATTAAGACAATATAAAAAAGCAACAATTTGTTATAAGAAAGCACTCTCTATTTCAACTAACCCTTAGACTTTAAGATACCTAGGTATAAATTCCTAATTACCTTAAGGCGATTCACTATTCGAATTAGGATTGAAATCCTAAGCTAAATAGTCTTATTTGGCTGCATTACAACAAGGATCAACTGATGACAAATACATAAATAAATAATTATAACAGCTATGAATTTCATCTATATTGAATTTAATTTTTGATGTCGTCTCTCTGTCCCGTGCTTTATTAAAAACTCATCATAAAATGAAAATAAAAATCAACAATTAGTGACACACGTTCTTTAAAATAAAATCGCAAAATTTGACTGCTTTTTCAGTTTCAAAGATTACAATTTTAGTCAGTTGATCCGCGAGCTTTGTTTTTAGTATGATTTTGCAGCAAATAAACTATAAAGATTATCATTTATCGATATATATCAAAACAATGATCTATCTTTTTTCAGGATATTTTTAATTTGCAATTCAATCTTATCATATTTTCATTTTGTTTACAACTTCATTTTACAAGAGAATAATTATTTGTTTATTTACTAATTAAACAAAGTCTGAAAGTCTCTTTTTGTTATGTTTTTTTTTATTTATTCCTTTAGATATTTCTAAATTGGAATTGTTGTTAGTAAATAAATGATCCTAAAGAATAATTTGTTGTTGAGAGGCAGGTTTAATTTGAATTTAAAAAGATAATTAAAGAGAGGGGAAACCAGAAATAATTAAGGTAGATATTTATAATGAAGTAATTGATTACATTGTTTGATAATTTTCATCCACTAGTTTTATATCCTACACTTGATTTATGCTGTACCAATTAATAATTGACTTTTCAGCACTTAATGTCATTTCTAATTTATCCTACGATAATACTTATTAATATTCAAAATACAAAAATTATTTATTATTTTTGCTTAGACTCTCCTTATCTCATCTTTATTATCTCCATAAAACCTCCTTCTTTTTCTCTCTTAATATTGTTGTGTTAAATCAACCTATAGTATTTCTATTTTGCATTTCTTCCTATATCGCTTTTCTTTCTTTTACAATTCATGTTCCAATTCCTAGTATTTAGAACTACTTTAGGTCATCTTTTCACCATCAATCCTTTAATTCTTCTTTCAGTTCAAACTATTATTCTTCATATCCCAATTACCCAATTATCTCTTACTGCAGTTCCGATCAACATTCGGAATTTAATTTTCTTTGATCGCCATCCAAAGGATTCGTTCCGATATTATAGCATAGCCTTAAATTTCTTTAAGTTGCTTCATACTTAGATATGTCACTAATATATTAGACTATATATTAATTCTCAACATAACAATCATTGTTCCACTTAGTGTAAGTTCCAATCAGAATTTCTATTATTTCGAAATATAGGTTTCAACATCTATTTTGCTTCTACCCTTTACCTACTCCTATCAAACTTTCATTTTAGCATCTTCTTTTCTTTTCTTTTCTTTCCTTTCCTTTTTTTTTTTTAAATTCCATCTTATTTTATTTATTCCTACATTTAATTTATATAGAAATCTTCCCTCAAGAACCTCTTCTAGGCATTTATTTAAGAATTCTCTTTAAATTGATTAAAACTATATTACCATTGCTTTTTCCTTATTCTTATTTCAAGTGAGAATGAAAGCAAATATCATGTTTATTTTTTACAAAATTATAGGTATATTAAAAGGTAGAAACACAAAGCAGAAGTTTGAGAATAGTATTCTCTTAAATGAAATTGCTTTTGGTGAAAACTAAGTTATTATATACCAAAGAGAGAAGGAAAAGGTATTAATGCCATATTATAAACAATTAATTAATTGATATAATTAGCAAAAGATAAAAATTTTTGATGAAAACAATATTTAATAAGGCAAATCAATATCAACTAAAAAGATGAATTTTATCAAAATTTAATCAAAAAGAATATAAATATTCAAATTTACGGTTTAATTTGTTAATCCTTTTCAATGTATTCTTGGGTATAATTGATTCTCTTATTTATCTTAGACTTTAATTTTTTGCTTATGATCTCATCTTCACACATTGACAAAATCTTTTAAAAATTCTAAACAAAATTCTAATATTTATAATTTAAGTATTTTCAGCAAAATATTAATACTGTAGATTTATTAACAGGTAAAAAATGGTATAATTTGTTTATTGTTTATAATTTAATATTTTGCACACTATCATTATCCTGGATTTTTACCTCCTTTTTCTCATTATATATTTACATCTAATCATAAATTTTTCTAAAGCGACTAATTCATTGTTGCAAGAATTGCCTATAAGTTCCTTATCTTCTCAAGCATTCAATTAGACTTCTTTATCTTAAGCAACGATCCCTTAATCATTAAATCGCCATCTACGAGTCAACATGATGGAAAGAAAATATTGTATGAGGAGCAAACAAATTTGACATTCTAGGCTGACTTCTTGTTTGGAGGATAGAANACCTCTGTTAATTGCAGTGATATTCTAAAGTTTTCATGTGATACGTTTGATTTTTTGATTGTTAATGCTCGTAATGAATTTTTCGACATTTTCATCTTTAATTTTTACTTTAATCATAACAGAATATTCATGAATATATGAAAAGTCAGTTATTTCGTCAATAATCATATGATAATAGTTCTGAGTCAGATCTTTCTTGAGGGAACCTTTATTCAGCAAATACTTAACCAAAGATAACCAATAATTATTAGCTCAGAAATATATAAGCATAAATAACTGACGTTTACTTTTTAGTAATTTTAGCAACAGAATTAAGAGTATTGTAGAATTGGTGATCTTTTGAGAGTACTTAGGGTCCTATTGGGTAGGAAAGTGGAAAATCTTTTCTGAAAAATGAGTAAGCAAGGTTGGTCCTGATTGGAGATTTATGAAAAGAGAAAAATTGAAGAGTCAGAGGTTGAGATGATAATACACTTGCGAGGGTAATGATTAATGATTAAAGAAAAGCAATTATTTTGATGCTATTGAAGTCTCTAGAAAAGATAAATAAATATGTTAACAGGTAAAAAATGGTATAATTTGTTTATTGTTTATAATTTAATATTTTGCACACTATCATTATCCTGGATTTTTACCTCCTTTTTCTCATTATATATTTACATCTAATCATAAATTTTTCTAAAGCGACTAATTCATTGTTGCAAGAATTGCCTATAAGTTCCTTATCTTCTCAAGCATTCAATTAGACTTCTTTATCTTAAGCAACGATCCCTTAATCATTAAATCGCCATCTACGAGTCAACATGATGGAAAGAAAATATTGTATGAGGAGCAAACAAATTTGACATTCTAGGCTGACTTCTTGTTTGGAGGATAGAAGATTTTTGTTCGCTCTGACTAGAGATGTAAAATACAGATGTTGTAGTTGGAAAGAAAGAAAGATGGATAGTTTAATAAGTAATTTAAAAGATTTCATTTTGGAAATGACTTTTGCAAGTGAATTTTAAGTTTTAAATTTTTTAAAGGAATGATAGGGTGAAAATGAAAATGGAAGATTTAACTGACAACATTATGTAATGTATAATCTGACTGGCTGAATGTTTTTTAATCTAGAAATGATTTTTAAATATTCATAACTGCCATTTGTAGACTTTTTCCAACCCAGATCTTCTATAGTGATAAAAACATCTTAATCGTACTTAATAAAAAACCGAGATTATTAGAATTGTAATTTATTGTCCTTCCTTTTAGTTGATAAATCTATTTACCATCTCATGTAAATCTAGAAGTTAATCTTTAATATAATAATTCATTAGTCCTATAATTTTCTTCTTTAATTCTTTTTTCGAAATAAAGAGTGTACAACACAACTATCTATATTATTAATGATTTCTTTACTTGTTAAATTACTTAATACATGATCTTCCTCATTAATTTAGAAAACCTAAACTATCAAAAATATTTTGAATTTTAAAATATATCCACATATCCTCTTACTTGATAGATATTTATTGTAAATTTAAACTGATATCATTAAATATATACTATCATGATAGATATTGTAATTAGAGATTAGATTTAGTTAATTTTGTGTCATTGTTTTTTTTAAATTTTATTGATTTCATACTTCTGAATAGTTCTTTACCTAATAATCGACAAGTATGTATATCTATTCTGCAGAATTTCTATATAAAATAGTCGCTTTTGCTTTGTAAAAAAGGTCTACTTACAATAAGTATTTGTTGAATTAGCAGAGTAACTGTAAACTTGGTCTCTCGAATATAGAAGTTAACTGATTAACCAGAATTTAAAATTCTAAAGAATAATAACTATTGAATAGTTTTGTTGAATTAGAATCCGTGTGTAATAAAATGTTTTGATAATAAAAGGAGAATGATTTAAGAAATAAATTGATCAAAAGACCTGATGGATGAGAATCATATGCTCCACTACAATATGTTGATCAAAATCAAATGAACTTGCATACACATATAGATAGAGACTAACCCTAGTATTTAGTACAAGATCATGTTGAAGAGAAAATTCGCCTATTCCAAATCGAATACTTTTGCTGTGTTAAGAAAAAGAATTTTCATGCATTTAGATACATATTTGGAAAGGTAGCTTTCTTAGTTAGGCTGGATTCAATTCTAATCAGACATTTTGTAAGGGTAAGGAGCCTAACTTCTTACTTTATGAATGAAAAACAATGCCTATCTTATACATAGCATTAAAGAGTCTGAAAATAGCTGAAACAACTGCTTAATTAGATAGATTAGCCTTTGGTATTATGCTATTCTAAACTAAATATTAAAATAGGAAGAGAAACAGATTCCTATGTTTTCGATTTTATTCTGAAGAATTTTCTTGCAAAGTTGTCCTATTTCAATTGATTAATTTACAAAAATCTAATCTTGCCAATTAATAACTTCAAATATTTTATTCAATACAATAAAAAACCGTCAAAACGATAGTGAATATTATTAACCTATTAAACTAATTACAAGCCCTTAATTTCAGTTCATTAATTATATTCTTAATTCTATTTTCCTTTAAGGATGAATAATTTAATAAAAATTGAGAATTCGACCCAATCCTTTAGTAATTTTTTCCATCGTGTTCAATAAATAATTATATTTATCAATGAATTAAGTATTATTCAAAAATCTAACACTTGTTAAGGTACATTTAAGAGAGCTTATTTGATAAAGAATAGAAGATTGATTTAAATGAAAGAAAAGAGAAAGTAGAATTTATTTTTCATATGATGATAATATAAAATTAAAAATCATTAAAAATAGCAATATAATAATTATATTATTTATGAATTAATCTGAAGATTTCATTATGAAATGCCCAAATCCTTAACATACTAAGAATTTGAGCCAAGTGTGCTTTGATGAATTTTGTAAAGAATAGAGATTATGTTGTCATGAATGTATACAAAGTGGAAAGCATTTTTCACATCCTCACAATTTATAAGAGTTGCCATTTTTATTTGAACATATAGAAAAAACTAAATAACAAACTGATAATTTCATTAATAAGTTGAATACAAAAATGGATTATGTTTATCAATTTTACTCTTTATTAATTGGAGGAATTAGATCTAAATACTAAATGTCTAAAATATAATTTCTAACCTTAAATTTTGATGAAATTGATTCCTTCGTATTACAAATTATTCATTTCAAATCATTTGAACTCTATTTCCAAAAGCTGTTCTAACAATTTATATTGAAAATTTAGGATTTCATGAAGGAACTACAAAATGAATTAGACTTAACTTCAGTTAAATACTATCAAATATCAAAATTTAATCTTATGAAATCAGAGGAATATTATAAAAAAGGTATTAGATTTAATAATTTAGGGTATAAACTATATTGGGATGATAAAAAATTTGATGAGGCTATTAATTTATTTGATTAAGCATTAAATTTGAATTAACAACATTTATTATCACTATGGTGTAAAGGTTTAAGTAAATTTAATTTATTAGCTGACAGTTTAAGGATTCTTGGCTAATATAATGAATCTACAATTTGGGTAGATAAGGCTTTGTAGATCGATCCAAGGCATTGCAATTCATTATATACTAAAGGCATAAATAAATTTTTAATTTACTAGCTGATATTTTAAGGTTGATCGGTTAATATCACGAAGCAGTTCTTTGGGCTGATAGAGCTTTGTCAGTAGATCCTAACCATTTCAATTCATTATTTACCAAAGGTATGAATAACATTTTATGATTAGCGGATAGTTTAAGGATTCTTGGATAATATGATGAAGCAGTTATTTGGGCAGATAAAGCTCTGCTTTTAAATCCGAAGTAACGCGATTCTTTATGCACGAAAGGTCTGATTAAATTTTAAGTTTAGCTGAGAGTTTAAGGGGGCTTGGTTAATATGATGAAGCGATCATTAGCGCAGATTAAGCTTTATAAGTCGATCCAAAGCATTGTAGTTCATTATATATTAAAGGTATTCTTATATTTTATTTCTAGGAAACTCATTAAGATTACTGAAAAAAGTTTAAAGAAGCTATGAAAGTGATTGAGACATCTTTAAAAATTAATCCAACTCATTTTGATTCTTTAAAGATAAAAGGTTTATTGTATTATATAATTAATAGGAGCATGTTTACAGGATCAGAGCTTATATAAAGAAGCTTTGATATTTTATGATAAAGCTTTAAAAATTGATTCCAATAATTAATGGACGAAAAAAAGAAAAAGTATTCTATTTTGACTAATTAGATGAATGTTTAAACGCCTTAAAAAATAAGTGATCAATATCAATAAGATTATGAAATATTTAAATTCATTCTTAAAATACGAAATATGTCTACAGTAATTGTTTTGGATAAAACATATCATTTTAATTAAAAATTGCTCAAATGCAACATGGCTTTATTAGAACCAAAATGGAAAATAACCTTGAAACCTCATTTTTCACGCTTACATAATATTATATTAATTTCCAGAATATAGATATAATATCTAATTAATGTAAACATATTATAAATTTGGTAACAAAACAAGCCCAATTTATTTTTTGTGAATAATTGCCTCACATAGATTTATATTTTTTAGTTAATTTTCGATTTTACAAATATAATTAACATGTAAATTGAAGTCTCTTTACAAAAATATATATTTTTTAGTAAATGTTTGTTTATTAACAGAAAACCTTGGATTTATCCAAAAATTTAGGGTGTGATTATTCAGATTTTGCCTTTAATTGCTCATTTATTTCCTTTAATATCTATGAATACAAAATACACAAATCATAGTGAAACTTAAAACTTAAAATAACTGATAAATATATTTCTCATTCGTGAACTTTCAGCTGTGGATCATATTAATTTTCAAAAAAATACTATCCATCTTTCATCAGATAAGGATTATATTTTGTTTTATTAACTCTTTTCTATTTGAATCTAAGCGAAAATCAAAATCCTGGGATCGAATAATTGAGGATATTCACCAAAATTTTGTGAATATCCTATAACTGAAATTCATTGATATTAATTCTGTAATAATGGGATAAAATAAGCATATTTATCTCCTCATAGAAGGATAGCTTTTTCTTTTTCTTTTGGATTTAAAATTTAATTATTAAAGTGAAATTACAATATTTTTGAAGTGTCAATTGAGTGGGTAAAGAAAATTTATAACTAGCCTTCTCAAGATCCTGAAATCCTTTGGTTATAGGAAAAAAAGAGAATAGATATCAATTTGAAAGGCCACAATTTCATACAATAATTATATATTTGTCTATACTTGAATATTGTTAACATTTTAAACTAAATCACCACTATAGGTAATCGCTCCAAATATTTCAATGATAGATAAAGGAAGGAATAATCTAACATTTTAGGTACCAGATTTTTGATTTTTCTACAATGAATTCAAGAACTAACACATTTATAAAGATGCAGGTGGCTTATTTTTTTGAATTGGGCTTAAAAACAATCAATTTTTAACCCTTTCTTCAATAAGAATTTCAAATTGATTCCCTTATTATAAGTTTTTTCAATTTAAGAACAATAAACGTTTTATTTGTATCATTTATTTATATTAATAAATTGTTTCTAAATAACTTTCTTCGGTTATATTTCAAATTATTAGTAATATTTTCTTTTTTTCTTCATCTCAACCAATTAAACATATATTCTCTTATATAAAATTGGAGGTTTCTTAAATTTCTTAAATTTTACTCTTTTTTTGTATTCCATAAGAACCTCAACCTTTTATTTTTATCCTAAATGGACTAAATATTGGAAGCCTATAGCTAATATTTGCATTATTATTTTTTTTTAATTGATTTGAGTTTCTTATTATAATTATTTGAATCGGAGAAAGCCATTATCAATATTGGGTTTCCTACGAAAATAATACTTTTTAAAAAACCTACAATTATTTGTTACTATAAGTAAATAATTAATTTCAAAAAAATAGCTATAAATCCTATTTATAGGTTTACGCTTCCAAATCGTACTTAAAAGGTGGTGAACCTTATACTAAACCAAATTTTTTGCATTTTTCATTAAATTTGTATAAACTTGAGAAAATAGATTTTTTACTCAATGATCAATATTGATCTTTGTTTCTCTATCCACGAAAGACTAGCTTATAAACATTCCAAATCAAATTAATTATGGAGTCATATTTTTGACCAAAAAGGTACTCCTTAAAATGAAACAGAAAGCATATCACTACGAAGGATGAAATTTATTTTGAATCTCAATATTTTAATCTGTTCTATTTTCAAGTCACCTAAATAAATTTTGTTACTAATACACTGTTCAAACATAAAATTTTAGAGTAATTGCAAGATTTTATTGTAATATCCAATATCAAGATGCTTCAATCAATTATTAAATTTTTCTCCAAATTTATTAACTCACCTGAATCATGATGTCGATTAATGTTTAATTGAAGAATAATGAAAACAAGTATCTAAGAACGACGAGTAAGTTTACATATATTAGTGAAATAGATAATATTACAGAATGAAGCCAAACTAATAACAATGAGTGAAAATTTACACGTATATTGGATAATGCGACCATTCACAAAAATTAAATTGTAAAAGGTGTATTGGATAGAATTCCTCAAATGTTACCCAACACCATCTCGACCCTATTTGAATCCTATTTAACATATTTTTTCTAGTTAAAACAATTAATTCATTAACCGCATATCAATCTTTGATTCATCAAGGATAAAAACCTTAAAGGATAGATGATCCAATCAGCGTATTTCCCCAAATGAAAGAGAACTATAATATTTTTAATTTATTGGCATCACTATATTTAATGGCATTTAAAGTTGCACCTAATCATAGTTAAAAAATTGACTTTTTTATGAAAATCATTTTTATATTTTCCTATTGTCATGGGCTTTTTTTTATTTTTATGAGCTGCTTCCATTTGATTCTGTATTAATTGGGATAGCGGTAAAGTAAAAGTATCTGATTATTCTCAACAAAATTCAAACGAATAACATATATAAAAAGATCCTCTCAAGTTCTTTTAAGTCAAAATCTATTCAAGAGGCATAAGCAAATTCTATGATCAAAACTGATGTTTTAAATCAACTGAAAAAATGGGTAAATGTATTTATTTTACCCAAAACTGTATTATTTGAGAGAATTTCAATTTCCAATTGGAAAGAATTCTACCTTAAGAATGGAATTTAGCTTTTGTCCAATTATAATTTCTGCATTTAAATTCATTTTCTATTTTTGACATATGAAACAGGCTTAATGCATTTTAAACGCTATGTTTGGCAATTTCTTCAAATTTCTGTATTCCAGATCCTTACTCATAAAGATGACTAAGTTGAGAATGTCTCAAGTCTTGATAGNATAACAATGAGTGAAAATTTACACGTATATTGGATAATGCGACCATTCACAAAAATTAAATTGTAAAAGGTGTATTGGATAGAATTCCTCAAATGTTACCCAACACCATCTCGACCCTATTTGAATCCTATTTAACATATTTTTTCTAGTTAAAACAATTAATTCATTAACCGCATATCAATCTTTGATTCATCAAGGATAAAAACCTTAAAGGATAGATGATCCAATCAGCGTATTTCCCCAAATGAAAGAGAACTATAATATTTTTAATTTATTGGCATCACTATATTTAATGGCATTTAAAGTTGCACCTAATCATAGTTAAAAAATTGACTTTTTTATGAAAATCATTTTTATATTTTCCTATTGTCATGGGCTTTTTTTTATTTTTATGAGCTGCTTCCATTTGATTCTGTATTAATTGGGATAGCGGTAAAGTAAAAGTATCTGATTATTCTCAACAAAATTCAAACGAATAACATATATAAAAAGATCCTCTCAAGTTCTTTTAAGTCAAAATCTATTCAAGAGGCATAAGCAAATTCTATGATCAAAACTGATGTTTTAAATCAACTGAAAAAATGGGTAAATGTATTTATTTTACCCAAAACTGTATTATTTGAGAGAATTTCAATTTCCAATTGGAAAGAATTCTACCTTAAGAATGGAATTTAGCTTTTGTCCAATTATAATTTCTGCATTTAAATTCATTTTCTATTTTTGACATATGAAACAGGCTTAATGCATTTTAAACGCTATGTTTGGCAATTTCTTCAAATTTCTGTATTCCAGATCCTTACTCATAAAGATGACTAAGTTGAGAATGTCTCAAGTCTTGATAGCTGAATGTTAAAGAAAATAAAGATATTCTTTGGTTTTATTCGGTTTGATTTGTTGCAAAAATAAAGCGCCAGTTATAATTACTTTTGCTTGGCACTGTATGAAATGCTTTTTTATTCGCCATATACCTTTACATATAGTTTTTTGTATCTTTAATTACATTAAATGAGAAAGCCTAAGATTTCTTTCTGCTTTTTTAAACCTCATTTAATGTATTGTTTGGTAACTATACAACAAATCCCGACATTTCTGATCAAAGGTGAATTACCAAGTTCTGAAATATATAGATAAATAATTTAAAATGTGAAAGAAGATAGAGTTTCCATATTATGTAATCCAAGATCATCCACAGGATAAGACTGATATTAACAATTCTTATTGAATTTTTCATTAATTCCAGCCTATATTCGATGTTTGCTTTTTGTCTTTGAAAGAGTCGCTTATCCTCTTTCAAATTATTTCCTGCTTAGGCTTTTGTTTGTGAAGATCTGGTTTCATAGTTAAAATGTAATAAAATTTCTATGTAAGAATCGTTGGCCTTCATCTTTTGGCATAACCATTTGTCTGCCATCAAATATATTCCCAGCCTCTAAAAGTGGCTCAACTTCATACTCAAACGTTAGCATTAAAAATATTGTTATAAATGATTAGAAGTTGTTTTCATTTGCATTTCTTAATTTTGGTTCAAGTTTCTGAGGATATGTTCTACTGTAAGAAAAATTTTCGTCGGGCATTTTTAAGCTAGAAAAGGCAGAAATCAGATGGATCTTTAAAAGCCTAATTTTCAAAACTAGGTCAAAACATTAACTGTCAAAATTATTATTTTCTACTTTTTCAGAGATTTAAAACTTCAGTTTTGATCATCAAAAGCGAAGAGTTAGAGCAAAGATTTAGAATTTGTTTATGCCTCTTGAATCGATGTTGACTTAAAAGATTTTGAGAGTATCTTTTTATAAATGTCATTTGTTGAATTTTGTTGTGAATAATCAGATACTTTTTCTTTGCCATCATTCCAATGCGTAAAGAATAAAATGGAAGAGGCTCATAAAAATAAAAAAAAGCCTGATGAGAATAGAAGAATACAGAAATGATTTCCATAAAAAAGTTAATGTGATATTGATTATTTAAACAATAATTGAAAATTAATGGATCGTTTAAAATAAATATTTGATCTTTTCATTTGATTTAAAAATAAATTAAGAGCAAGCAAAAATGATAGAATTTTATAAATCTGAATAGTTAGCAAAGAATTAAAATTTTTTACTATATTTCAGCTTCAATATTTTAGAGAAAATGTGATAGAAGTTAGGAATTAATTGATCAATTTTAATATGTGAGAATAACTTTATTATTAATTCTATTTTAACAAGTCTAGTTAATTAAAAAAAAATATTAATATGGTAATACTAACAGAAAATATAAATCTCAATTAAACAAAATTTTTGACATAAATTGTTTCTAATTCATAATTCTTTATATTTTCTAATTTATATTTTTCTTGTATCCATATCCCAATTTATTAAATAACATCCATCCTAACTTAGTTATCCAAAGATAACATGCGTATTAAATTGAATATGCTATTCAACCACAAACGAATTATCATCTAACTTCCTTAAGATATTTATGAACATGCCATTCTTATTCACTAGCATTCCCTTTGATTTTAAATACTATAATTGAAAATAACTAGTATCTTGCTGTGAATCACACTTTACAGGAATATCAATAGTGTTCTTATACTGTAAAGTTTATTGATCAAAATCATACACTTGCATAAATTCTGAACAATAAGGTTAATACACGAACTAATTATTATTTATAAAAGATATTCGATATCCATTTTAGTTTACTTCTATTAATTATTTAAGTATCCACCTCTAACCCTGCTCTTGTAATTAAATCACTGAAAGGCTATTATCTAACGAGCAACAAATCAATTGATTTTATTCTTCATTTAAGCTTATTGAATGAATACTTTTATTATGTTCATTTAAGGATTATTATAATATCCAATCATTCTGTTTTCCCCAAAATTTTATTGTACAATCTTTACTACTTGAAATGACAAGATCTTCTTTATTATTCACTAATAAGCAGAGAATACAATTTGTGTGTCCAGTTAATAATTGTTGCTTCACCCATTTAAATTAGACTTGCTACCAGATTATAATTGTGTTATCAAAACTCCCAGATACAAATCTATCGGATTTCATCATAAAATTCAAAGTCACTACATTCCTTTTATGTTCGTTTAAGGTTTAAGTATAATTCAACTTCCCTTTATCAAAATTATAGACTTTTATTAGCTAATCACAAGCAGCTAGAACAATAGAGTCATCTTTATTAAATGCTATTGCACGACATCCTTCAGTTTAATAAATTTAATTCTATTCAATTAGTACAAAGGCAAATTTTTTTTGCTAATTTTACACCGTAATTTACAAAGTGTTTTATAAATCACTTGTCTACATTAGAGCATTAAGTGGTTGTTTTTCAGTTGCTACATCTTTCATTTATTTTTTTATTTGATTTGCTATTAATGTTACTTAATCCATAGATTGCTTTAGTTTATTTTAAAATAGCATTTCCAATGCTTCTATTTAACTAAAATTCTTGATCTTATGACTAAGTTCAGAAAGTCCTAAATTTTCAGAATTTAAATTGATTAATGGAATAAATAAATCTATCATAGATTAAAGGGATGATTTGCATTCTTAAAAGCTGTTCTACATAACTTGAAAAGCCTCACACCTTTCTTTCATCCAATTAGGTAAAAATTCTAAAGGTATTATATTACCTTAATGTTAAGAGTGACTAAATATACAATATTGACAATAAGGTCTCTGATATTGGCATTAGGCATCTATACAAACTCCAATTATCTATTAATTTTTATGATCCGCTTAAGTACATCGAAATTCCATTTTCTATTAAAAAAAAATAGAATAGAAAATAGCAAAAATAATTATAGCTTAATAATTTAATAAATGAGAAGAATATCTAAATATCTTATAAATATTAAGTTTAAATCATATTAATTGCTAAAATGGTGACCACATTCCTATTTTGTTTTAACAATTTTATTGAATTTTATTGTTTTTCATTAAAGATTTGTACAACTCAAATTTTTATTATGTCTTTCTGATTTTTATATTGATTATTATAAATTATAATACATCCATGATATAATAATAATATCCACCTAGCTTAGAAGAAATAGACGAGAAAGAAAGCAGTTATGGTAAAATTCTTAGTATAGATGGACCATGTATGTAGTCATTTTCCATTATAAGTAATTACTGTGGAGAATATGCCAAAAGCAGAAATATTTGAAGTAGTGAGGTTAGGTTAAAAAAAGTTGGTCGGAGAGATTATTAAGTTGAAAGATAGCACTACATTTATTTAATGTTTCGAAGATACATGTAATAAAATGTTAATGATAAGCTGGTTTAAGTGTGGACGATCCTGTGATAAGAACTAGATCTCCCTTTTCTATTGAATTAGGTCCAGGTTTAAAATTGTATTGACATAGGTATTTTTACATAAGTTTTTGATGGAATTCAACGAAGATTATAAATAAATTAAGATGGATCATTCTTTTATGGTCCTGGAGATATAAACAGTGCAGGACTAGATCATGATAGAATTTGGGAATTTAAACCATCACCTAATGTAAAAGAAGGTAAAATGATTTATGGTGGCGATATTTATGGGTCAGTTTTTGAAAACAATCTTTTTGATGAACACAGAATAATGGTAAATCCTTAAGTTCAAGGCAGAGTTACCTATATTGCCCCTGAAGGCAATTATACATTAAGAGATAAAGTTTTGGAAGTCGAATAAGATGGTATCATTAATCAGTATGGAATGAGTTAATTTTGGCCTGTTAGATAATAAAGGCCGATATTACAAAAATTAGAAGGCAATGCACCTCTTGTTACAGGAATAAGAGTGCTTGATGGACTATATCCATCAGTCTAAGGAGGTACTTGTTGTGCATCAGTGAGCTCAATTGGTGGTAAAATTTTTATATCTCAGTCGACAAGTAAAAATTCAAATTCTAATTGCAATATTTATGTGGGATGTGGGGAAAATGAATCTGATATTTTTAGAGTAATTGATGAATTTTATGACCAAAAAATTCCAATTAAAGATCATTAGGAATCTATAACATAAAAAACATGTTTAATTGCTAATTCTTCAAAAATGACAATGCCCTCTACTGAAATATCAGTTTTTACAGGGATAACTATTGGCGAATATTTTAGGGATATGGGTTTCAATGTTTCATTTATTATTGATTCAACAAATCAATGGATTCATGCTGTAAATTAAATTTAAGAGAAAATGGGCGAAATACTATCAGCAGAGGCATAATCTCAAGTTCTAACAGCAAAATTAGGGCAAATTTATAATAGAGCAGGAAGGGTTAAGTGCTTAGGTTCACCGGACAGAATTGGATCCATTACTATGGTAGGAATTGCCACACAATCAGAAGGAGTATAATTATGTATTTGAATCATTAGGACTGGGCCAACCCTGCAACTATTAGCACAATTAACAATTCATAAGTCTTTTGGCTATTCGACAAGAGATTATCCTAAAGAAATCATTTTCCTACTTTAGACTGGATTAGTTCAAATTCTAAATATGATCAACTATTAGATCCATATTATAGCTCCATAAATCCTGAATTCAATCATTTAAAAGCGAAATTAAAATAAATTTTGAGTGAAGAATTAGAACTAATTAATATAATCTAGTTAGGAGAAACACCTTTATCAGAAGAACAACAATTATCTTTGGAAGTAATGTCTAGTTGAATATTAGATGATCCAAATAATTAGAGAACAGTTCATATACTAAAATACATTCAATGATTATGATGATAATTGTACTCTTCTTAAAACAATAGGCATGATGAAATGCATAGCTACCTTTTATGAATGTGCTTAGAAGGTCCTTGTTGAATCTTCCAAAGATGAAAATATTACTTGGAATGTATTAAAGTAAAAAGTAAAAGATCAAATTTACAAATTGAATGGAATGAAGTTTTATGTATAATAATTTTCCAACATTATATAGAAAATCAAGAAATCAGAGATAGAAATGTATTTTTCTAGTTTTGCAAATGAAATTTAATTTGCATTTGAAAATTAACAAGAAGGATGAGTATTTCAACTTATTATTAAATTTATTAATAAACGTGCAACTATATATAAGTGCAGATCATAAACGAATTTAATAAATTTAACATTATGAATTTAGGTAATGGAACATTTAATAATTTGATGATCCTTTAATATCTTCTTCATTTTTAGCTATATTTCCTTATTTAAATCTTCTTTGAATAATTGTCCCAAGTAAATAAGTATTATCCATCGTCGCTTCATGTTCCATAAATTTCCCTTAATGAATCATCTTAAAAATATACTGATTAAGTTTATTAAGCTTCATAGGTTCCTTTTGCTTCAAAATTTAATTTTATTAGATTTAGATAAGGTCCATTTTTGCAAATTAGAATAGATTTATTTTTAATATATCTTGAAGGAAACAAACCGTCACAATATTCACCCTAACTAGAAACTTAGATTTCTTTCTATTTGACAAACTCATCCTTTTCATGATTAAATACATAAATTTACAATTGAGGGGTATTTGATTATTAGAAAGCAAACATTTCATTGTGAATGAAATTAAGTCTATACCCAAATTTTTGGGTAATTATCTTCTGTTTTACAATCCATCGTTATTAATTTGTTTAGCAAATCACAAGTATAGATGAATTTAAAGAGCAACTTATTAATTAATTTCCATCTTAATTTATCGATAATGCATTTATCCATCCAGTCTCCTCTTTAATTGTCTACTAGTAAGACCATTATAATTTTTTAGACCAAAAATTTTATTGTGCAATCTACACCTCCAGAAATTATGAGATTTTCATCATTAGGGCGTATTGCTAAGCAGTATATGGAGTGTTTATGACTGTTTAATTTCTGTAAGTATTTTGGTAAGGATAAAAGAATCGAAGACCAGATTATTATGGAAGAATCAATTGAACAAGTAACAAATTAGGAATTCTTCTTGAAAAAATTGATATTTGTGATGTATCTTTATTAAGTCTAAAATAACTTCATAGTTTTGAGTGAGCCCCATTTAAACTGAAATGCTTTGCCATAATTCAGTGAAGAAGTAATCAGTATCTTGTTATCCTAATTAATAGCCATTGCTACAGTGAATGATTTCTCACTAAATGAATTCTCTAATTCATAAGTGGATGAATTTTAATAGTTTTACATTCTTGCTTTTTATTGTGTCTAAAACTTTTGCAATTAATTAATTAATGAAATAAAAGTTTTAATTTTAAAAAGATATAAATACATTTTATTCCACAAAATAATATACAATATACAGAAGTTAATTTTCAATTTAATAACCTTTTAATTTAAAATCTGTTTGTAATTAATCAATAATTAAATTAATAAAAAAATCAATTTTCTTTAATTTTTGCATTTTTTGCGAAAAATTAGAAAACAATCAATAAGTATTATGGTTATGATAATAAAATTAAGATAATTATGATTTTCTATTTCAATTTTTAGGATGAATAGTTATTTGAAAATCCATTTTCTCTTATACAAATCTCAATTTACAGGCAGATATTTTTGAAGGAATCTAAGAAGGAGGAGCTTAATTTAAAAACGTATGACTAATTTTCGATAAATTTCTACTTGAATAATTCTTATTTCTTGGATTGATGAATATTTTTGTATCTAGAATAAGAGTGAATTTTTTCATACATAATAATATATATTTTGTTTTGATGAATTTCTCTTATTTGAAAAGACATCAGATAAAATAGAAATGAAAGTTTTTAAGAGAATTTATTACTATTTTTATTAGGTTGTGTTTTAATTCAATCAATTAGAACACTCAAGAGTTGATGCATAACTTTACATTTGCTAATTGAAAATTGATTGATTAAAAAATATATTTTATTCTCTATATTAATTATTATAATATTTATAAGTATAAAATGGATGATTTTGAGTTTGTGTGTAACTATGATGGACATGAGGAGGAGGAGATTATTGGATTCTGTTTAAATAAAAATTGCCAATAAAATGTATAATTCTGTTTGAAATGTTGTTGGGATAAACATGGAGATCATGAGGAAGATTGCAAAACTTTTAAACAAATATAAAAATTATTGCAAAATAATAAACAATAATAAATTAGACAAAGTGATGATGTGAACAATAAATTAAAATCCATATAATTGAAATGTGAATAATTAAGCCAGTCTAAAATTATTGGGTCTGAAAAACTAGATGAAATAGAAAAGTATTTAAAGTAAAAGGAATATAAAAATTGTTTAGATGAAATATATTTCTTAAAGAACTTCCAAGATGCAAATTAATCGAATCAAAGTAAACTTAAATTTTGTATATAATAATTAGAATTGATATTAGAATAGTTGGATAATGTTCTAGAAACTTTAAAAACATTAGGATAACAACAAATACCGAATTAAAAAAAATCATAATCAGAAAACACTAAAAATATTTATAAGGCTGAAGTGAAAGGTAAGTTTATCGAATAATTAAACTAGATTAGGAAATTTAAGTTAATGTCATTAATAATGAGGATGAATTAGATAAGAAATAAACTTAAGTATTACTATAACCAATGGAAAAATTAATACCATTTTCTTTTGAAAATTAACAGTTGAACCAAAGCAGCAAAGACTAAATCTCTTAAGGCAATTCTTATTAATCAGCCTTATAAGAATTTTATTGTGACAAAACTTCATAATTAACACCAAATAACTAAAATCATATGAATTAACACTCTAAACCCTAATAACCATCTTAGCAAGTTCCTTTAACTTAAGGTCCTTAAATTCAAACAAATGAAATGTAATTTAGCTCATAATAGATGCCTTAATTTTTAAGTATGAAGTTCTTTTTGTATAATTATAGAAAATATTTACTAAGAGTAAATCAAATAAAAGAGTAATAGCTCTCAATCTTAATAGATAAAATAAAAATTTGAGGAGTAGCTAAATAGAGAAATAAGTAAAAAACCTGAGTAATTTTAAATTATATTTAAGGTATTAAAACATGCCTCAACCAATAATAAAACTAACAGATCAAGAATGGGAACAGTATAAAACTGTTATTTAAAATGCATAACATTCTGGTAAGAATACAATCAAATGAGCATTTAGATCAGAATTTTGTTTTGGATGTTGAAGTGGCTACTTATCATGATGATGAATTATAAAAAGTATTAGAGGAGTGTGATGAATTTCTAGAGATTGATCCCCTAAACTTTGATAAACATTTTTTGAAAGGTTCAATATTATACTCTTATTTTGTTAGGTTTAACATTAATCAAAGCCAAAAGAAATGTAGAAGCCCTTGAATATAGCGAATTCATCATGGATATGTATCCAAACAATTTTTAATCGTATATTTTAAAAGGCTTGGCATTAAATCAATTAAATAGATATGAAGAAGCACTCCATAATTATTGCATATCGATTTAAATTGAGCCGACTTTTGAAGCTTATTTTTTCTAAGGTATACACATAACTAACTAACATAAGGGATATCTTTAATGGCTATTAATTAGCTTGATGATGCTATTGAATCCTTTAAAATTTCTATTAGAATGCGTCCAAATATAGAAATTGCCTATTATCAAATGGGTTTTTAAGATTTATCAACTTTTAGGCCTTGCATTAATGCGTAAAGAGAAGTATGATTAAGCAATTTAATATTTTGAAAACGCCCTAAGAATTGTTCCAAATTATGATTAAGCCCTAAAATAAAAAAGTAGTTTTATACTTAATTTTAGACNTAAAAATATTTATAAGGCTGAAGTGAAAGGTAAGTTTATCGAATAATTAAACTAGATTAGGAAATTTAAGTTAATGTCATTAATAATGAGGATGAATTAGATAAGAAATAAACTTAAGTATTACTATAACCAATGGAAAAATTAATACCATTTTCTTTTGAAAATTAACAGTTGAACCAAAGCAGCAAAGACTAAATCTCTTAAGGCAATTCTTATTAATCAGCCTTATAAGAATTTTATTGTGACAAAACTTCATAATTAACACCAAATAACTAAAATCATATGAATTAACACTCTAAACCCTAATAACCATCTTAGCAAGTTCCTTTAACTTAAGGTCCTTAAATTCAAACAAATGAAATGTAATTTAGCTCATAATAGATGCCTTAATTTTTAAGTATGAAGTTCTTTTTGTATAATTATAGAAAATATTTACTAAGAGTAAATCAAATAAAAGAGTAATAGCTCTCAATCTTAATAGATAAAATAAAAATTTGAGGAGTAGCTAAATAGAGAAATAAGTAAAAAACCTGAGTAATTTTAAATTATATTTAAGGTATTAAAACATGCCTCAACCAATAATAAAACTAACAGATCAAGAATGGGAACAGTATAAAACTGTTATTTAAAATGCATAACATTCTGGTAAGAATACAATCAAATGAGCATTTAGATCAGAATTTTGTTTTGGATGTTGAAGTGGCTACTTATCATGATGATGAATTATAAAAAGTATTAGAGGAGTGTGATGAATTTCTAGAGATTGATCCCCTAAACTTTGATAAACATTTTTTGAAAGGTTCAATATTATACTCTTATTTTGTTAGGTTTAACATTAATCAAAGCCAAAAGAAATGTAGAAGCCCTTGAATATAGCGAATTCATCATGGATATGTATCCAAACAATTTTTAATCGTATATTTTAAAAGGCTTGGCATTAAATCAATTAAATAGATATGAAGAAGCACTCCATAATTATTGCATATCGATTTAAATTGAGCCGACTTTTGAAGCTTATTTTTTCTAAGGTATACACATAACTAACTAACATAAGGGATATCTTTAATGGCTATTAATTAGCTTGATGATGCTATTGAATCCTTTAAAATTTCTATTAGAATGCGTCCAAATATAGAAATTGCCTATTATCAAATGGGTTTTTAAGATTTATCAACTTTTAGGCCTTGCATTAATGCGTAAAGAGAAGTATGATTAAGCAATTTAATATTTTGAAAACGCCCTAAGAATTGTTCCAAATTATGATTAAGCCCTAAAATAAAAAAGTAGTTTTATACTTAATTTTAGACTTGTGTTTACGGCAACTAGAAGGACGATAAGAAGCTATCTACAAGTCAAACGATTTAAATCAAAGACCTGAAAGTGAGGAAACTACCTATTTTAAAAATGGTTAGTCTTAATTGATTACTGTAGGATTGGAGTTGTTTAAGGAATAGAAGTATAATGCAGCATTAACTTAATTTGAAAAGGCTATATAAATTAATAATTAAATGCATGAAGCTCATGTCTATAAGGGTAATTAGAATTCTAATTTTTCAGGTTAAACACTAAACCAATTAGGAAGACTAATCGAGGCGGTAAAATCTTTTGACGAAGGATTAAAGATACTACCTAAGCCATAATATATGATAAAAAAAGGTTTTAATATTTTTCAAATTTAAAGCTGATACATTAAAAGAAATGAATAATAATGAGGAAGCTTTATTGCTTTATCAAAAGGCTTAATCAATTATTTCTAAAGAATAATAAAATCCATAATGGAAATGAAAAATTGAAAATCGTTTTCAATATATATATATCTATTAGCATGTTTAAAAATTTTCAAGCATTTTAAATTAGTTAAAATAGATCCAAAATAATCTGATTATTTTCTACATTAAACTAGTCGTTTCAAATGAATTATAATGATTTTATTTATTAAGAAAAGTTTCAATTCTTAAGAGTTTATTTTATTCAGTTCGTTTAGGTGAGATTTTTTATATCTGACGAGAAAAACAAACATTGGTTGAAAATTTGATAATTCAATAATTAAATGGCTCTTAGGATAAATAGAAAGAATTTAAAATGAAAGGCGACTAAATTAAATTAAGTAGAAAGAGGTGTAGTATGAAAGGAATTTTTAATATAATACAGAAATTACAAAAAATGATAATAGCAATAAATTTACATACTTTAAATTTTATTTAGTGAGTCAACAATATTTCACTTATTGGACTGAAAAATTGTTTTTAAGAATTTTCTAATTATTATATAATACTTTTTATGTTAACGAAATTTTGTACAATTATATTAATATAAATAAATTAAAGAGAAATGCAATAAATTTAGGATCACTTAATTGAAGATGAAGATGTTTTGTATTAAATGTCATAATAAATTATTTCAATCTAATTGAATGAAATACCTTGTACAGTATAGAAAGAGAAATCAACCGAAAAATTAATACTGTTTTTAGGATTTTAGCATGAAACCTTCGATTAATTTTATAGTCACTTTATTGATAAAAAATGCCTCCAAGAAAACACATTTTTCAAGATTGTTTTGATAAGGAAAAATTAGCAATCTTGCTTTCTCATTAATAGTCCATACTCTCTAAAGAAATGCACTGATTATGATTAAGATTTAGATTAAAAAATAATGCTATTTTCTTCTAAAATTAATTTAGAATAAATTTTGGAGTAATTTCATGAATGTAAAGCTCATCTTGTTGTAAATTATAAAGAACTATTAGGAAATACTTAATAAGAGAAACTTTAAAATTTAATAGATAAATAATTATTGTATTTCGGAAAAATCAAATTAAAATAAAAGTACATCTCAATTATCCATTTAGAAAGAGAAAACTATTATTCTCTCATTATTGTTAAAGATTTAAAATCTTTGAATTTAATAGAATTAAATTTCATAACAATTGTATTAATCTTAAATACAATATTCAAAAATGTTTCATTTTTTGAGTTTAAAATTACATAGAATCCCCTCAAATTGAATTATGGTGAAATGAGCTGTCATATGATGAGATAACAAGAAAAATTATTGAAAATAGTAAATAACAAAATAGAAAGGCTTTGGATATAATTGTTGAATTTACAATAAATACCTAAAATTGATGAGTGTTATGGATTTTAATTATCATTAGGAAATTATCTAGAGTAGCTTAATGGAATCCTAAATTTATATTTGAAACCAAAATTAACGGTTTTATGGAAAATTATGTATAAAATAAATTCAATAACTATGAATTTTGGAAAAGATATTAATAAAGAGTTGGCAAAATTGAATTAATCGCCTTAATTAGAAGAATTTTTGAAACTCAATTATTAGACATAAATTAATTGAAAGAAGTTAATGAATTTTTTACAAAATATCATAAATATGAATATGATAATGTTGTTATCGTATCAATTTAGAATTTAGCTATTATTGTAAATTGTTGGAGTAAATACTTCAAAAATCACTTAGTGTACAAGCTCTTTTAATTGAATCAAATAGGAAAGAATGTTCAAACTCTACCATAATAGGATTTTGAGACAGGAGTCTTCTTATTCGGAAAAAGTCGAGTATGAAAGAGTACTATAATTAACTCGATTCAAGACTCTAAAAGTCTGACCATAAAAAAAGAAATAAATGACTAATGTTATGTCATTAAAGAAGGAATTAAGACATAATTTACCATTGATCATGGGTCTATGAGTGAGACTTAGGTAATTTCTGGTACGGAAATAGATGGTGTTTGGTATTTTGATTGTCCTGGGTTTGATGATAATGTATCTGAGTATAACCGTATAGCTCACAGAATTAATTTATACAATTATTTAAAGAAGGCAAAAAAAGTAATTGGTTTTTTAGTTATGGATGGATCTATCAAAGATGCTTAAATTATTAAAGATACTATTAACCCTCTTTATGAATTGATGGAAGATAAAAACTAGCTATTATTGGAACATGAAAAATGGCTTTCTTTAATTTTGGTTAAAATTAAGAAAAATGCAAGATAGAATTGTATAATTTACCTCAAAATATTTCTAATTTTCTTTCAGATTGTGACTTTATATATTTATCAAAAAACACAACTATTTTATAAATTAAAAAAAATGCAAATACTTTGGTCAAAAGTTGGGAATAAGCCTATCGTGGATAATTAGATGGCAATTACAGCATTTTTAGATAAATGTATGAAAATAGTAATTAATGTGTTGAATTTTATAAGGCAAAAAAAAATTGTTAAATGATAATTAATAATTTGAAACATTAAAAAATAATACTAGGTAAAAAATAATCGATATAGTTCAAAGATAATTGTAAAACAATGAATTTAAAGTGTAATTTTAGTTGATGATGGAGAACAAATTGTTTTATTTAATTCAAGATGGAATTGCAATGCTTATCATTAAAGTTCAGCATATTATGTTAATTTTTCAAAACTAATTCAATCATTATATTTTAGAAAATCAAAGTGATGTTTCATAAAAAGAACAGATTATTAAATAACTATAATCCATTCTGAAAGAAGATATTAATTAAAATAATTTAGAAGTTATTCTATTTTAATTATAAAGTTGGTGTCAACAATTAATTGGACATGAAATTAGTTTTTTTTTTTGGATTAGCTAATATCTGATGCTACATCCTACTTGAAAATTTTATTTTATACAAAAAATAGGAATATAGCCCTATTCAATATAAATACAGAAATAATCAGAAAGAACCTGGAAGTCGCCATGTAATTAATCACTTAAATTGAGAAAAGCGATTAGAATTTGATTAGATTAGGAATGATATCTTTGATACATGTTATATCTTCAGTGCAACTATTATTATTTGAATCTATAATAATAAATTAAGGTAAGATGTCTATAGAATAGCGCGTTGATAAATTCAAAAATAGAGTATTAAAATTAAAATATGAATTGCATTTAGAATCGTAAGCAAGGAATGAAAGAATTTGATTTCGATCAATAATATTTTGAATAATTATTAATGATGTATATTTACATTCTGGTTAGTTTCTACCTAAATTAATAAACTTTAATCCAATATACTCTTTATCAAATGTTTTGTAGGTTAAATTTTGAAGATAAAAATTCCCTTTTAATTACTTTTTAGAATGATCTTATCTTATATACTAATATTGATATTAATTTATATAATTATCTAAGAAATCTATAATCTTAAATCAATTTTACATTAAAAAAATAGCTATATTTCAGACTTGAATTTCAAATTATTCATTTAAATAAATGAATAATATGAAATATCATCAAAAGGGCCAAGACTGGGTTTGGAATATTTAACTATATCTGCTGAAGATAACTTAATTTAATCAGGCAGAATTCAGACTCATTATAATACAAATGGAACAGAATTTATCAAATACAACAGAAATTTTTCTTGATGTAAATTATTTTTATTTTTGGAGTTATAAACATAGAAAGTTAGAATAATAACAATATATGATAGGAGAATATCTATTTTCTTTGAAATTTTTAAAAATACCTCTAAAATTTATTTTATTAAACAATCATTATTGTTAGCTTTTTCTCATTAAATGTTATGTTTGCTTTAGTAAATTCATTATTGTGTCTTATTTTTTAATTTTTTTTTTCTTCAAGAGATTATGTTATAAATAGAGTTCGTTTTTAGATAACTAAAGTTAATTATAGATTAATACCTAGAGTATAACTTGAGAAATATTATTGTGTGGGTAATAACATTTAAATTCCTTTATTATCTCAAAATCTTTAAATAATTCAAGATACTATCCTCTGATTAGTTTTTATCCATAAATATCTTCATCTGAAGAATCATCAGAAGTTACTTTAATAGCTAACGCTCTTTGTATATTTTAACCTTGAAGCTCCTTACTTTCTTTAGTATTTGTAAAGACTGTTTATTGTCTATCTCTCTAAAGTAGTATCAATTCCTCTTTTTATTTAATCTTCTCAAACTAGATCATCATACTTTATTCAATTGGTTTAAACTCTTATTATGGAAATTGATTAACTTATTTATCAGTTAACCTTTAAGTATTTTTCAAGATTTCTTCTTCTAAATATTATTTTGTTAACTTATTTTCATCTTCCGAATTATCTTTATCAAATCCTTTTGTGTATATTTTATTGGGTAATTACTTTTTATTATTATCTTGGTTCTAATTAATTTCTTAATCTTTTTAATTATAATCAGAGTTTGCTTTAATATTGCTATTTTTAATAGAACGTTGACTTTTTGAATATTCCAAATCAAAGGATAATTCATCTAATTTATACTACTTATTCTATTGTAGTTCTTATAGCTTGTCATTTTAAATTATATAATCTTAGATGCTCTATTTTCTCTTAATTGTGACTGGCCCTTATGGACTTTTTTTGTATTATTGAGATGCAATTAATTAATTGTTAAACGCTTAGAATTTAGGTTTTTTTTCAACATTATCATCTCTTTCGGTGAACAATCTTTTAAATTGATTTTATCTGTGTCTTATGGTATCACCTTAATCTGTTTGTTTTCTTTCGAATTTTGATCTGATTGAATTCCTTTTCTTTACCATTCTTTACCTTGTTTCTTTAGTATCTGTGTTATGACAAGAAGGTAAGATAGATGTCTATTATTTCTCAAGTTAAAGCAATTATTCACTAATATTATTTTCATCCGATCTCTCACCCTTCGTTTATGGTTCTTCCAAGTTAGGTTACAGCTTCTGATTGTTTAAGATGTTAAACAATCTATAGTCTTAGGATTTGCTCAAAATTCCAACTTAACTAACCTCTTCTATAGGCCATTCTTGATTCTATTTAAGACCATGATCTTATACAGTATTATGATTCTATATATTGCGAAGAGATTCATGGGATATACAATTTATTGAAGTTGGTATATTTGGTATCTACTTAGTGAATTAGTTAGATAGATTATTCATTATTTTTTCGTCATATTGTTATTATTATTTAATGGCTACTTGCAATTCTAGGTTGTATATAATATTTACATTCTTTAATTCCTTCAAGATTACAAATCTCTTCATTTTTTATTATATATTATATTACACTTTCCATAACAAGGAAATGATGTTTCTTTGTAGATATTCTTCTATCTTCATTATTCCTTAAAGTAAAATTTCTATCTTGAGGTAGATTATGTCTCAGTTGATACAATACCTTTGTTCTGTTTATACCTCCGAAAAGTAGTGGGCAATCGAGAACAAAATGTTTTGAGTTTTTACAAATTGAGCATGTAATTGAGATTTTGCCGTATTATTTTTGTATTCTAATATCCTCTTCAAAGTTTTTAAAGGTTTCCTTTGATATAAATAATAACATACATAATCAATTTCATTCTATTTGATATTTTCAATTAAATGTTTTCTATCAATTGCTAATAATTTAGTATTTTTAGTGGCAATTGCTTCATATTTGTATTCTGTATTGAGAATGAAATTGAGTTGACCAACCAAACATGGAGTTTTTAATTTTTCGAGGATTCTTTTTTTTTTATTAATAATCACACGCAAATCGATTTTTCCATTAACTAATATGTAGAGCTTCTCTGCTCTCTAATTTGATTTAAATAGATATTCATCTGGTTATAATTAGATTTCCTTGAATTACAGACAAAGTGTATTCAGTAAAGAATTGCTAAATTACTTAAATAAATCTAATTATTTTAGTAATTTAATATTTATATCCACAATCATTTGGTCTTTTAATTATTATGGAATTTGTTCTTAAAATTGAATTACTTCTTAAGAAGGCTTGCTCCAAAAATATTCAAAATATCTTCTGAATTTAGTTTGCAATGATGCTGATACTTTCTAATTTTTCAAGAATTTATTTAAACTATTCATGTTTGTTTTAAATTACACAGATTGTTTAGACATATCCTAAAATATTTATCCAATACTATTGACTGAATAAGCGAAGGTTGCTGTAGATATCAATGTCATTATTATACAAAATAGTCTTTCAGTTAAATTTACAGGAATGATATCACCATAACCAATAGTTGTCATAGTAACGATACTCCAATAAAATGAAACTACATATCTATCAATCCACATTGTATTGTATAGTTATTCTTTTATCAACCAAGTTACTGTATTTTTATCTCCCCAATCCCCCCAAACTCCTAATTTATGCCAGATACAAGCTGAGAAATGAGCACACAATAATATAAAAAAGCTCTAATATTAAGTTTTTATTACATCAGTTTAATTAATTCGAAAACAGTTGTTTGTTCTTATGTCAATTCCAAACGATTGAATAAAGAATTCGTTAATTTTGATATTTGGAATACTTTCAAGATTATTACAAGGTCTAAGTATATAAAAGAGAATTGTCTTCCAATAAAGAATGGTATGATTAATACCAAATCAATTAGAAACTCTCTTTTTAGATATCTCTTTATTAATCTCTTCCTATTTTTGATCAGTACTCCTTTACTATATATACAGGTATTAAACTTAATAATGATTTCTAATAAGAATGAATAGCTGGGCAGTTATTCAAAAATGAAATCCTTTAGAACCCAATCCATTTCAACAATTTCCACAAATGATAATCGCAATGAAACATAAAATACATTAACTGTTACTATACACAATAGATATATATTCCAAATTATAATTATTGTGTCATCAGGTTCTAACAATATAAACTACATGATTCTCTTTAGATAATTCCTTCTGTAATCTATTTTAATAAAAGTTATTACATTGCAAGAAGTTAACTTTTTGGTCAAATTTAATCAAAAACGATTATGCTTTAGCTTGTGTAAAATAGCCTCTATGTAAATAATAATTGTAATCTGAAGTGTTATCTTTAAGCAATTTGAAAAATTGACGATTCAGTAATTTAAAGGAAGTAGTAAACGTTTATTTTGTAATCGCTTATATAAATTTTAGAACGATAATAATGATATTGAATCCATTAAGTTTCCAAGTATTATTGAATCTATATTAAGAGAATTATCCTTTGAACAGATTCTGACTCTATTTTTGAAATTGAGTGTCAATTCTCTCTGAATTTTATTATTCCTCATATTATTATGAAATGTTCATAATTTATATATTTATATTTTATATCATTTCAAGGCAAAAAGTTATCTTCTACCCCATCCTAGAATTACTCGTCATCAATATTTTGTCTAACATTCGTTTTGGGAGGTGGTTGTTTATTCCCTCGTCTATGATAATAATATGAATTTAGAAATACCTAGTATTATTAGTGAAACTAACAGGATTGTCATCTCCTTATGGTAGTCTAACTTATTCCTCTTCATTATTGATTAAATTGATGTCTTGTCCTTGATATCCATCCATCATTTCCATTTCCCTCTCTAACTTTCTCAACTATCCTGCATATTCCTCATATGGTAATCCCATTTCTCTACATAATTAAACTAAAAATCTGAGACCTTAATAGATGAATACAAATTAATACATTCGATATTATCAGGATAGTCTGAATATATCTTTTGGTAATTTCCCAATGCCTTTTAGAAATGCCCCATCCTTCGATAACAACTTGCAACCATCAATTTCCATTTTACATCTCTTGACTGAACCTATGCTGCTCTTTCAAAATATAAACTAGCCTTTTCATACATTTCCTATTTCACATAATACACTCCCAACCATGAGATGGTTTCTATATTAGTAGGTAAGATTCTGTATGATTCTTAGAAATAATGCAATGCTTAAGGTTCGTCATCTTCCTAATAAATTATAATTGGCATTCATACTCTTGCAAATAGCGATCCCAGTCTAGCCAAGATATTGGGATCATTTGGTACTTTGTTCATCACTTCCAAATACCATTTCATGGCTTATTTTGAATTGCCCGTCATTTCATATAATGTAGCCATCTGATACAGAACTTCAGGAATACACACAATAGTTTGTAATTTATCTAATGCTTATAGTGATTCCACAAACATATTCAATTTTCTATTGACATATGCTAAATTGTAGAGTGCTTCAATACAATCAGCCTCTACACCAATTGCTTCTAAGTACTATTCTTTGGCTCTCAAGAATTCGTTTTTAACATACAAACAATTACCTCTATTGACTAAAGCTTTGGCATTGTATCTATCATATGTAATGGCAATTTCAGCATATTTCTCAGCTTGCTTGTAATCATTTTCTAAGAAATACAAAAATGAAATATTTGTTGCAATTCTTGCCATGATTTATTTATCCTTCTTTTCAAATCCTTTCAAAGTTTCAATAGATTTTTCAATGTTCTTCTTTTTCAAAAATGCCATAGCTTTACAAATTTCAATTTCAGTTTCAGCTTCTGGGAATGTTGAGTTCTTTAACTACTCTAAAATCCATTCGTATCCAATAATGATATCATCCTCTATCAATGGAGCAATCAATTTAGCTGATGTGACTATATAATAAATGGCTTCTCTTCTTCTTTCTTTAGTATCTTCTCTTAATTTATCTGTAATAGTGGTGCCCTTATTTTCATTATTCTCTTCTTCATTCTCCCCTGGTATTTCAATTGTGAGTAATGTAACAAAATAATCTTTCATCTTATTCTTATTTCCACTTAAATATAAACAAATCATCAAATTAAAGCCTGTTGGGAAGTCAGGAGAACTCTTAAGGATTTATTCATATGTTGTGATAGCCTCCTTAATTTTCTTTTTGCCCAATCTTACTTAAGCATGACCTATGTTTTTTTATATTTTGAATCTCATCTCTTTGGAAGTAGCAGGTATTAAGTCTAATGCCATCTTATACATCTTGATTGCAGTAGAATGCTTCTATTATTCAAAATAGATGTTGCCCATATTAACTCTTAATCTTCCTGCTTGAGGGTATTATTTACATTTTATAATTTCTTGATATTTGGATAGAGCATCTTAATGTAATCCATTTGCATGTAAAGCACATGCCTAGGTTAGGGCTGCACAATAGCTGAGATCAGTATTGATTGATTCAGCTAAATTTTATGCTTCCTTGGATTGTCTTAACTTTTTCTCCTTATTGAATGCTTCTTTGGCCTTTTCTAAACATTCAGATAAATTTCCCCTCAATTTGGCCATGGCACTCTGTTCTATGAGATTATTAATCTCTTTTTCTATTGATTTAAATTATTCTTCAGGATTAGTTTCAAGTTTTGGTTTATTCAAATTTAATTGATTTTGGGTGGAATTGAATGGGTCCTTCTTCTATCCAAAATTAGCTCCTCTATTAGATGTCATAGGTCTAGCTTCTGCTTGAGGTTATCTAGCTGCTGTCCCAAGTGGTTTTCCTCGAGAAGGTTATGGTCCACCAGGTGCAGGTTGTTATGCCTATTGTCATAAGGATGATAAATTACTCTAACATTTTCGAAATTGTAATTATTGACAGGAGGTTTTCCTTAATTGAAATTATTACCACTCATACCGAAAGCACCATATTAGGATGAATTCATATTATATTATTTAAATTTTATAATTATATGTTATACTGTATTTATATTATATATATACAATTATATCATCAACCAATATATTATACAAATCTATTGTAGTCCATCCTATACAAAGGATTTAAATCATCATAAATTAGATTTTAAAGAAATACATCTTCCCATAAACTGTTGCAACCTTATTTGGCTATGTACAATGGGGCATACTTTGTATACTTATTGCTACATATAATAGATTTATTCATACTATCTCAATTGGGAGATCAGAGCAGAGATTGCATTGTTTAATTATAGGTCATCCTCATATAAGTGTTTAGAATGGTATTTCTCATCGAATAAAGCTGCTAATTATGTGGGATCATGTATTCTCTAATTACACATTCAAATACTTGCATATATATAATATTAAACAGAATCCGCAATCCATCAGATACAGACCTCCACTTGATAACTCAGACAACACTAAGGATAATTATTGTGGGTACACAAACTATCCCTAATCATCATAAACACATTCATTTTCTTGTAAATTAGTCACATCGTATAATTATGGTACTAAATAGGTAACTAATTCATCGAAGTGAATATACTGAAATATAATTCTAAAGTAGTTGACATAGTCTGTCATTATACTTTATTAATCATAAGAGTAATTCAATACCATAGATTTCATGATGCCTAAGGAGTAAGCATGCATTTAATCCAAACTTACATTGTATAACTTACAATTATAAAAGATAGATCTAATGGTTGATGTGATGAACTCTTTAACAGGAATCAAATTCTTAACTGAATTTATTTAAGACAAAGCCATTTTATAGATGGTCATTGCCATCGCACTTTGATCAATATGTGAGTATATTATTTTGACAGAATTGCTTAGAGGAATACAATAATTGTGAACTCTAATTCTTCTCTCACTTTTTGATGATGTATACAATAAAGCAGTTTGGATATATAGATTATCATAAGACAAATTGGGTTCAGTCAATTCTAATTCATAAATTAACACTTTTTGACTATTTACAATGATAAGGAATATTTACTCATCACAATTTGTAATATTCAATAGATCTGAGGATTTCACAACATAATTGCCATACACATGTTTAATCTTCCATCCAGCAGATGTTCTGATTCTAAATACTGATTCCCAGGCATAATCTCTGCTCAACACTTCTTTCAAGTCATTCCTAAATCTGGTTGCTTAAACATTAATAACAACTTCTTACTATAAACAGTAGGATCATCATAATAGAACACATCTCCATTCAGATAGGTTGCTAATTGATTGATTGTATATATGTTCATGTAATTATTTGGAATTACAAAGATTGATGGACATATAAATTGAAAGTACATACTCTCAGTAATTTATGTTAATACTGATTAACTCTTATGTAAATATAGTTGCTGTTATTTCCCATTCTCCGCAATACTCAATTCTTTAATTGGTGAAGATGTTAGGATGATTAACTTGGCGCCATTCTCTTTTATTAATTTTTAAGATATCTTTAATGCTTCAATAAATTATGTGCTCCTCAAAAGTGGTTTTGGAAATAGTTGACCTAAAGAATTCAAGAATCCAACAATTATGTCTTTAGATTCTTATAAGTTAAATAGATATTCTCCAGGCATAGGCAATTCATTATCATCTGTTAAAACATACATTTGTGCTTATTTAAGTTTTGAATTGAAATTATACAAATGAATAGAGGTATCAAAAGTTAAAAATCCGAATAAAGTTCTTTCATTGAATGATTCACTTATTATTAACTCATTCATCACTTGTCCAATAATTCCTAAAAGTGCTTCACTCTTTGTTGAAACATCAATCATAAAAAAATAAGCAGGAGCCATTGGCGGTCTTGCTTAATATTCTTAGCCTGCTTTGATGTCATAAGATCCCATAGTTAATTCTGTTCTTTAATTTATATTTTCCTTTGGTATTGAATTGAATCCAATTTGGGTAATCAATCCACACAGGTTGCATTTAAAATGATCGAAACCATCTAAGATTTTCATGAAGGGATTCAAATAAGCCCTGCATTTTGCACATCTTATAATAGGGTAGCCTCCATAATTGACTGATACAAATCCATCCTATACTGATTATCCATAGGGCTAGATCATCAGAGCAAATGGAATCTTGGCATCTAGATATGTTTATTTTGACTATGGAAATACATTCGATGTACATCGAATATTATTGTAGGAGGAATTAAATTGCAATAAATCACTATTTAATGTATTTTGAATATATTCCTCTTCCTTTGCCTATGATTTTTATTATTATTGTTGAGGATTGTCCAATCTTCCATTCTTTTCTAGAATTTTTTTATGAACATTCATTTCTAAATATATTATTAAAAATGATTCAAACATTTTATAGATGGATGCCAAAGATGAGGTTTAGTTCCAAAATTGGATCATCTAATGTTTCAAGTGGATCAAATACATCAACTACATGTATTAAGTAAATTGAATTTACATATAGAATCAAATCCTACTCCTGTTTATTTAAGACCATATGATGCTAAAAAGTATGAGGTTCCATCATCAAAAATCAAATTGACTACTGGTTATAGTTTCTTAGATGTTGAACCCATGCCCAGAGCCAAAATAATGAAATTATGTTACACTATACTAGATAAACTAAAAGCAGAGATACCTGAAAATGTCTTGTATAGAATTTACACTGAAGAGAAATTAAAATACATCATGCGTATTACAGATGAAATCGATGATATTCGATAATTGGAAGAAGAGTTCGGTTTTGAACAAATTGAATTCTTGATTTAATAATTGGCCAAAGAAGTCGATCTAGTTGATCAGATGAAGTAAGTGTTTAACCTGTATCAGATATTACAAACCTTGGGAAAAGACTTAGGATGATAGCACTTTTGAATTGCTAAGATAACCACATCCTGCATTAAAACATTAGAGAAACGAAAAACCACCAAGAGAATAAACAAAATTTATTGGAAATTGAAATTACATATAAATAATATATAAATAATGAATTTATTGGATTTGATCTAAGTTGAGGTATCATGTGGAATATATCTAGGTTACTAATTACTTTCCGAAATTGATGAATAAATTAACTGAATTAGGATAGGAAACTGCCTGTATAAATCAGGCAGAAAACTCATTAAAAAAAATCTAATTCATTTTTGCTATCTTAGATGATGTATTGAAGTATTGAACAAATATCAATATTATAGAGTATTGTAAGATTTGAATCAATAGTATGCATAATTGGAGGAATAACTGTAGAATTACGAAGGATAATGCAGAGATCATATTAGGGTATCGAAGAGAAAATTAACAAATAGACAGAATAGAGATTGAAGCTTTATTGTGAGAATGTGTAGGAGCTGTATGATTAATAGGTTTCTATTGAAAAAGAATAAAAATACTAGATCCATGTAATGAAATCACATAATACTTATTAGAATTAATAAAAGGAAATCACTTAACTAAAAAAGGAATTACAGGGTTCATAAAATTTGAAGAAAGACAAAAACCATTTGGAAAATTCTAAATAGACCATTGTACTAGAAAATAAATATAGATCATCCATCTTCTAAAGTGGATTTTAAAATTAAACATTTGCTCTCAAACTAATAAATCGTAAGAATAGATCAATCACTGAAGCCTAAGAAGTATTGACTAAGTATATTGACATTATTATATTAAGGTCAAAATAATCAATGGATGAGAGATAATATTAATTATCCCTAGATAAGACTCAAGACATGATAACCCATAATCCAAGACCAAGGTCTAGGATGAATGTTAAATAGAAGTCAATGACTTTATAGCTGACTTCTATTTAGAAAGGCAATACAATCAAAAAACCATGATTTATAATTATGTGTGATTTATACCATCTAGAATTCCAACTATTATTAGATAGCCATAAAATAAACTAGTCTTTAGTATCCCTTAACATTTTGGTTAATCAAACATACATATTCTTATATGTACTCTTAAATTTAATATAAATACTCATATCTATAAAATGACAAATCCAATAGAATAGCTATCTTCATGAGATATGCTAACTTAGATTTCATAATCGTTTCCGAAATTCTTTTTAAAATATTCCAAATTCTTATTGTGTAACACAATATTTGGTTTATCATGTTTTCTGCATATTTCTACTTCTGGAAATACCAACTCTTTAAAACTAGAGGCTTTAACAAGTGCTTCTTTGACTGCCCATCTTGATGCTAAAAACTATTGTTGCAATTGAATAGTGGGTTTGCCTTTGAATTATTCAATTTCATAAGGATGGAGCACTTTTACCAAAAATCGCTCTGCATATTAGGCTTTGATTATATTTAACATCCTTTGGTTATTTACAATATCAACTCCGATGCCTTTAATTGCTTTCATGGTAACCTATATAATTTGATTACCAAAATAAAAATACTATGATTAAAATAATAACATATAATCAATATTCAAGTAATTATTCACTTTTTATCTCTGTTTAAACATCCGAATGCCAAGAAGACCTTATCCATAAAACCCAATTTCTATTCCTATTATTGTTGCTATAATTGATGTTAATGGAGCAAGAGCTCATTTCTATTAGAAACTCTGGTTATCCTATGCTTATTTAAATCGTCTTATCGTATTTAATCATTCTAAGAATAATTCTTATAATTGGATTATTATTCCTAAGTTTTGAATTTAGTATAATCTTATGACATGGGTCTAACTTGTAGCTCTTTCTTTTGTATGTCCATGGGTTTTGATGTAGACTTAAAGTTGATTAAAGGAATCTATCTGGTTGGGTATTGAGGTTTGTAAACATAGGTCCAGATGTCAATTTTTAAAGCAGCAGCATGTTTTACCATCCAGGGATGGTCAAAGATTTAATCCATAGTCAATCTTTCAGATGGAATGTACTTCAGGATTCCTTTGATTAGAGTAATAACTTCATGAGATAAAGTAGGCGCAAAATTAATAGGCTAACCTGATTTTATTTTGTTGCATAATTCTTCATTGTTCCTGCCTCTAAAAGGAGCATTACCATGCAAGAGTTCGTATAACAAGATACCCAAACTCCAAACATCTAGACTGAAATCATGTGGTTGTTTATTCAACATTTCAGGAGCCTAATAATATAAATTGTTATCTACCATATATTCATAGGTTCCGCAGAATGTCATTCTTTTTTCTGTTAAACTCTCAGCACTCCAACCAAAATCACATATTTTCACATTTCCTTCATTATCCAAAAGAAGATTCTCTGGCTATTCATAGTAAATTGAAATTGTACTTTTAGATCTCTATGTATTACTTTATTTTTATGAAGGTAGTCAATTCCAAGACAAGTCTAAAAGAAGTAGACAAATGCCTCATCTTCTGGTAATTTGGTTCTCTTTTTTATGTAATGAAACAGAGATCCATTTTCTAATCCAAATGTGATAAATACCAGCATATTCGAGAACCAAATACACATTTTCTTTATCTTCAAAATAATGATAAAGTTTGCAAATGTTCGAATGAAATAGTTTGCGTTGTATTTTGATTTCCCTTTTTAGATTTTCCACTGAACAATACTCAAATACTTGTCTCTTGTTCATCTAGGAATAATCAAACAAAACTATTACTATTTTCATAGCGTATAATTATCCATTCTATTTGTCTTTGACTAGTTTTACTGATCCATATGACCCTCTTCCCAACTCCTATTTTGAGCCAATTATTATAATTTCGAATTCTTCAGGTTTTCTTCTGATACTAACAGCTGAAGAGGAATCCATTGTATCATTGCATGATTTGGCCCTCTCAGATTAGTTTTTCTTACATACTCCTTTATGATAAATGGGCCTTGAGAATTATTATCTTAATGTACCAATCAAGATCTCTGCATCTAATGCTACAGTAATTGGATGCTAAACAAAGAGGACACATAACTTTTGCTAACATTGATCTTTGTTCTATAGTAGGTTGCTTAATATTGAATTAACAAGACTTATAATCACAAAATTTATTCATATAATAATAATATTAGTTACATAGATAATGAGATATTCTAATAATGGTATCTATAATATTTATAATCATAATTGATCCAATTCAAAGACAACATCCTCGCCAGCTGAAATGAACTTCATATTGTTCTTTTCCGTCCAACTTTTGACTATTTTCTCGAAATCCTTTTTGTTATTTTATCTCATAGTACACATACCTTAATTATGACAAGCAAAGTTTTATAGTACTACTCTGCATCTTACATTTAACCCATTCCCATATTCAGGAACTTATCCAAATTGATCTTCTGGATAAAACTAAAAATAAATTTAAAATCATACCTCTACACTATCCTATTTTAATTTAACAATTTAATCAATATTCATATCCTTTAAATCTACTTACTCTAGGAAATGAATGCTGCCATATTAATTCGAAATCTTAAAATCTCTGACTCTTGTTAATTAATTATCACTCATTTCTGAAAGGGCTTTAATGTTTGGAGTTAAAATATAGTTCTTACATTTTGGTGCTCTGGGATTAACTTTATCTTCTATTTATTATTCCTCTGATTTGATTTGCACAAGACTTCCTTATGCATAATCATCCATTTCCTTTTTATTACTCTTACTATAATATTATTTATTCAGGGATTGCTTATATTACTTTTAATCCTTTTTATCCTATTTTAAACCCAGATACCATGGTTTTATTTCTTCCTTTTGTTTTTAATTATTCTTTGACTTAATTTTAATTTCTAAGGATGGATTCTTGAATCTTAAATTAACGTTGCCCACACTAAAGGTTACGTCATTCTATTAGGCATACTCACTAAAAGTTGGGAACTTTTTTTTGAATTCATCTTCCACTTCTCTTAAGTATTCCTATTCATTCTTGATATCAAAATCTATATTCATGTCTAATTGTTATTGCTAATAAACTGGATATGCTGGATTGTATAAGACTTATTAATTTTGAGGTGTTAATGCCATGGCTCCACTTGGATTATTATCCCAATTTTACTACCCTAATCCTTATTGTGGAATCTATCCCAACAGGCCTTAAGGCTATTGTTGCATAGGCTGTTATAATTGCAAGCCTCCTTGTTAAGGTGCTGCTCCTAATAATCCTTGCTATTATTATGGCTAACCCAGTCCAAGCAATCCTGGCTAGTATTATTACTACTATTATCCAAATCCTAATCCCAATCCTGTTCCTTAAGTGGTTGGATTCTATCCCAATCCTAACCCTGTTCCTAATCCTGTACCTAATCCTGCGCCTAATCCTGCACCTAATCCTGAACCTAGTCCTGTTCCCAATCCTGTGCCTAATCCGGTACCCAATCCTGTTCCTAAACCAGTTCCTAATCCACCTCCAAATCCTGTTCCCAATCCTCCTCCAAATGGACTTGCTTGTGAACCTGCACCTAAACCTGTTTAATTAGGTTGTGTCTACTATTATTGACCCAAACCTGATAATCCTCCACCTAATCCAGTTCCTAAACCTGTTCCCATTCCTGTTCCTAAGCCACCTCCTAGTCCTAATCCTGGCTAGGCTTGTCCAAATAATGTTGGTTAAGCTTGTGCTTACTAACCAAATAATGTCGATTGTTATTATTGGGGTTGTTGGACTCCTCCAAATAGAGTTCCTTGTTGATTTTATTATTAAAATCCACCTTAGGCCATTGATTAAGATGGTTGTTTTTGATTTCTGTAATACTCTACTCTAGTTTCAGCTCTTGAGATTTAAATATTGTTTTAAGCAGTATTAATAGAACAAAGTAGTCCATCAGCATTTTTATTCAATGCTGGGTTGCCTGGATAGAACCTTGGAGGTACTGGAGGCTTATTATTGTTGTTGTTCTAGTTTTGAAATAGCATAATTTATATATTTAAATTATTTAAATAAATTTTTATATTATTTCTATAAAACCTCTCTTTTTTATAAATACTTATATATTCCGGATATTTATCAATAAATTCACATATTATATTTTGTTTGAATTGCTTTAATTTCTTTCATAATTGTTGTTACTTGAGTCAAATTGGCCACATACATAGGATGATTAGCTTTGGCATATTTATAAAATGCATTATAATAAGCCATAAAAGTTTACAGGAACTTCTTTAACAAACTCTTCATTAAATTAGTACCTTAGAAATGTTTTTCGCATTCTAATCTGAAGACATCAACTCTCTTGTTCCAGGATAGATTCACATCCTATTGATTTATATAATGATCATTATACTTAACTTATATTTTCTATCAATTTCTTATTATCCACTTAATTAAGATTCTATACTTTTTCAACAACCCTAATTTCTGATTACTATTTATTATCATAGAGGTTCAGTTCCAATTCACTTTCCTCCTTTGCATATTTCTATATGAAATCCACAAGATTCCCAAACAACTCCTTCAAGTAGATTTCAATTAACTTCTCACTAAACTTGTTTGTCTCTTTCTCCAAGAACAAAGTCTCTTCTGAAAATTCCTTTTTGTATGTGGTCATTTAGGCTGTATTGTATGCTGTAACAATCATTTCATAGACTGATAAGGTATATGTTATTCTATCGACTTCAATCTCAAATTCTGCTCCAGTTCTCTTTATTAAATCAAAATATCTTAATCTCAATTGATTAATTCTGCTCACAATCATTTTGTTATCCTCAAAATATGCATATAATTTATATAATGATAATGTTAGATCTATGTATCTCATTACAAAACTACGAAATCCATAATACTTTTCCAATGATCTATACAATCTCACATTAGTACTCTAAATGCTTTGGATGTGAGTATCAAACACTTACTCAAACTTTGGCCACAATATCATATTCACTTATTCAAAGTAAAAATCCAATACATGTGAGTTCTTAGAGTGCATATGCTTCTAAAATCTCTCATTTAATAATATGATTAATAAAAATGCATATATATCAAATATGCTCACAGTCTATTTTAAATGATCCAATACAAATTGAATAGTATTCTTAAACACCCCACTAAAAATAAGTCTGTTTTAATCAGGTTTCAAACTAAAGAAGTCCTAACTAAATCTGTCTTCATGTAATACAGTATCAATCAAAACCTTATTGATTGTTTTAAAGTATTATTCAATTAGGATTTTTTAATTTTTCTGATTCAATTGAGTATGTAATAAAGGTTCCTCATCCATGAATTATAGTATTTAATCACGATTCATCAACTGAAATATGGATCTATTTTCAATAGTTAATCCTACTACATTTCTTAAATTCAACTATGGTCTATAATTCTATTGACTATCAGGTACAATTAGATCATTGCGTAAATAAACATCAATTGTTAATTTATGTATTTCTGCAACGTAGACTTTCATATTGCTCAAGTACAATTTACTCATAGCATCTGTATATAGATTACATAACTCCACATAAATATCTAAATAATGATCCTTCATGAATTCTGTGAATATCTTGTACTTAACCAATTCCTAAATTTAATATTATTGAATGTTTATTTTTGGTTTCTTTAATTGATTTAATTTATCTATCATAAATTCTCTTACTCTTTTACAAGCCGTATTTTTTAACTTAATTAGTTCTGGCCCTAGATTCTTGACTGCATTTGCATCGGTTAACTCAGTGTTTTTCAAGTATTCTAATTTTGAGCATAATATTCTGATGTATTCCACATATTAATCATTAATCTCTTTACTGCATATATTATCAATTAAAGAAGGATCCAATACAGCTTAATCAACAAAACTAGATAATATCTACGATAATGCTTTTCTGTTTGTCAATGAAGTATTCATCTTAACACTTCTCTCTTGCAATTATGTCATTTCTGATTTAATATCATTCAAATAATCCTTGAAATTAAGTAAAACATTCTCTAACTCTCCTAGAATAGCATCGCTCTTCTCTATTTCACCATCCAACTCATACATCTCTTTTTCAACCTTTTGTATTTTCAAATAGATACTTTTAAATAGTCATATGCTGCTTCCTTTTCAATTAATTGCATTTCCAATTTTACATTATCACACATATGCCTCAAATCTAGAGATTACTCACCTCCATCCATCATTAAGTACTTTCCCATTATATATCTACTTGTTATGGGATCCAAATTGTGTTCTAAAAAACTTGATAAATTCTGCTATTATTGAGACATGATATTTATATTAATTATTTTAATTTCTTGTAGTATTTTTAAATTCACTAACACACACACTCTCTAATTAAATTATTATATAATAGCTTTGTGTTGAATAATTTATTTTATAATATGAATAATTCTTCGATATTTAATTAATCATATTGTAAAACAGAAGGTGATGAATATTATGGGAGCAGAGCCTTGGACATCCTCAAAGAGAAAATGAAGATTTTTGATTTAGAAAAAATACCTCAACTTACTTAATAATAAAGAGCAAGAGCACGATCTAAAGAAAGAAGTAAGACTCCAAAATTGTAGATTCATTCAAATAGCAAATAACCAACGAATTATTCCCAGTATCGAATATCAAATAAAGAATAAACATACAAATCCACAAATGAAATGTTCTCAAGATAAACAATAGAATCCATAAAAAGTAGATTAAGCATGTAGGATGCGAAGTTATTAGACGTTCCTATCATTAAAATATCCAGAGAAAGGCCACTCAACAATAATAATGAATCTTTCAATACAATGTCGTTAATCCTAATGGAAAAATACTACTAATCAACGATCAAATATTAATAAAAATAAGCAAAATAATTGGAAAAACAGGCCCAGAATCCCAATACTTCTATCAATACAATATCACAAATCATAAGAAACAATTAAGCTGTTAAAAATTATAAACGAAAACTAAGACATAGTAGAAGAGACTTAATAAAAGAAATCCCTCAACACTACTCAGCCCTCAACAATTCAAGATAATTTAGTTCCGATAAATCAAATTAAGAATATAGTAGAAC
Source organism: Paramecium octaurelia (assembly GCA_905182995.1). NCBI lineage: Eukaryota > Ciliophora > Oligohymenophorea > Peniculida > Parameciidae > Paramecium > Paramecium octaurelia. Next base: position 66,631 of record CAJJDP010000108.1, read on the forward strand.
TACTTAAATAGTAAGCAAATACTCATCTCTTTGATATCATTTTATAGTATTTAATTTATTATAATAAGAATGTTTAAAACAATAATTTATATTTCTATTATAAAGAATGATAAACAATCATATTTTTAAACCTTAATTCAAGATAAATAATGGAGAAACTATTGAAATTGAGGGGAAATATTATGAAAATTTAAGATTATTAGAATCTTAAGGCACTTAAACATATAATCGAATCGGAAATCTAAAAGGTAATCAAAAAGAAGAGATAATAATCAAGGAATATTATGACATAAGATAGGAGGAAATAGAAATACTTTAGTAAATTAGAAGGTAATAAAATGAAAAATAATCCAAATGTCAAAATATTATAAAAATACTTGGAATTAAGGATAACACTATTAATTAACAATCCTAATAAGAACGAAAATTCTATGTAGCAATGGAAAAAGGTAAGGCTGATGTCTTAGCTTTGATAATATAACATAAAAATTTACCGTACATAATTAAGCTGAACTTGTTCTTATAAGTAAATTCAACATTTTATTAAGATGGTATAAGGAGTTAAAGAATTACATGAGCTCGGTTATTTCCATAGAGATGTGAAACCAGAAAACTTTGTCTATTTTTAAAATTAAAATCAGGAATATTAAATTAAACTAATAGATTTTGGTATAGCAAAATAAACAGATGCAATAAATTAAACGGTTCATGTGGGCACTTATAGATACATGGCACCTGAAGTTTTACGAAATGAAGGCAATTACGATAAATCTGTCGATGTTTGGAGTCTTGGAATCACTTTTTATTATATTCTCACTTTAGAAGATTTTATTCAAGGTAAAATATCTACTCTTATTTTTAGCTAATAATAATAAGGCTCTTTAAAAATATTTTTTAGAATTAACCCAACAGTAAATAGATTAAAAGTTAAATAATTCTAATGGTATTGAATAGTTTGAAAAATAATTGCTAGCTTGCATGTTATAATAAAACAAATTATATAGAATTGGATTGCAAGAACTAATAAATAAAATTAAAATCAGAATAAAAACTTTTTAATAAGAAAATTCTCCTAAAAAAGAGTAAATATCACAATAAAATTTTTAATTCTAGAAGTTCTAGCAATTTGATAAATTAAATTTCTGTCCATTTTAAACAAATAAAAAGAATCAAACGTATTTTTAAATAAAGTCAAAATAATAAGATGACAATGAACTAGAAAAATTACCCAAGTTATAAGCGTAGTCAATCGAATTAGATGATAAAAAAAAAAGTGAATTATCTATACTAAATACTCAATTGCAAGCCATATTTGAGCAATTCTAGAAAGATATAAGACAAATCAAAATAGAATGTGAAAGCAACGAGTTCTTGAGTAAAATGAAAGATAAGACAGATTAACTATAAGACATTTTTAAAGAATAAAAAAAAACTTTGTAAGTTTATTCTTAAGCAGTTTGTGAAAACGATAGATTATTTAAGGAACATATTATGGTCATTGAGAAAAAGAAAGGGTCTGGAAAAATATAATTGAAAGATTTGTTTATAAAATAGTAAAAAAATAGTTAAAAAGTAGGAGGAGAATTAGAACTTCTAATAAATTCTGTAGATGAAAAACTTAAGGAAATAAAATTTATCCCTATGTTTACGAAACTAATAGATACTTACTTAGACATAAAAAAGTAAGATCTTGAATTAGATAAAGAAATAAATTAAATTAATACAATTATGTCTAATTAATAATTAGATCCATCGTAATATAATTAGTTCAAAGAATAAATTTAAAAACTTATTTCTAAATTACATGAATTAAATCAGAAAATACCCTAAGATAATGAGATTTAAGAATTCAATAATAAGTTTAAATTCAATTTTGAATCTTATTATGTATTATATGCTTTAGTTAATTATATAAAGTAGTTTCATATCACAAAATATTATGAAAAAATAAGGGTCTCACGTCAGAAAAAAATTCAAAAATAACCAAAATAAAGCATCTGTTAAAAACAATTTTACGAAAAATAAACAAATAAATCAGAACATGATATCATATTAGAGAAGGAAGCTTAAGATTTATTATAGAGATACAAAAATATTTTATTTCAGGATTAAAAGATAATGACGATATAAGAAATGGAAAAGGATCAAGAATATATGGATAAAATAATTGTAGATCTGGAAACATCAATTAGAGAAAGTGTTAGGGTAACATTGGGCGGTTTTGTAAAAACTTAAGAAATAATCTAAAAGGTCATCAATGGAGGAGGGGTATACAAAATACAAAACTTTGCATAAATTTTGATTTTTCAAGCCATCTATATTTACTGAAAAAACAGCATCCAAACAATGATATTCATAACAATACATACAAATGGTATCTGATTATATTGAAAAATCACTTATTCACCAATATATGTTATTTGTTAAAATCTATTTCAATGCAGCATATTTTATAAATATTTTCTTTTAACAACTTTCAAAATCTATACTCTAAAAATATCCTAAAATTCAGAATTTTTTGGTAATTTAAGCATATTCTCTTCAAGATTTCTCTAAAGTTCTTTATTCCAAATATTGATTTTTACAAATGTGTTTTAAATGCTATAAATTTTTGTTTTGATAGTAATATTCAACCGATCTAGATGCCTTTCTTCAACATGTAAAATTTAAATAATTTTAGGATGTCAGATTTTTGGATAGAAGAAAGATCAAAGTATGGACCAAAAATTTCATGAACTTATTCCAGAATTGAAAGTCTAATAGGTAGATGATGGAATATGGGCTAATGAAAAGGTCTAGGATCCCAATCGTAATTAATCCTAATGGTTATAATAAGCTCTCTAGGATTAAGAATCATTAAAATATTTAATTTGTAATTCTAGAATGCAATTTTGAAGATAATATATTATATTTAATATTTACTGTAAAAATTGAATTTCTTATGCTTGAAATGATTTTCAAATTATATATTAAATTTTTCATATTTTTACATTCAGTACTTTCAAGACTTGTATTATGGAATTTATATTTGACAACAATTAATATTTTAGGATATTTCTTTATCTTCTAAATTATCATGTGAATATGTTCGAAACATAAGACTTTGGAATTCATTCTTATTCTTCTCCTCCTGAGCTTAAATGGTTGGAAGAAGTCCTAAAGTAAAGTATTATACTAAATAAATTAATTTGTATTTATGAAAACAAATCAATAAGTAACATTGTCCATGTATATAAAAGTAAAATTTTAAATTTGATAAATTCCTAATTTATGCAAACAGTTTATAAATTTCATTCTATGATGAGTTAAAAAATAACAAAAAAATCAAAGTTCTTTTTTAAATGTAATGATGATTGAATTTTTAATTAATACTAGAATTAATTAGCATTAGCAATCAAACTTGAATGATACAACCAAAAATTAATCTAATAAGCCAACATAATTCGTATTAATATTTTAACTACTCTGAAGATTTAATAATGAAATTGAATATTCCAATTAATTGGAATAATAATAAGCTTTAATCATTGTAAAATACTTCTGCTGCTTAGTCTGAATTATATTGAATATATTAAATAGTTATAACTCTATAAAAGATATTTAACTATCATTATTTTAAATGACTTTATATCTGATAGATTATTACCAAGATTTTTGACAATTAAACATTGATGAAAGATTTATAAGGAGAATAAATTGAATTGTGAATTACATTGTAATAAATAATATACAGTATTTACAAGATCATTAGATAGGAAAATCGTAATCCATTATTACTTCAACTTTTTAAATTTTCCAACTATCATTACCCCTTCCATATCTTCTATTGGAAATATTTCTGAATTCTCTCCTAGTTAGTCTCTTATACTCTTCTTTCATTTATTATTAACGAGCTGATTCACATAGAATTTCCAATTTTTGATAATTTAAAGACATAGGGTGAAAGTAATTGGATGTCAATTTTGAAGCCATTTTGTATATATTATTTTTGATATTGGCATCATTGTCTAGTTTCATTTATCTTCTTTGTTTAAAATTATCTTCGAACATTTTATTTTAATATAAATTATTTAATTAAATATGTATAAGAATAGAATAAATCTAAAATTCTGATGAATTCCAAAATAAATAGTACAATTTCTTACATGTGAATATTATAGTGATTGTATGAGTTAATGCAGATAAGGTGATTATTAAATGTAAGATGATGTGAATAATAATTATGATTAATTAAAAGTAGAATATTTTGATACTTAATAAACTATAAAAATGTTTAAATAAAATCATTATAACTTAAGTTCATCAAGCTCTTATTTATTATAAGTGGAATTATAAAATTTACTTATATATTTGAGATGATTTTTGACATCCTATATTTTTTCACTTATCATAAGATCATGTATTATTTAAAAACCTGAGAAATACTCTCTGGATAGGTCTGCTGCATAAGGATCATTAAAAAGACGAGTGAAATCCTGTCTTGAGAAATTCTTTTTGTTTTCTCCATTCTTTAAGAATGCTTTGATTGCCTAATTTTCTACATTTTTACTACCTAATAAAAATAGTATAAAGAGTACATAAATATTTCTTCAACAAAACCCCAAAATTTTTGGGTATGTTCTTTGTTTCTGATTTTTGTGGTAATTATTTATCTTTGTTTTTCTGAATTTTAGTCTTTTTATTAATTTTTAAAGATTGTGAATAGTCAAATGATCCTTCAGTTGAAATAGATGAGCGTTGGTAATCCTCTACTTTGAGTTCTATGAAACATTAAGTGTAAGTTTCATCTTTTACATATCTTCTAAAAGAGGAATTGGGATTGCAATAGTTAATTGATGGGTATTTGAATGTTTGATTCTCCTTTTAAATCATTTTGAATTTATATATATATATATTTATTTATAATCACAGCATAAATTCTATGAAAAAGTTCACAATGATGAATTTCAAAGGAGTTTAAATTCTATCAATAATCTTAATATTAAAATATTCTATCGGAATTTGACATTAAATAATGTCTAGGTAGAAGTCCCTTCAGAATAGTTTGAGTTAAAAAGGAATAAACTAGAATTACTAATCCAAATATGATTTTATTATAATCTTTAGAAGAATATAATAAAATAAAAAATAATGACTCATTAATTATCCAACATTGAAAAAATAAAATAGTAACTTCATCTTTAACATTAAGTTAAAGAGATATTGGCAAAAGAATATGTTGATCTACAAGACAAGGAGCATTTTCAAGTATAATAAGATCAATCATAAGGTTATTGTTGGAGTTTTGGAGAAGCCAAAAAAGTTAAGAAATGCCAACGATTTATAATTATTAGCCATGGCATTCTCATCAATTAAATATTTTTCGGAGATGAGCAAGACAACCAGTTAAGATGAAATGCTAAATTTATTTAGAGTATCAATATTACTGAATAAAGGAATTGCAATATATAGAAGTACCTGCCAGGAGAACTTTATTTCGTTTGGGAGATATAGGAAAGAACTTCTATATAATTTTGAGTGGCTCAGTTTGGGTATTTCAAATTTTCATCATTTTAGGTCTTAGTAGCTAGATCAGGTTTACAGAGTGGTACATTCACCAAAAAAGATGAGAACAACAAAGACAAAATAGAAATAGAAGAGGGAACCTTTTAAGTAAATGCAATTGAAACTCAATTTAGGATGAATTTGAATTCATTGAATTAGATGACGAAACCATGTTAACTCAGAAATATCCAACCCTAATGAAAGTAGGTTAAATAGCAGCAGGTGGCTCTTTTGGTGAAATAGCTCTTACTAATTTTATCCCAAGACAAGCTACTATTGTTTGCAAAGAGGATTCACAATTCATTACATTATCAAGAGAAGCTTTTAACAAATTTCTATGTAATTAATGAATATATTATAATAGCTGAATATTACAATCGAATCCAACAAAAGAATTTTGAGTTTCTCAAATCAATTCAAATATTCAAGGCTTGGAATGATGCAGAGTTAAGTTAAATGTAATATCATCTTCAACCTTTGGAATATTGTTATGATACGTTGATATATAAGGAAGGAGAGATAGTGAAGTAGAATAATCTATATTATGAATAGAGGTGTTTATTTCGTATTGGAAGGGTAAATTGAAATTACATAGAATGCAAAAAACGAATATCATTTTGATTAACAATATAGTCGAAAATTACAGAGATCTTATAGTAATGTATACTAATTCTATTCAAGGTCAAAAGAATATTCAATTAAAATTAAATCGATGTGGATATGGATAAATATTCGGATATTTAGAAATAGTGGCTAATTAAGAATTTCGATAATCAAAAGCTGTCTGTTTAACTGAAAAATCTAAAATGTTATTTTTGCCTGCAGATGTATTAATAATAATGAAATTTAGAGATTTAAGTTGTATTGTTGTAGTGGTTAAACTTTGTCGGAGTTAAATAAAATGATTGATAAATTAGATGAGAATAAGAGAATCTCCAAAGAAATATTCCTAGGTAATTCATATCAACATTCCGGTGGGTTCGATTTCTTGACTTAATCACCAAGCTATTTGATTAAAACGTAGGATGAAGAAGATAAATTTGGATAGGTCAATTAATCTTAATAAAATCATCAACCAACTCATAAAAAGAAACAACCTTAAAAAAATACAGAAGGGAAATCTCAAAAAATTGTTTAAGAAATTTTGGGAAAGATTTAACATTAACCTTCTAATATTTAAAATTATTATGAATTTATTTCTTCTCATTCAAAGGAAAGGAAATTAGAACTCACTTTTGAATGTCCTCTTATTGAGATTCAATAAAGCAGAAAAGCAAAGATTTTATAATAATAATTATAACACCAATAATCAATTCAACACTCAAAAACACCAAGTTAAAATCTTGATTCAAGAGTATGTTTAATTTAGAGTTTGAAACTCCCTAAATTATTTAAAAAGAAAAAGAATAACGAAGATGTCCAATTATAAGTTTATAAATTTGTTCGATAATAAAATTAAAGTGTTTAGCTTTATTGATTAATTTTGATAATGTATGTATATATATATTTATAAATTTAATTTTAAAATGTTATTAAGGAAACTAGCATTACTTTACGAATTCTGTTAATAGTCTGCAAGACAATGTTTTTAATTTTTACAACAAGACCCTATTGAGTAATCAGGATAGATTTCGACTTAATATTAAAAAGCAAATAAGGATGATTAGCAATTGAAGAAATAATCATTACAATAAGATTATGGAGATTTGGAAGAATAGGATGGAGATCATGTAAGAATAGAATTTAAATTAGCATTTAATAGAACAAGAGAATCCGTTTGAAAAGTTGAAACCTACGTTAAATTTCTAAAACACTATTCCACAATAAAACAATTAAAATTCAAGAATTGAGAAGGAGCAAATAAAATATGATGAGGAGATGATTGACATGCATCAAAATAGTAATTGGAATAATCATGAGCTTGATTAAGAGAACGAACATATTGAATTATGATGAATAGATAATTAATTATTTATTATAAATACACAAGTGATTATGTTTAAAATCAAATTTTTAATGACCTTTCACTTTTGATGGCCCCAAACTTTTCATTTAGTAAATTTTTGATTTTAAAATAATCATTATATGTCCATGATTTTTTGGAATCTTACTATTCATTTAACATTTTCAAAGCCTAATAATATTTAATTGTATAGATTACTTATGTCCATGTTACAAATCTACCTTTAACTCTGAGTCTTTCTTCAGCAACCTTTTGTCTAATATGATAATGAACTTTCTTTTCGTAAGTTCGACTATGCTTTTTTTCTAAGTATCTCTTCACTTTCTATTTCCTTGCCATCTCTTTTAAGGATTCGTGATTAGTTGATGTGCATAGTTATTCAACCCAATCTTCAAATTTCTATGTTTCTTCATCATTCAGTATCTCCTCACATAATCCTACCTTGATTCTAAGTAAATCATCTCCCTTAACATATGTAGATATGAAATCCTCTTATTTTTAAGAGGGATTGAATCTCATTTTCAATTCCTCTAGATGCTACTCTACATTAGTTGGAACTGGTAAATCCTTTGGATAAGAAAACTTTTTCTAATTTTCTTTTAAAAGCATAGCAGCTAACATCTCCAAATCTCCCATTGCTGGATGATCCTCGGATTGTTCTGTTGTAGTACATTCTTCTATGCAGACCTTCTTTTTCGGATCTTCATCCAATATAAATTCATCTTAAAATACTGGACATGGTTTCTTGTAAGAAGACAATTGTTAAGGAGTGTAAACAGGAACTTCAACGTTTTCGAATTCTTCACATTACTATGACATTGGATTATAACATAATACTTATTCATCATCGGCTGAATAATGTGGTTCATCATAGTTTATTGAGTTTTCATCCTCAATATTGCCTGAACATTCCATTATTCCGTCTTCTCTCATCTAAGTATTACTATTCATTTTCACACAAGATTTTATATTTTAAAAAATCCTTTGAATTATCTATAATTAATCATCTGTTCTTATACTCCTGCATTCTACCCCCTTACAAATTTAACATTACATTCATTTATTAAAGAATTACAAATTTATAATAAATCTTTGAGATTCATTACAAAATCATTCAATCTTTTTATTATTTAATATAATCAGTTTACAAATTCTCTCTTTATATATTAAAATTTAAATTATTAACTGTTAGTAATATAATTACAATGTAAAATTATAGTAGTGATGAAGAAATCTCATCAATTCCAGAAGATGAATATTTAGATTATGACAGATAAGATTTTGAAGCCATTCAATTCGCTAATATCAAATAAAACATTAGTGAAGATGAATAAGAAAATGAAGATGACGATGAAGAAGAAGTTGAATAAGAAAAGGATAACAAATTACAAAAAACTGGAATTACATTTAAATTACCATAAAGAAATTAAGTTGAAAATAAGAAATCTCTATCTAACTTAAATAATTAGAAAATATTGACGGAAACTACAAATTAATTAAAAAACATTAGTAAAATTGAAAACAGGCCTTCTACTTCAACATCCTATAAACCTATTTATACCACTAGCATTCACCAAAGCCAATAAATGCAAAAGAAATATAATTATAAACAAAAATCATTTAATACACTACCAAAAAGATCTGATCCCGTAGCTAGATATTAATAGATGTCATCATAATGGAAGAAAACTAAATTTTTATAAAATACTAATGGATTAAAGGAAGGTAGAAAATTGAATTTAGATACAAGAATTGAATAATAAAAATAAGAATTAAAAGAGTCTGGAATGTTTCATAGATACATTGCTAAGTCATAATTATTTCTGTGATTTTATAAACTTTTTATTAATATATTTTAATTTGTTTCTAAGTTCCATAAGACCAAAGTTATTATGAATAGTAAAGATATGATTTATTTAATTTAGCCAATTAGTATTCTTGTTTAAAATGAAAAACAGCATTTTTTAAATATTCAAAATCAAATAGATTATCATCCAAATAAGAATTATTTTGTGCCTAGGAGCTTAGTACATTTTGAGCATCTATGTTATACATCTTTGCAACTGCTTAATAGGCAAGGGAGAAATGCAAGAAAAGAAGTAATTATTAATGCAAGTAAAATAATAATTACTACGTAACTTCCTTTTCCCATTTCATAAGAAATGTCCGAGTCTACAGGAACATTGCATTTTGAACATAATAGCTTTTCTGATTTTCTTGTCTATGGAACATTTGGATATGAACTTTCTTATTAAATGAGAGTGTTAGTATTAATTTGTATTTCAATATTCTGTGATTTAATAGTTTTATATGTTGCTTATGACTACCCACTTCTAGTTTATTATTACTACGCGTCCAAATTGTTATCATTCATCAATTTATAGTTATTGAAAATTTGATTATTTATGAGATTAATTAATGATGAAAATCTTAATCAAATGTTAATAAATATGGGAATAAAACTAATAAAATCATAAACTTAGTAAATTTATTCAAGTTTAAAATACCTACTTAACATTTTATTGAAATTTTTCATCATCCTCAATAACTGAATCTAATTTATCATTAATTAGGTTTTCAATCCTGGAGACTTTATTTGAATACGATGAAGACCCTTTACTACTTAAGCTTTCAAAAGAATTCATTTAACAAAAGGATGGACAATAAAATTGAAATTCAGCATATTTCCTCGGACTTTTCGTCCTTTTTCTTTGTTCTGCCCTAACACGATAAGAAGTTGGATTGCATTTTTTAATCTGGGCTGCTTAACATTCCTATCCAATAGAATGCGTATCCTTGTATTCTTCTAAAAAAATAATAATAATCAATAGTACTAATTTATGAGAGACCAGAAAATCCTGTAGCTTTATCTAAGATTTCTTGTAAAATATTAATATTTTCAAGTTTACAACTAAAATAGGGATGCTCAAGACATTAAGCTGCTGAAAATCTAGTTTTAGGATTTGGATCCAACATAGATTTTAACAAACTAACTGCCTCTTTTTATAATTTATATTAAATATCTTAATAATTGACTTGGCATAATTTGTTTTGTTCCATTATTTCCATTGTATTTTATGCGCGAAACAATGTTTTCTTTGTCAATCTATGATTATAATTATGATTAAACTTACAATTTATAAAAGATGACTCCTGCACTGAAAATGTCACATTTAGGAGTGAAATAATCATCAGCATTAGAATTTTTGAGTATTTCAGGTGCAATGTATCCAGGAGTGCCACAAATGCTTACTTTTTATTCAGGTAATGCATAGATGGCCAAACCAAAATCAATTATCTTTAATGAAGTAATGTCATTTTATTTTTATAATAAGATATTTTCTAATTTTATGTCTCTATGGATAATATTGTTAATTTCCAAATATTTTAAGGCTGTCAATATAATCTATTATATAAATAGAAGCAAACCTTGATAGCTTCTCTGATTTAATGAGAAGGAATCTAATCATCTGGGAATGTTTTAATATAATTATAAAGTGTATCTCCTGCTAAGTAATCGGTAACCAAATAGTAGGAGTTCTCTCCTTAGTAGATTTCATGCAACTTCACGAAATGAGGATGATCGATCTTCTGCAAGATTTGTATTTCTTACTATAATCTATTCTAATAATGAATAAGAAAAATGATACCATACGATCAGATGACTTTTTTTATAGGAGATACTTTTTAGAAATGCATTTGGCTGCATATTCAAGAATACTCTTCTTTACTTTAACCAAACAAACCTAATTTAAATTTTTAGTTTCACTTTTGATGATGCTCCAGATCCGATAATGGAACCAGAATCATAAAAAATGGAGATATTTCCAAAAAAAACTTTAGGAGATAGGTGAATTTTCAGTAAATTAAGTTAATTATGATCAGAGTCGAACCATTTAATTCGATTGACATAATAGATTCCAAAAGAAGATAATTCATCTTGTTCTGAAATCTTCCACATCACTCTTGTTTCCAAATTAAATTGTATTATGTACTTAGGATTCACCATGGTTTTATGCTAGATTATAGATTCAGTGGACTTACTTCACTCAAGATCATTGAATCTTCAAGGACTTAGAGATAATATGTTTTGCTTTTCAAAATGTGTTTCCTTACACAATTCATTTGATATAGTACTTGCATTTATATTTTATTACTTTTATTACTCTCTTATTAATATATATTCAGATATATTAATTAATTTGTTATATTTAAATTCAAAATGCAAACCCAAGACCTCGTTGAATATCTAGAATAAGATGTCAAAAGCTTTAATCAACTCTTCACTTTCATTCCCTATCAACCCTCATTCTACAATTACATCACCAAGTATCAATTGAAATCCATTCAAATCGAATTGAAGAGTGAAGAATTCTTACCATCCATCTTCGTTAATGATAAATTGCAACATAAAATTAAGTATCATCAGTAATTCAAACAAGCATATGGTTTAACCAATTCTTTTGAATTCGATAATACAATCTCAATTGATATTATTTCTTATGATATCGAAGAAACTTATAAAGAGTAAAGAAACATTATTTATTATTAATTAGAAAATTGGAAAACGATAACATGTATCCAATCTTATTAAACTTTGCTGTTGCTAATTCTAATTGGAATGCTGACTCCCTTGCTCAATTTATTAATCAAAAAGCCTGCTCATATAATACAATTAATATTGATCTGCTCTATTTGAATTTATTTAGATTTGCTTTGTACTTCTAAAAATGTAATCAAATCACTACTTTTCTGCATTATCCATCAATCAAATTTAGATTATAAGAAATAAGACATACCAACAAATTTGTAGAAACCCCTTTGACTAAAATGATTACAAAATCGAGATCAAGTTAAAAGAAAGAAAAGGTTCAATATAAATTTGGATTTCTCTCTCTTGATTAATCCAATAGAATCTTCCCTTTAATGATATAAGATCCTCTTATCTTTTAATTGCCATTAATAGGTACTTGGTTGTATTCAAATGATCCTTATGATGAACCATTAAATAATAGATAATACATATGGACAATGTTAACAGAATATATCTGTAGTCCATACATCACCAGAAGAATCTGCAAAGATCAATATGATTAATTTCTATTCATTCAATTCCAAAAGAATCAATCTCCATAGTTCTTTGAGGTTAGTATTCAAGAAGACCCTCAATATAAGATTGTAAGATCTTAGGAGAGAATACTGAATCTAGATCATCATCAAATCGATCTAGCTTCTGCTCAGCCTTTTAATCAAATTGAAAAAGTGGCAGATTTATATAATCCTATCAACCATATGAATCAAATCCCCAATAAGATCACTGTTAATACTCAAAATATTAATAAACAGAAACTCTAATCTGCAGAACCTATTCAAACTATAGAACAATCATTTTAATAGGAAAGCACAGTCAAATAGCCACCTGTTCCTTAACCTTTAGACTCCAATCAAAGCTATTAATCTGCGAACTTCCCTTAAAATTAGCATCTGACTGAAAGATTGGTCATCATGCAATCAGAATAGTTGAAATTAATGCAAACTCAAATTATAGATTTGCAAAGAGCTCTACTTCACTAAGTAAAATTAAATTATTAAGTAGATGCAAAAACCTTAAATACAATAGCCCATGAGTCCTCCAAGAAATGAATAGACATTTCATCCTTCGAATAAGAGAATGGGACTGCCAGTATAGAAGATAGATTTCTTAAGTGAATAGTTGAAATTGAAAACTCAATCCAAAAAAAAAGAATAGGAGATAGAAGAGATTGCTTAATAGATTTTATGTGACAGGATAGAATCGATGTAAAATTCTACAAGGAATTCAATTAATAAGTTGATCTCCTAGAATAATTCAAATAACTCAGACACTTCAAATCAATTCAAAATTTCAACAAATAAGAAACAATCCTTGGGCGATTTAATTATATCTATGAAGGATAGTGATATTAAGAGATAAATTAAAAGGAATTAAGCCATGATTTAGGATATCAATGGAAATACACAAAGTGAAACTACTCATCAATAGCATTCCTAATCTTTGTCACCATTTTCTTTACAGAATCAGCAATCAGATAAGAATCATTTTCTGTAAATTTAATCCCCAACATTCAACTAATAAAAGGATGTTTCATAGTTTAATTATATGACTAACAATACCTTCTAATAGGAAAGTCCAATTAAGTATGTAAGAATTGATTAATTTACTTAATAATTATATTAGTAATAATAATAATAATAGTTGCAATAATAATAATTAGTACAATTACAACAACAGCAATAATAACAGTAATAATAATAGCAATAATAACAGTAATAATAATATTTGTAGTTTTAATAATAACAATAATAATAGCAATAACAATAATAATCACTAAAGAAGTCTTAATAATAGCTGCAATCTTCAAGTCTCAAATAATCAGGTTTAATTTCATCGATATAGAAATCATACAATAAGTATTTAATTAATTTAATGACTTTTTAGAGAGAATATTATGAGCAATAATTAATTGGAATAGAGTGCTGGGTCTAAAGCAATGCCTAAGATTAAATTTAATTTGAAGGATTATGACGACTCTGATTCAGATGAAGAAGTTAAGAAATTATAAATGAAATACCTAAAGAAGAGATGATTTTAATTAATTTATATTTTTTTGTTTTTGTAAACATAACAATATTTACCATTTCCATTAATTAAATTATCAAAGGTAGAATCAATTGAATCATATAATAATATTTTAGTATAAATTAAAAACAGAATGAATTTTGCAATATTTTTGTTTTAAGATAATTTCTAAATTGAATTTTTAATTATTAGTTGTTAAGGTTTTATTAATTAAATAGTAAAATAGAAAATCTTTGAAATTGCCTAATCATTCATAATTAATTATTTCTGTTATTAAAATAATTCTTTCGATATGGAAGTCTTAATGAGATTTGGCTATGTTTTTGATTGAAGTAAAGAGATAAATCAAGAAAGAATTGATAAATTAACATATATATTTGAAAATAATTAGACTGTAAAAAAAATAATGTTATATGTATAAATTTTGTAGTAAGTGATTAAGAAATTATAAGTATCACATAATGAGTTTATAGCAGGTATTCTAAAATAAAAAATGATAATTTAATTATTAAAATAAATGTTATCATTATTGCCAATTTTACTTGGCTAAGTTTTGTGCCAGGTATGTGAACAATCTATAAGGTATGAATCCTACCAATATTCGATTAATATCGTTGATCCTAAATCAGCTTAAATATGGAACTATGATGATTTGACAAGTAAGATTGAAATAAAAAAATAGGGGTAAATACCAATTGTCCACCACTAACATCTGATTTAAAGGATATAGAAAGCTCAGCTATCGAATTGTTAGATTTACAAATAATTTTGGATATACCTGAAAATCTAACAATCACAAGGAATAGAACTGCTGGTCCAACAGTATAATATTAGACTGATGGAATAAAGATGAGAAGCCAAGGAATTAATAACTATGTTTCNTGACTAACAATACCTTCTAATAGGAAAGTCCAATTAAGTATGTAAGAATTGATTAATTTACTTAATAATTATATTAGTAATAATAATAATAATAGTTGCAATAATAATAATTAGTACAATTACAACAACAGCAATAATAACAGTAATAATAATAGCAATAATAACAGTAATAATAATATTTGTAGTTTTAATAATAACAATAATAATAGCAATAACAATAATAATCACTAAAGAAGTCTTAATAATAGCTGCAATCTTCAAGTCTCAAATAATCAGGTTTAATTTCATCGATATAGAAATCATACAATAAGTATTTAATTAATTTAATGACTTTTTAGAGAGAATATTATGAGCAATAATTAATTGGAATAGAGTGCTGGGTCTAAAGCAATGCCTAAGATTAAATTTAATTTGAAGGATTATGACGACTCTGATTCAGATGAAGAAGTTAAGAAATTATAAATGAAATACCTAAAGAAGAGATGATTTTAATTAATTTATATTTTTTTGTTTTTGTAAACATAACAATATTTACCATTTCCATTAATTAAATTATCAAAGGTAGAATCAATTGAATCATATAATAATATTTTAGTATAAATTAAAAACAGAATGAATTTTGCAATATTTTTGTTTTAAGATAATTTCTAAATTGAATTTTTAATTATTAGTTGTTAAGGTTTTATTAATTAAATAGTAAAATAGAAAATCTTTGAAATTGCCTAATCATTCATAATTAATTATTTCTGTTATTAAAATAATTCTTTCGATATGGAAGTCTTAATGAGATTTGGCTATGTTTTTGATTGAAGTAAAGAGATAAATCAAGAAAGAATTGATAAATTAACATATATATTTGAAAATAATTAGACTGTAAAAAAAATAATGTTATATGTATAAATTTTGTAGTAAGTGATTAAGAAATTATAAGTATCACATAATGAGTTTATAGCAGGTATTCTAAAATAAAAAATGATAATTTAATTATTAAAATAAATGTTATCATTATTGCCAATTTTACTTGGCTAAGTTTTGTGCCAGGTATGTGAACAATCTATAAGGTATGAATCCTACCAATATTCGATTAATATCGTTGATCCTAAATCAGCTTAAATATGGAACTATGATGATTTGACAAGTAAGATTGAAATAAAAAAATAGGGGTAAATACCAATTGTCCACCACTAACATCTGATTTAAAGGATATAGAAAGCTCAGCTATCGAATTGTTAGATTTACAAATAATTTTGGATATACCTGAAAATCTAACAATCACAAGGAATAGAACTGCTGGTCCAACAGTATAATATTAGACTGATGGAATAAAGATGAGAAGCCAAGGAATTAATAACTATGTTTCTTATTAATCTTAATTCTTTTAATTCACCTATGCCGAACATATCCTTGATTTTCAAACTCAAACACCTGATGCAGAATTACAGATATTTATGATCTAAGATCAATTGTATTCATTGTGTGATATTGAACCGATATATTCAGTTATCTCCTTTCCAATTTATAAATTATCTGAATAATAACAGCTAAAATTCAGTGGGCAATTCAACATGAATACTGATACAATAAGTGATTTCAACTTCAAAAAAAATATCTTAGGAACTGTAAAATCAGACATATCCTCTTATATTACCTACAAAGCACCAATTAACATCCCGTATAGATATTTAATAATTGTAGACCTTGTTCAACAGCCTATTGGTACGTGTCCACAAACCCATTATTCTTTCAATAGGACTAATTAAATTAGTTATTGCAATAGAATCAATACAATAAAATGATAAGAGCCCAATTGTAAAATACTGTTATTTAATACAATAAAGGAGTAAATTATATTATTGAATATAGAAAATATTATTTTATGGAGATACTGAATTTGGTGAATATGATGACACTGTTGAATGGGCTGCTACTTGGGTAGCATCTATAATACCATGCTTAATATTTGCTCTTGTTGTTTGTGTATATGGATAATATGAAATATCAAATATTGGAAGATATAGAAGACAAGAAGTGAAGCATGTTGAGCAAGAAATTGAAATGCTCAACTAAGAAGAAAAATAATTATAATGAATTATTGTGCTGATATAATAAATCATTCACTAATTAAATAAAATTATGTAATAATGTCCACCAATTATGAATCAAAATAAATTCATCTTCCTGGTTCGATTTTATTAGCCAAAACTGCTGGACCAAGTCTAGCCTTATTCATCTCTAAGAATATTTCGCAAAACCTTACCAAGATTTGATAGTTGATATTCATGCTCTTTGGTAGTGCTACTCTTGAAAGAATTAGCAATTATTTGATTTAATAACTAATGTATTGCTACTATTACAAAAATTGATAAACTCTCTCAAACAATAAAAGATTGTGTTAAACCTAAAATAACCATCTCTTAATTTAAGAGTCATCGAAAGAAATTGAAATTTTTAAATTGAGATAATGAATTTATGAATAAAATTTGAACAATTGTAAATTTCAAATCAATGCTGTATTATATATATATCATATTTTCAAGTAGTTTACGTTAACAGTTGGATTGGCAAAAATTATGAAAATTCTAAATAATTGATAAACTTTGATATTTTATCAATCATTTATGCTGATTTAAGTGATTTTTTAAGTTGTTACTTTATAGTGCATTCAATTACTGACAATAGGTAATTTTTCTTTAATTCAATTTACTATTCCAAATCTTCCAATTTTTCAGTTAAGTTCTCTATCTGAAATGCTTAAACCCCATTCTCAATCACTACTTTCCTATAATAATCTACTTGACTTTCTAATTATTCATATTCATCCTTTTATAAATTCAATAGTTCTAAATCCTCATTGTGAATTATTGAATGAGAATTCAATGCTTTAGCTTACATCAATCTGTAATGAAATCTGCTCATATGATAAAATTTACTCAATATTATTAACGTTAATTATTGCTAATATCCTTATGAAGTAAAACCTATTTATTTTCCTTTCAATATCACATCCTTCTAAATCAGATCTAATTGCCTTCTTAATTATTAATATTCCTTTCTCTTTTCCTCTCTGCTCTTTGTTATATTCTGAGTTTAAATTGCTTGGAACTGACCTTAGATCAAAATTTATTGTTATTAAATTTCCAAACACAATCTTTATTAATCTTTCTACAAATTAATATTAGCCTTCACTTCTTTAATAAAACAGAAACATTTTTAAAATCTGTTTTAATTTTCTTGAAACTTTTCCTTTAATTTTAGTACAACTTCATTCATTTTTTGCCTACTCTAAGAATATTGTTTGAGTAATTCATTATTTTCTTAACATAAAATTTCAATCTTCTTTGAAAGTAATAATTATTCTTAATACGCTGTTTCCAAACTACTATACTTCTATTGAATATATAATATTTCTTATTCCAATTCACATTTCACATTATGATAATGTTTTGTTAAAATACTAAGCTCGAAGTCTAATATTTCTTATTCCTACAATTCGCCTTGCTTATCATTATTGATTTGAAACAGCTCATCAAGCACTTTCAATTGTTAATTAACCGAAATCTATATCATACTTCTTTCTTCTTCTATCTTCTTAGAAATTGATTTACAGTATTACTTATTGGTTTAACTTTATTATATAAGTTCTTCTATTATAGAAAATCTGTAAAATTATTTCTAGACTATCAATTCTATTCCATTTTCTAATTATATTATCTCTTAATCACTTTTATAATTCTTATTTTTGTTATTTTTTGAGAAGTTCATTTAGAATTATTTTATAGATTAAAATTGGGATGTAAATTCTTATTATATTTCTTTTAACTTCTCCTGATTCTTCAACCATAATTCTTTTACAAGATTTGATCTCTACGTATTAAAACCCTATTCAAATTAAATTACTTCTTTATATTTTTCTTCTAGAGTTTCATTCAGAGATCCAATCCTACATTCCAGTTCCTGATATGATTTAATAGTACTTAATATATCAATCGTATTTTTATTATTTTTTTAAATAAAGTTAGGAATCTCTTTATTTACATCCTGAAGTATGTTTTTGAGAAATTACTGTCTCTCTAAAATATTTGTTACGAATGAAAGTTGATCAGATTCATCCTAATTTGCAACCATCATCAAATATTTCATATTTATATGTTAGAATTTTTGTTAAATTCTTCTTAAATTTGATTCTAATAATGCTTTGATTTTCATCAATTCAGTTACCAATTATTTCTTATAGGCCTAAAACTCAGCTTTACTATTTTAGCTAAGCCAATTTAGTTTATTAAGTGATTCGTTAAATTATAAAATAGAGAGTAAATCATTTTAAATTTTAACATTACTTTATTGCTCTATATTTTATATTAATGTCTTATTCTAATGTTATAATTTTGAATACAAATTGATTTATAATTATCCATATTACCCTATATATTAGGTTGGCTAATAAAATTTATTCAATTTCAACTCAAGTGCTTTATGCTTTATCATCAAATTTTTGCAGAGATGTTTTCTTAAATTTGAATAAAATTAATATGACAAACTATTTAATTCATCTAATTATTATGTAAATAACTCCTCGATTTAGTTTGAAACAGAATCAAATTTTAAACTATCTTAAATCGATTTTTGAAAATCAGAATTTAACTTATTTAATTATAGGTACTCTTGATATATTCCTGAATTATTTTTCATGTCCTTTGTATGAAGATAAAGATAATTAAATTTACTTTAAACCTATTATTACTAAAGAGAAAATTAAAATATAATTTCTGTTTATTATTTGCATTGTTAAGCACCAATATCAAAATGATCTTCCTTAAATAAGTTTAAGAGCTTCTCTAATGTTTATTCTTAAACAAATGCAGGATTAAGAAATTTAATGATTTCTTATTTTTGCCATTCATAAATTGGGGAGTGTTTGATGATATGAACTCTTTAGTCTTCTGTAATTTGATTAAATGCTATTAATTATCAGATTAATTTTACAACGAGAATCAATATCAGTCAATATTTGAAAGTATAAATTTCCAAAGTATCTAATTTATTAAAAGTTAAGCTGGCCTTGATTAATCTAAACATCTAATTGATCCATAATATCATTATCTCTAAATAATCTATAATCAATTCCTTTTATTTATGTATCTCCTAAATGATCCTATAAGATTAAACACAGATCATAGGTTTTCGATTTAATATTTTTTCTGCAATACTAGTTTCTATATATATAAATACCTAGCGAAATATTCTATGTTTCTCTTAAAGTGGTAGGATTTTGAATTCTAATTTTTCAAAATATTCTTGCCATAAAATTAATTAATTTTCACACAATTAGTAAAGACTTTCATTTTTAGTCTTTAAAAAAGTAAATTACAACTTTTCCTTGTAGAATTCATAATGGACCTAATCGTAAACCAATAGTTAGCCTTAAGGTGAAACATTTGAATTGATCTCGATTATTAAAACATTTTTTTCATTAGGTCTTTAGATGGCAGAATAAGTTTTGATATTTCCTCTTTCGTTTTGTTTTTCTAAGATTTCAATTTGCTATCCATTTAATAGAAAGACTTAACTCTAATTTTGTGGAACTTACATTGAGAAATTTGTTTAATAAATTATATAATAGATTATTCTTTTTCTATTAAGTACTTTTTAACATTCATGTTTATGAATATTTATTTTTTAATTCTACAATAATTCGCCATAAAATAATTCATTAAAATATGTAATAAATTGATTAAATAACTTTATAAGGATATGAGATAGAAAAATATGGCTAATATTTAAGCGGAGATTAATTTAAAGTATATGGAGCGAAAATAGTTTCAACAGGTGAATTTGTAGCATTAAAAGAATAATCTCAAATTACAATGTTAGAAGAGGATTTATTAAGGCATTAATAATGTATAAAATCAAAACATATTATTGAAATCAAAATTTTTGAAATACGAAATTCAAAAGTTTTTGTAATTATTGAGAAAGTGAAAAAATTATTGCAGGATTATATATTTGAAAATGAATTCAAAGAAAAATTATAAATTGAAAAATGCCTTTTATTTCTTCAGATAGTTCAAGCTGTTAAAGAATTTCATAGATTTGGTATATTTCACAGAAACTTAAAACCTATCAATTTTGTTGTTTGTGAAGATGCAAATAATTCCATTAAGGTTAAGCTTCTAGACTTTGGACTAATCTAATTTATAACAGATGATGATTAAAATAAATTACTTCAATAAGGATAGATTGAATACTTAGCTCCTGAAATTCTAGTCTGCGAATACTATGATAAATCAGTGGATGTATGGTCTCTTGGAGTGATTTGGTTTTAAATGCTAACAGGAATTGTTCTATTTAAAAGCAACAAGAAATAACTCACTTAAGAACTCATTAATTAATAAATTGAGGAAAATGGAAATTAAATAAATGGGAATATCTAAAATTTAATAAAAAAGATGTTGGTTATCAATAGTTAGGAAAGAATCTCTCTTGAGTTATTAGTTAGTTAGTTGCAAGAAATTTGTCAAAACAAATAAAGCATCATGTCGTAGAACCAAGATTAAGAAAAGGTCGATTAATTAAACCAGTTCAAAAATAACCTCTAAGAATAACTCGATAAATAATTTAATGAATAATCATAATAAGCTATCCAAAGAAAATAAATGCATATGAGAAAAATAAAGATTGAAATTATAGAAGATGAAATCCATTAAACCTCAAACAATCTTTTACACTTTTAATAGCAAGAATTAAATAATTAGTAATTGCATGCTACATCAGAACAGCTCACATATTAGAGTCAGTTAAACAAATGGTCAAATAGAGATTAGGATTTTATATAGTTCCAAGAAAAATATGATGCTTAAATTACAGAAATGATTTAAAAATAAGAGGAGAATATAGATAAACGTTGGAATGAAAAGTCTGATTAAATAACTAGAGATATCAATTTATAAATTAAATAGCAACTTTTATTAGATTATAATTTATATATGTCTATTAAAGAAAATGAAATTAAAGGAGAATAAGTTTCAGGTCCTGATTTATTACAACAATAAATAATAATACAGGACAATAAAAAATAATTAGATTTATTGAGAAAATAATTAGATAATTCATCTATTAAAACCTAAAAACAATAAAAGTACGAAGCTATCGAACAGACACTAAATTTAATCCAATAATAATTAAATGAAGATTTGGATACATCTTCTTATTAAATAGCTGAAAGAAATAGGAAATTTTAAAAAGAGTTAATTAATATCAAAATTGAGATTGATTCAATTGAAAAAGCAATTGAATTGGAGTATTTAGCAACTAAATTAAAAAGAGACAATTTGAATTTATAAAATAAAAGTTAAACTTTATTTCTTGAATATTAAAGGTTGATAGATGCTTAAATATTAAAATTGCAACAATTATAGAAATAAAATGATCATTCCAGTACAGAAACTTTGTATATTATGTATTTTAATGATAAAATTGAAAAATTAAACAAGTAGAAGTAAAATATAAATAACAAATTATAATCTCTAATTTAAGGTTTCTAAAATTAATAAATTGAAAATCTACTTCAATCATTTCAAAAGCTTAAACTTTTTTATTCGAACCTAAATAATATCATAAGTTTTGAGGAATAGTCAACGTTATAATTAAGTTCATACGAAAGGGTTAATTAAACATAAAGTTTACCTAATTTGAATTAAAAACTTTAAGATCAAATTAACTAATAGCTAGACTTATTAGATTTGATTTCTTATTCATAATAAACTTAAATTTATTGTACAGATATCAATATTATCATAAAGTAATAAGAGAATAAAAGGAAATTGCTTTAAACATTAAAATTGTAAAATGAAGAATTGTTGGAATGTTAAAGAAAGTTGCAAGAAAATAATCTTGTAATCGAGGAATATAGAGAAAGGTTTACTTAATAATTGTATTTCAATAGTTTTTAAATCTTTTCCGAAGCTAATTATGAAGAACTTGCTTTTAAACTTAAAGAAATTATCAATTTACTAGAGTTGGTAAAAGGGAGACTCCAATTCTTTGAAGACAATCAATTTTATGAGCATATTATTGATTAATGGAATAGGATTAATTCTTATAAATAAGAATTATAAATAATGATCAATGAGATCTTTGAATCAAGGGAAAATTACAGCAATCATTAATTGTAAAGCTAAATAGATAGAATGGGAGTTTTAATAATTTAGATTAAATTAGGACTTAAAACTATCCCATCCTTTGAGTAAATTTAAAGATTTAATCTAGAATGCAGATAGAATGAAAAACATTACTTCGAACTCTTTACTTTGGTTATTTACATAAAACAATATAATTGCTTGAGATACATAAATAGATGGTTGTCTTTGTAAAATAAAACCTTATCCAAATAATAGAATTAAACTTTTAGTTAAGCTTAAATTATTTCATAAAATCATTTAATATAAGAAATTACTTCATATAATAACGAAAGAACAAACATTCACAGTTTGATGCAAGACTATTTAAAGTGTCTAAAAGGATAAAGAGAACAATTTAATCTTGAATAGCTTTAAGAGAATAATGAATATATAGACAAATTGAAACAAATATTAGAAAGTAAAATTAAAAACAAAATCAAAGTAAAGTTAAATAGCAGAATCAATGATTAAACTCAAGTAAATGCAATTATTAATAAAATCCTACTCTTTGAATTTTAACCACTTCTCTTTTATAAATAATTGGCAATATTTTCAGATTTGATTTAATGTTAGCAAGACTGATTATATATATTACTTTTTATTCAAATTAAATTGCATACTATAATCAAATATTTAATCAAGATCAATTTAAATTCAGAGTGCTACTTGTACTTTTAGTTAGCTTCAATTACATCTTTGTATTTTAGTCATAGTTATATCCAAAAAATAAATCTACAATAGAGTAATCTTTTACTTTAGATGGAATTCTTTCTTAACAATAACTTATTTTCGATTAAATCATCCTAAGATTCCGTTTCAATGCTTAAATTGTATTCTAAGTTTTCCTATATAGGCTAATTTGAATATAATTAATTACTGAGGGAATAAATGGAGATTAGATTTCTTTGTTTAAGAGTTTATTCCATGGAACACCTTAGAGCCAAATATGTTTTTTAATTTCATCAGGTCCATTAAATCCTAATCTGCTAGTTTATTTTCTCTATATTAGTTTATTAATGAAATCAGCTGCCTCAAGAGACCAATCGTTAGGAATTTAAGTTCTTTTTACTTGAACTTATTTTGATATGATTTGATCTTTGATTTCCTATCTTGATTTACCATTGTATGGTCGATAACCTAACATAAATTCATAAGTCATAACTCCCAGAGCGAAATAATCAACAGCAATAGTATGATTTTATCTGCACATAACTTCAGGAGCTAAGAATAGGATGAAATTAAGAAATACCCATATAGCCTGGGGTTCCACTATTATCAGATGAGTTTTCAGGTCTCCATATTCTAGCAATGCCTAGATCAGTTAATCTTGCATAACCTTTCGAATCTAAAACGATATTTTCAGGTTTAACATCTCTATGAATAACATTTTAATTGTGTAGATATTCCAGGGCCAGTATAACACAAGAAACAAAAAATTTTGTTTATAATTCATTAAATCTTCTTTATCTTCCTAAGTGTTATCTTAAGTCACCTCCAGTCAATAGATCCATCACCAAGTATAGGTTTTCTCTATCTTAGAAGGAGTAGACCATATTAATTAGGAATGGATGCTTAAATTATGTCAAAAGATTGCGTTCATTTAGAACAGAATTCACACTTCTTTTAGCAATGATTTTAGCCTTTGACATTTCTTTCATTGCATAGAGAGTTCTATTCTTCTTTAACTCAACTTTCCACACTTTACCAAAGCCTCCCTTGCCTATAATAAAATGATAAGCAAAATTTGATTTATTAACACAAACTTAAGTGTCAACCTTTAGTTCTTCATCATTTTCATAATCATCCTATTATTATTTTTTAATTGTTGTTTTTTATAATTATTATGTTGATCCATACTTAAGTAGTAATTGTTGGAAGATGTTTTCAAAATTTTTCAAGTTTTTACTACTGATATTTGATTAAGGAACTTGAAGAACCTAAGCAATATCATTCATATTAATATTAATCAATTATTTTTGTTTCAATGTCTTTTCTGATGATAGCTTATTCCAATTCAAGTAAAATTCATTTGCTAAATTCTTTTTTATTGGCAGGCCCGATTGTTTTGGTGATTTTTAAATAGATATTTACATGGGACTTTTTGATCTGGATCGAAAACTGTCAATACTTAAGAAATTAGGGGTTTTCCGCATCTATGCTTCGTCGTTGAAATTGATGGAGTTACTAAAATTATGAATTCATATTACATCAGAGTTCTGTCTTAAGAGTTATGTTTTATTGGATTTTGAAGCAATTTATGATTAGCTAGAGGGGATTTACTATTAAGAAATCTATCAGACGGAAAATTGCAATTTATTTGTTGATTCTTTGGAGAAAGTCTCTCCTATAGATTTCGAAAATGGTTATACATTATTAATAATTTTAATACTGCTTATTTAGAACTGATTCTTTTATTAAATTTATTGTAATATCCGTGTAGATGCACTTACGGCTTTACATATTGATATTATATTAAAATTATTAAAAGATAAGTATATATTTATTAAAATAAATAATACAATCAATAAATAGGAAGTGCTTATTTGAAGAGTTATTATGCATAATAATAACCCGTAAATTAGGCGGAACATCCTATTAAATAATAAATAAGGCAACTTTGGATTCCATTAAAGAAACCTAATTATATAGATAATTTAAATTACCCATGATTCCGTTTTTTTGTAAAATGTGTGTAGTACACATAATTACACCTCCATCCAGCAAAACAGGTCTGAATTTTCGTTGAGATTTGAACAGAGCTGCCTCGCATTATAGTTAAGTTTTCACTACATCCAGAGGATACGACGCAAGACAACAAGCTATTCCACTCAACCCTCCGCAAACAAGAGCCTACCAAAAACTAATATCGTCTGAGTGATTCCTTTGTTTGAATAGATATTTTGTATATTCATAAGTAGTAAAGAAAGCTAAACCTTATAGAATTATCAATACCTGCATTCTAAGGGACATCTCTAATTATGGTAGCTACTAATCCTTTGAACAATCCTCTGATACCCTCTCTCTACAATAATGTGACTACACATCTTAATGGAGACCTCAATTCATGATCAATATTTTTTATTTGCATTTGAAGCAAGCATTTAATCATCTCAGCTGGACACACTACCATTGCATAAGCTACACCACTGACACCACCAGCAATTAGCCCTAGAATAGATATTATATTTACAAGGCACAAATTACGCTTAATTACTGCACGGATAAGGACAGAGCTCACGATATACTGCTTCATATACTGCAAACATTACTGCATTACAAGGTACTTCAGCAAGTATCGGAGATAACATTCCTTTATAATAAGCTTTAAACTAAACTCAAATAATTCATTACTCCTTCTTTTTTGTAAATGTTCAAACCCGTTCTAAAAATTGACTTTTTTTTGTTTCCCATAATCATGCGCACCTTTATCGTACTAAAATACATAAGATATTTTACTCAAAAGGATGTCCAAAAAGTCTAAAACATACTCCTGCAAATGCTCCACTGAAAACATCGGAAATTGATTGCTCTGCCATGCTTAATACGTTTTCTTGTTTTATAAGTTAAAATTATTAAATTTGTTTTGAGTTTTTTTGCAATCTTTATTGTCCAATAATGGGTAATAAAATTTTACTATAAATCTTTTAATCCGCAATATGATAAATAATTATTATAAAAATTATTATAAATCAACTTTGAAGCATTAAAGAAAATTAACCCATCATTTCACAGATTCTCATTTACATCGATATAATATAAAATTATTTAATTAAAAATGCTCAATCAAAATAATGTTCATAATGATCGATTGATTCAAGTATTTTCCTGCGACATGCTTGATGGAAGTATCCAATAAGATAGATGGAAAAAGGGAAAGCTCTTCATTATGGAAAAATCATTACATTTCTCATCTCTCTTTAATTATTCTACAACTACATTTGGATTCAATCAATAAATCACTAAATTACAATGTACATACTTCTACCTATCTAAGATTCATAAATCAAAGAATTTGATGAAAATGATGAAAATGATACCTTGATAATTACTACTCACAAATAAAATTAACTATATTTTAGAAATTTCTATGCACAAAGACCATAAATTATGGAAATCTTGAGGACCATTAATTTAAAAAATGAAGATTTTGAACCCATCCTTGAAAATGACTCATTTGATTGGGATGCCTATAATAATTTCAGCTAACAAATTCTTCCTTAATTATTAAGGCTTAAGGATGGGAATTAATACAATCCACCTACTACTTTCGAAATAGAAGGATTAGATATTCATGAAGTCTTTGCTTTACTATATGATGATGTCCCCTATTAACCAAGTTAATATTTCAACCTTGCAATAAAAGAAGTCGATAAAACAAAATAATATTAAAATGTACTTCATTTCTTTTTTGAATAAATTCTTGGAGATTAATCAATAAAATGCGATCCTTACATTCCCTAAGTACCTGAATACTTAAGAACAGGAAATTAATCCAAAGGGCCGACTCATTAATAATAATAAATTGAAAATTTACCCACTAGAACTATTAATTACGTGCATCCTACAAAATTACCATTCTTTGGTACTATTAATCCTAAGGTAAAAATGGTTCAAAGATTACTTTTGATTAATTAAAATGAATTTATTGTCTAAGTCTAATCAGAAACCTCAGGATTACCTAAGAGTGATTGTTATAAAATGATGTCACATGAAAAAGCTATTAGAATTGGTCATAAAAAATTGTATATATGTTATTTAATTCACCCTTAGTCGTATTGAATGTACTTTCACTATTGAATGGTCATAAAGAATTATGATTATTTCTAGTTAAGTTGATAATGCAGGTGCAATTGAATCAAAAAGAGTTCTTGAAACATATTACATACCATATGCTAGAGCAAGATTAGCAGAATCATTAAAATTAAAAGAATAATATTAATAATAATAATACTAATAATAATAATAATAATAATAATAATAATAATAATAATAATAATAATAATAAGATTAATTAAATTCAAGTCAAATTATTGCTGATCAACCTTCGATGGTCCACATAAGAAGATAAATTAAAAGTGAAAGTTAGATTTTCTAGTAAAAATTTTAAATTAGTCCTCATAAAAATCAAGATCTAAATTATGAAAGAATTTAAGAGTTAGATTCAAAATAATAAAAATTAGAAAACTAAGTCAAACAATTATAATTATAAATTGTCCTATAAGAAAAATAAATCAAAAAAATAAGTGATGAATAACAAGCTTTAATATTGATCAGTAGAACATTAGGTATAGTCATTTTATTTATTCTTTTAACTAATTGGCTAATGAAATGATAAAGAGTATTTTTTTAATTTCTTATATTCCATTTTATAAATTTATATTTTATTAAAGTCAAATGCAAAATCAAAAGAATGAAGACGAAATTATTTTAAATCTAAAATTTAGTCATGGTTCTCTTTGTGTTTCTAAACTATCTTTAGTCTTATTAGAAATAGTTTCGAATTTATCATATTAAGTTCTAATATTGTCTCATTTCATTCCATTATTCAGAGGAGTTATATTTCAAATTCATATTAACTCATTGTTTTTAAGACTTCTTGCTTCTTCTTTTAATTAAAATTCTAGACTTAAATGATAGGTTTTGAAATTCAAGACATTAAATTAATGAGTTTGACATTTATGTAATTATTATTACAAATCAACTTTCATAGCATAATTAAATTAACCATAACAATATAATTAAAAAATGAAATAATAATAAAAAAGGTTATTGAGTGTAGTTTCTATTGATGCATCATGATCTATATTTTTTAAACTACATTCACGGGACAATTAAAACATAACTTTCTGTTAAACCTTATTTTCACTAAAAATACAGATTATGGAATTTAGCAATTCCAATTTTAAATTGGAATAAATTGTACCTATTTAAACACAAATGGGTGTTGATATTCAATTAATCAATAATTTAACGAATAAAAGTATAATTACAGCTAAACCGGTGTGGTAATCCCAATCTCAAGAATTGTAGCAAATTTTTAGCATATGGTCTAATAATTTTAAAATAATACTCACTAAATGAATAATTTTCTAATATTTATAATTTAATATATGTTTAAATTCAGAATCTTGTTACTATATAAAAAACCAGAAATACTGGGATGGAAATTAAGAAACTTAAAGGGTAAGAAATAAAATTTCAATGCAATATATATTGACAGATAAACTGCTTATTTTTAATCAACTATCCTATAATTCATCAAATTAAAATTTTTTAGTATTCTTGTCGCTAGAGGTGATTTTAGAGCTGGATTCATTTTTATCTTCTAATATTATTTACTCCTCTATAGGACGTTATTCAGAATTATATCCATTTTGATTTTGTAAAGCAGGTTGTGAGTTATACCTATTAATATTGGTAACTATTTAGGTATTCATTTTTTTTTTATTGTTTCTTTGTGATAATTTCATAAGGAAAGCTGTTGTTTATTTACTTATTTAATCATTTTTAATTTTTTCAATTTTTTATTAATCACTTTTGTATTAATCGATTAAATCACTTGCTTCTTTATTTTCATCAAACAAAAATAGCTATTGCTTCAAATCTAATGTCATATTTTCTTTTCGTTCGTCTTATTGTGATTACACTCTATTATGTACATCATTTTGGAATTATTCATTATCAAAATCAACACTTGAGGTGTTATTAATGCTATGCTTATTATTTATTTTCTAATTGAGTGTTTCAGTAACAGAGTCTTCATTAAAATGGAACGTAGAAGCTTTAGTATCTCGCATAACTACAGCAGTCTTTGAATATTATTGATCTTAATTTTCTTAATCGTTTTGATGAATATTAACATCTATTTTAGGGGGAGGCAGATTTTTTTTCTGAATTTTTGGAGATTCCTGAGGCTTCTATTAAGGAGGTACTGACGGCTGAGTGACAACGGGATTGAGTATTAATTTATTCAATTGAATTTGAAAATATTTGTATGATTAATCTTGTATTTCTTTAAAGTGTTCTACTCCTAGCTGAATATAAATGTGAAAGAAAATTACCATATACAAATTAATTAGATTTCTAAGAGCATCATCGTTTGTGTATTCACTTAAGACTAATATAATGTCATTGTCAAGGATTTGTTAAGCAAAATCTTTAGGGATTTGTTTTCCTAACTCGTACAATTGATTGTTTACATACTTTAGGAGTGACGCATGTTAGCCTTAGGACTGGATGCTCTAAACTAAAAGTTAAGAAGAAATCAATACTAATTTAGAAAAGTATTCTGACATTATAATTTTTAGGTATTATATAAATATATAATGTTTTATGTAAATATAAAAACTATAATTCTTAGATTTAGTAATTAAATAATAGTAATTAATATTTGGATTCATTTTGTTAATAAGATGTAATAATAAATTATTTAATTGAAGATATATTTTATAGAACTGAATTATACTAATATCGACACTATACATTAATGGATCAATCTCAGTCATTTTGTTAAGTATTATTGAACATACGCTCATAAACCTGTTCATCATTGACTAATTTTCTTCTAACTTTACCCTAAATATGGTTCTGGAATTCTTACAATATGATCTAATGGGTTAAATTTCGAGTAATGAGAACGACACTAACAAGCAGTTCGAGTCGGTATTTCAATTGACATCATTTTAAAAACTCTGTTCAGCTTTTTTTAGACACTTGTCTAGAATAATTCTTTATTTTATCTAACAAATTTTAAATATTTGTAATGCTCTTCGTTTGTCCAATGTCCTAAAATTAGAATATAAAATAACCTCTACGGTTTTGAATTATCTAACTATTGGATTTTTTAACCTGTCGCACTGTCTCTACTTTCTACAAGAGTTTGTCAGAATTATCCTCTTCATTCTTCTTCTCACAGAGATTTTGAGCAGGAATATCAGTTTAATTAATGAGATTGTCTTCTTGTTTAATGTAAGGAGGATTTGGGATTTTAGGCAACTTCATCTAGGTTTGTTCTGTACTCCAGTTGATATAATTTGGTTATTAAAAGTAATGAAGAGGATAAGATTCATTCTATAGATATGGTTAAGGGGCCTAAACATTCATAACAAAAGTGATTACCATATAGGTTGAAACTTAAGGATAGTAAGGGTTGTAGTTAGAATAATACACTTGTGGATTCATAGCAAAGTCTGCCTAGTGGTTTTAATTATAATACTTGGTTGAAATTAGGAAGGAGAAGTACTGTATGAAAAGGGGTTGGATTGCATGCTTTATTTTTGTTTAAAATTTAGTTAACTTGAATCATTTAATCGAGAATATATAGTGCGAAAGAAACAAGATTTTCTCATTTATAAAGTCAATATTATTTTACCCCCCTAATTTGAACTTCGTTCTCCCTTTAGAAACCTTATCGATATATTTATACAATTAAATCTGACAAAAATTTTATTTATCATGTAATAACCCCACACTCATCCATACTCTACACCCATGTAGTCTCTCTGCCAATTCACTCTATTGCCTATTACTTATTGAAATAGGTCTCCCTGCTTCTTTCTACTCTCCCTTTTTAATCCCAGTAAAATTCAAAAATCGTCATTAATAATCCTAATTATTGTTGTTTCATACTTAAAATTAATCTCAAATGCTATTTTTATATAAGCATTTTACAGAAACTATATTTTTCTTATTAAATCCTTAGTTATTATTTAAAATGTCCTCCTTCCAAAATCACACTCTCTTTTTTGGAATTCCCTTTTATTGTTAATTTCATCCCTAAATTATAAGTGTTTCTTATAAGTAATTTCCTTCAAACATTAAAATAAATAGCATTCAGTATATATATTTTAATTATATTTAAACAAAATTTATAACGAGGTATCCAAATAAATAATAATAACAATAATTATTTAAGCTTATTGTATTTATATTTCACAGTAAATTACTATAGACATCTACCCATTCCATCCTCCCGCATCAATTATTAACAAAAATCTTAAATTTCATCAATGACATCACTCACTCTCTCTTCTCATTCCTCTATCCCTATTTAATATTATACTCTCTGGTGATCTACCATCATCAAGAATCTAAAGCACTTATAATCCATTATTCAATATTATATTTTTAATTAATAACGAGAATCGAAATGAAAAAATTAAGTCTTCTAAATATTGGATAGCTTCTTAATTAGAATCAAAAAACAAGCGTAACACACCATTCCCAAGAATAATCCAAAAAATTTAGCAGCTTCGATCTCATAACCAAAAGTCCATATAAGAACTCAATAAATAAGCAACATTTAAGGCATCATGCAAAAGATTATTTTCCTATTACTACAAGACAACACGAATTCTAAAGTATTAAATCTCCTTCACAAACTACAAAGGCATCCAAACAATTCAGCATTACAAATGCCTGTATATATTAAAATTATTAAATTAGTATCATAATTGTATAAAGACGAAGTCAAGTAACCTGGGTCAAGTAGGAGAACATCTAAAAAGAATTACACTTATTAGTTAAAAAACATTCTTGTCAAAGATAAACTATCTCCGTTTGACATTGGTTAAAGTACTCTATATAATTCATTATAGGAATTGCCACTTAAGTAACCTAACCTAACATTCCTTAATCCCCTAAAACTAATTTAAAGACTAGTCCCGATGTTCGATCAATCTATGGCGATAATAATAAATAAAAACTATCAAGCAAATAAAAAAGCCAAAATACCACTGAAAGGATGCTCCAATTAGAAACAACGAGACAAAAGATAATTGCTCTTTAGTTAAAAATATAAGGAAACATACAACAACGATCCTAAAGGAACGTTAATAAAAATAATTTATTTGATGAAAAAAAATAACAACTTTCCTAATCAATTCAATAAACTATCTAACAATAATTATAAAAACCCCAATTACCTCAAAATGCTGTGACTGTGCTTAAGCATTATTTGGATTAACTTTCAGATTATGAAAAGAAGGAGATCATCGATTATGAAACTATCTACTATCTTCCCCCAAAAAATATCAGATTGCTGAATCAAGATCCAAATGAGGATTAACAATATAATAATGGATTTGATAATAGCAAGTATAATATTTATCTATTTAACCTAGTGGTGACTACAAATTCGTTAAACAAGATTAAATTGCTTATAGATATGAAATGTTGGAAAAATTAGGACATGGAAGTTTTGGATACGTTTTTAAGGTTCATGATCATAAGCATAAATAAAATACAGCTTTAAAAATTATTAAAAACAAGGAAAAATTTTACAATTAAGCTTTAATTGAAATAGAAATATTAAAAGTAATCAATAAAGCCGATCCTACATGTTGCTTAATAAAAATGCTTAACTATTTTGAATTTAGAGGACATATTGTAAATATTTATCATTTAATTAGAAAAGTGTCTAGTGTTTGAATTGTTAAGTTGTAATTTATACGAATTCATAGCTATAAATGAGTTCTCTGGCTTTGACCTTGATTTAATAAGAAGATTTGCTATTTAAATATTGTAGGCATTGCTATTTATGAAAGAATAAAATATAATTCATTGCGATTTAAAACCAGAAAATGTATTATTAAAAGATTTTAATCGATCTGGAATAAAAGTTATTGATTTTGGATCTAGCTGTTTTGCAAATTAAAAATTATATACTTATATTCAAAGCAGATTTTATAGGGCACCTGAAATTGTACTTGGGCTCCCATACTCAACTTAAATTGATATGTGGAGTTTTGGTTGCATAGTTGCAGAACTATTTACAGGATAATCATTATTTCAATCTAAATCAGAAAAAGAGTTGCTCTACCTATAAATTAAAGTAATAGGACATCCTGATAAACAATTATTAGATCATTCTACAAGAAAATCGAAATTTTTTGATGAGCAACTTTAATTAAACTATATCATAAATGAATTAGATTTAATATAATAAATTAAACCTTTATCATAATTACTTGATAAATCATCAGAATAGTTTCAAGATGTATCCTAATATTTAAATTTAGTTTGTTCAAAAATGCCTAATGTGGGATCCTAAGTAAAGGATGACTCCAGAAGAAGCATTAACGCATCCATGGATCATAGATGGTTTACCTTAATCAATTAAGTATTAATATAGTATGATTTTAGAAAATAACATTTATCATAAATGAAGCATTACAGACAATTATAGACTGAAGGAAATTTAGACTATTTAAAATAATCATAAGGATAGGGAGAGTAATTAGAATGATATTACTATCTTAATTTCAATATATTATTAAATATTTCTATAATAGGTAAAATTGTATTAGTTTTATTCAATACTAATTTTAAGAATTTGATATTATGTTAAATTCTATAATTTAGGTAAATTATCTCTTTTTAAAGGTCTCTTACTTAAGGAGTTCTTTTATTTTCTCTTAATTTTTTATAGCACCCTATAACTTTGTCTTAAAGGCTTACTTAATCTGTATTTCTAGTTTTTCAATAATTGTCTCCATCTATTATTGATCTTTTTCCATTTCTTCTATCATCATTTTAAATTAACCCTTAAACAAAATATTATTGTATCTCTATAATAAATCTTAAGCTTCCTTCTCTTTTGTGCTATTACTTTCTTTTTCAGATTGGTATTTTTGATAAAAATTTTTTTAATAGTCGCTTTTATTGATTTATTTCTTTATTTACCTATTTGCAAATTCTTTTATTCTTTAATAATATTTTGTGATATGAGACTGCTTTATGTAATTAACTAGAGCATAATATAATGTATAAGATTCTAAATTGCATAGAAATGTCTTATTGAATTCTAGAATCTCATTATGCTTAGGTAATTTCTTCTTAAAATCATCTAAATTGGAAATAGCTTTTTAAATTTATTCTTTTAACTAATTTAATTATGATAAACTTAATTGAGAATTAAATATCTTATCATTTATCTAAATTATTTCTTCTGATAATTCAAGATTTTACATTTATAATTCTTCGTAAGTTTCCATTAGTTTAGTATCCATAGGGATGATTTTTATTTCTTTACTTTTTTCATTCACAGAATTCATTAAAAGTTCTAATTCTCCTCCTGCTTTCTAGCTATCTTTTTATAATTGCGCAACCAAAACTTTAATTTGATTTTTGAAAGACCCGTTTAATTTCTCTAGTTGACTAAACTTTTCCTCAATTAATCTTTTGTTTTCACCAAATAATTCCAAATTATCTTTCAAATATTGACTTTCTTTTTCTAAAGTTTCTTTAAGTTAAATTATCTTCTCATTCATTTTCCTCAAGAACTCTATGCTTTTACATTCAATTTTAATTGAACTTTTAGCTTTTTAGAATTGCATGAATAAGGTTTGCAATTGAGTATTTAACTTAAATATTTCCTTTTCATATTGGCTATTTTATTATTCCTCTTAGATTAGCAAATATAATTTAGTCAAGTTTTCTGTTTCATCATCCACTTGTTATTATAACTTTTCCTAAAATTATTCCAATTCATCTATTTAAATAATTGAGGTTCTACAGGAATCATTTATATCAGATTATTAGCACCTCTTGAATAAGTTTTAATACTCAGATATTTTTAAAACTATTTTTTCAATTTTTTCTTTAATCATGCTCTAATATGAAGTAGCTATATTATGTTGATTGCTAAATAAATTATCAAACTATTTTTTTAAATTTGTAAATTTATCAATAGAATTATTTAATTGTGTTTATGCAGTTTCAAATACTTTTATTCTTTTCTCTTTTCTTTATTAAGTTTATTCATCATGATAAATTTATTGAGTTATATCGTTATGTTATTTCCAAAAATAATATAATTACTTTTAAATTGAGTCATTAATTTATTAAAATTTTTAATATTCCTAAAATATCTTGCCATTCAATATTAATTGTAAATCATTCGTTTGCAAATTTTACTCTTAAACGCTAGTAATAATTTGGTTAATTACTTATTTATACTTAAGATTTGGAGATAAATAAGTAAATTTCTCGATATAATCATCTAACTACATTTCTAAATCATATATTTTATTTTGCTATATATCAATAAAATCTTAGTCAATCTTTTGAATACTTTAAATCGTATTTCTAGTTTAAATTTTTAAGTGACTCAAAGTTTATTAAATATCTTCAAGTTTGCAGATAAGAGATTGATATTGAATAATCTACTATATTTACTCAAATTTACAAATATTACTCTCTTTTTGTCTTAAAATTTCTAATTCTTATTCAATTTTCTCATATGATTTTATAAAATATTGAATCTGAACTTTCTCTTAAAAATCAAACTTAATTTCTTAGTAAATTTACATTTTTTCCTTAATTGTATTAAAATTTGAAGTAGTGGACTATATACACTATTTTGAATTGTTAATTTGTGTTTAATAGGTTTCCTTTAATTTTTTCAATTATTGCTCTCTTTCTTATTTTTGATTCTCAATTTATTATGTAGTTCTTAATTACTATTCAATAGCATTTACTTACTCAGATATCTTATTGATTACATTCAGTTATTTTGTAATAGAATTTTTCTGTTCACTAACCAATTTATCCTCTTATTCTTGAAGCTTCTCTAATGACTACAATTATTTTATCTCTTACTATGCTTATAACATAATTGTTATTTATGAGTCATTTTACTCAATTTCCTTATTGATTTAAGATCTTAACTGTTCTTATTAATTACCTTACACATTTAAATCCATAAGACTTTATAATTGCAATTTTAATTGATCAATAAATGATTAAATTGTATCTTAATATAATTACACCATATTAAGCAAATTTTATCTTTTTGCCTATAATTATTATTAATATTGTAATTATTCTTTTTATTCCAGTTGAGTAACCTTTTCGTTGTATTCTAGTAAATATTTTCTTTCATATTCGAGCCTAAGATTTTCTTCTAGTTCTTTTGCTTGTTCTTAAATTTACTATTCTTTTTCTTGATTTGCTTCTAACTTTAGTTTTTTAATTTAAGAATAGTATTCATCATCTTTCTGCTTTCTAAACTATTCCATTTAATTTTAAAAGGATAATTCTTATTCTATTTTCAATTAGGTTATTTCTTAAATATCCTCTTCATATTTTTGAGTCTTTTCTTGTTACTCTTTTATTTCATTTTGTTTTTGCTTTATCTATGTTTCTAAGTCAATTTTGTAATCATCCTTGATTTTTTCATATTTTGCTTTTATCTCTTATTCAATCTTCCTTTCTAAATCTTTTCTCATCCCTTCAAATTATTCTTGAAACTTCTCTTTGTTTATTGATATTTAATTCCTGGTTTCCTCCTAAATCTTTTTATCCTCTTACTCATTAATAAGGGGTTTGAAAATTGGAAATGTTTACTCTCCATTTTAATTGTATGCTGCTAAAATATCCTGTAAATTTACTCTTGATAAATGATCTTTGCGAAGCATTTTTTTAATAAACAATTTTTCTTTTTGTTGTATCGATTAATTTTATTCAATCTATAAATCA
This sequence comes from Paramecium octaurelia, assembly GCA_905182995.1. Taxonomy (NCBI): domain Eukaryota; phylum Ciliophora; class Oligohymenophorea; order Peniculida; family Parameciidae; genus Paramecium; species Paramecium octaurelia. The sequence continues at coordinate 104,294 of CAJJDP010000108.1, forward strand.
ATATCTTTTTATTTCTAATTAAGGATTAAATTCTGGATATTCTATTAAAAATTACCTAAAATAGATAATTGTTATTACATTTAAAGAATACTTGGCCAACTAATACCTCATACCAAATTGCTCCCAAAGACCATATATCAACTGATTTATTATATAAAATGCCTTGAGTTCCCATAACTTCTGGAGCCATATAGTATGGTGTTCCAATCTTATAAGTACTCCTCAGTTTATTTGAAATGTATTTGGCAAAACCAAAGTCAATCAATTTAATAGTTTTCTTGTTATTTTAACCATCGATGTAGACAAAGTTTTCAGGTTTTAAATCTCTGTGGAATAGTCCCATTTAATGTAGCTATTAGACACCTTTTACCATCTAAAATCATAAAAATAATTACTTAAATAAATAAAGAATTTTTTTCTTCATAAGTCATTTTGTTAAACTCATCTTACTTCATAAATTTATAGAATTCTCCATTAGCATATTCCATCACAACTATTAAACCTTAACTGTTGGTTTATTGAAATCCAAGTATTCCTATGATATGACTGCAATTCTTTTGGAAAATAGTTTAATGGACATTAATTATGTTCTAATCGCATCGATAGCTTTCCTTAATAGCCACTTTTTATTTTGTTTGAACATTAATTCCCTAATAAATTATACCTTCAGTTCCTGATCCAATTGGTGGGTTAATCTTTTCATATTTCATTCCATTTATCAGAATTATATTTGCACTTTCATTGTGTTGCTATAAACTTTAATTAAGAATATATCCAGACATATAAAGTGGAAAATTTAAGTTTTAATTAATATATTCCAACTGAAAGAAGGAGTGAAATTTATAATATGATATTTCTATCAGACATATACACATAAATTAAATTAAAATATTTATATAATAAAATACATTAATATGTTGATCAATGTTCATCTTCATTTTCATCATCTCCATCATTTGTATCACTGCTTGATTAATTATTGACTAAATTGATATCCAATTTAACCAATTATTAATTATTTTCCTCTTATTATTTTGGAGGGGCAGGCTATTCCTATTTCTAAGTATCAACACTCTCATCGTTTTCCTTTTGTAACTTTTGAAGTTGTTATTTAAACACTTCGTCTGCTAATAATAAATCAATATTTTGTTTTAATTTAGCCTCCAAATCATATTCTACATTATTTTGTTCAATTCTCCTATAAAATAGAACGTAAGCATTTGGAGTGACTATGCTGTTAGTTTCTTTGGTGACAATTGAGTCATCAAATTTGTACCAATCTCCATTATTCTTGCAGAATGCAGTATAATGTCCACTTCCAGATTCACCAATGTGATTGCAAATTGCATATAATTCATATAAATTATTATTGTCTAAATTTATTGAAGAGATATAATACCTTAATGCAAAACAAAATTAGTCATATCTAACTTTTCTGGATATAGGATATTTGTTTGTAGTTTCGACTTAAACAATTTGTATGAATCTTTGAATCTCTTAAGATGAAAGATCAGGATTTAGGAGGTTTTATAGATTTGCAATGTTTTGAAGGCTTAGACATGATCCTTGCATCCACTACAATACCAACTGTTATCCACTTATAGTTACTCTGGTTTAGTTGAATATTCCAGACAGTGTTCCAATGTATAGGTCTATTTGTATTTATTACTTTTTTGATTATTATCCCAATTGATATTGACAACTGGAGCCTTGTAATTTGGATCAAATATCTTTTGGTACTCAGTGTACATATCATCTATTTTTTCTCTGCATGGTTTAAGCCATATAATTTGGATTTCTGGTTGTAACAATTTGTCTTCCCTTTCGAAACAATCGCCAAATATTTTATCAGTAAATTCAAGGGGACAATCATTGCAATAAGCCTTATAACAATAAGAGCAATTCACTTAGAATCTTTAATTTGATTTGAACATGATCTTCCAATACTTATCTAAAATATTTTATTGATAGACTTCTTCTAAATTTTCAGAATTAAGCCAGCTTTAATCAAAATCTGCAAAATTTTTAAGTACATTCTTGAAACAATTAAACAAAAACATATGTATTTCCTTATATTTGTAATGTTAAGATAAAATGAAGTACATAGTAGGAACGATATCTTTTTTCCAGTTATTCATTGTTAATATTTAATTATGGATTAGAACATGAACTTATTACTCATTTTATATTAGTTATTCTTGTTATGTTAATTTTCTTAATTGTAATTTTTTATCTTATTTTAATTACTTTTTTAGCTATTCCAATCTTTAATCCAAGAACACTATTTTATTTAATATCTTAAATACCTTCTTCGATTGAAAAAGTCGAACTTAGTGTAAGTATGATTTGATCCCATTCACAATTCAACCATTCCTATGACTTAAATTACAAAACTTCTTTTAGCCTTAATTCTGGTTCATAATAATGAGTGACTTGTTGACTCAGCCAGAAGTTTTCAGGATCAATAAGATAAAATTCCAGAACCTTCTTTTTTTCTTGAGGGATTGTTACATTGACCATCAAATATGGATCAAATGTAATAGAAATTTTATTACAATTTGGACACTATAATTTGGATCTATATTGGCCATATAATTGATCAACAATCAAGGAGTCGTTCCTTTTTTTGAAACATTCCCATTATTCTAAACTTACAACATCATCAGGTCTATTGTTGTTGTCAGGAATTTCAACATATGGTTTGACCTTGACTCTATTTAAATCCTCATTCAACAAATCAAGAGTAAATGTGATGAATTCTTGAGCATCATGTTATGCATTTCCAGCAAAATTAGGGGATAATTTGCCAACTAATCTCTTAAATTGGAATGGTGATATGGTTGTTTATTTATCAAGCCAAAGTCTTTTCAATAGATATGAAAATAATGATGCAAATTCACCCTTTGTCCCCAAAGCATTCTGTGTGTTAATATCAAATTTAAATGAATTATCCAAGAAGTATCTAGATAATTCTATTGTGTTAGATAAACACTATAAAGCACTATTCATATAGCAGGTATTCCCTAAATTCCTGAGTCCTGTTAAACCTAATTTAGATTATGGAGTTGGCAATAGATTAACAAGGATTTCATCATTGTCATCTTATTTTTCACATACTTGAGTGTGTTGATATGAATGTTATTGTAAACAGGCTTCAGAACAATATTTAACTTTTTTGCAAGCACAACTAAATGTTAAATTATAATATTGTGAGCAATTTGTACATTTTTCTTCTTGACCAAAGAGATTGTTTAAGATTAAGAAGGTACTATGGATTTCTTTAGTATCCATTAATAAGATTTGATCCTTCTCAAAGTTATAATCTTTGATTTACTTATTTTGGGAAGGATCCAAAAATTCAATGTCTGTGAATTCTATAAATTATTTTTTCTCTTTCTATGATTACAATAAAAATGCCTTTAGGTTATCTAGATTCCAAGAGCTTCCTAACTTATAGAGTCTAACATTGTCTTTTGTAACAAATTTAAATGAAGTACTAAGTTTATAGATTAAATTCTTACACTGTCTTTAAAGTTTTACTCAGAATAGTAACAACCTCACTTATTTAAGCAATTGGGGAAATGTATTATTCACCTTCGATCATTGAGGCTTGAAGTTTCGACATAGCTGAAGGGAATATGGGCACAAATTTGATGCATTAAAGATAAGCTTATATTTATCTTTTTCCTTCATTGTCGAGAAATGATTCTCTCTCAATGGTAAATTCGGCTCTATATTTGTTGATTCTAAATTCACACATTTATTATTACCCTTTCAGAGATTACCACATATTTGAATCAATTACGTAATAATCTACTCCCTCTACTAAATTAGGTTTCAATTGAGTATTCCACGGATTAAGTTCAATAGGGTCGTACTTGAGCACTTATTTTGGTTTGTGTCCGATATCAATATTGATATTTCCCAAGGATATTGAAGTATTTGGTTCGCCGTCGTACCCTACTTTCTTCTTCCAGTTATTTAACCATCTTAATAATAGGATGAATACTCAACTGTGATGAAATAAGAAAAAATGATCCACTTTTAGAATTAAATTCTTATAGAAATTTTTCCTCCATCTCCTTATACTTTTAAACTTCCTCGCTAATCATTTTTAAATGAATTTTTTAATTAATAATCAACTTTCATAATCATATATTAAAGTAAAAATATATGAGTGTTTCAGAATGAAGTAATAATGATTACTACCCCTTCCGTCTTAACTCAATATCTTTATATCTAATTTATTTAGAACAATTCTCATCGGATAATCAAATTATTCAGGTAAAATTAGAATTATTTAATTGACAATTTATTTCAAAATTAAATAAATGCATTCAATTTAATAATTATTATGGGATCCCATCCCACCTCCCTTTGTGTTCTCCTAATCTATCACATCAGCTTCATATTCTCAAATTGCATTCGCTCCTCCATGAAATGACCAAAGTTAATTAAAATAATATTATTATTTGTAGAATTATCCACTTTATAATTGGATATTTATCAATTGCCTTCAGATTCATCATCCGAGGGTGTCTGCTAATTCTTTATTTAATCTGTGTAGTCTTCAATTTGCTTGTTAATCTGAAGTACATTCTTTCTGTTTCTTTCGTATTGCTTCTCCTTATAACTCGTAACCAACAACTTGATATCCCTTTCAATCGATGTTGTAATATTGGTATCCTAATTATTTAAACATCATATTACCTTAGTATTCGCCTTAGATTGCAAATTATCTTTGATATTACTCACTGTACCCAACAGTGTTTCTTTATTTTCAAATAACTAAATAATTATAATAGTATACTGTCTATAGATCTTCATCCCATTCACTTAAATCACTTCCCTATTGCACAAATACCTAGTATCTGTCATATTCCAATTTGGCAATATCTGTCAATTTAGTACCAAATTCCCTTATGAAATCTCCGATCTTCTTAAATCCATGATCTCCTGAGACGTAATCAGACATATCTTTGGTTATAAATCCTAGCTTTCCATCAAAATCTCCTAATGCTGCCTCTATATCCACCATCAATTGTAATTCTGTAGAGAGTAGATTGTCCTTCAGTTTTAAGGTTTCTTTTTCTAAGTCTTCTAATTTCTATTTCCAACCTTCCTCATTTCTCTCTTTTGCTCTGAATGCCAATTTCTTTTGATGTTCAAACCTTTTGATGGTCAAAATGGTTTCATTTTCGCTTTTGATTTCTCTTGCTCTGACAGCTTGTTCGAATTTCTATTAGGATTATAATTATGCTTACATCAATTGATTATAATTTAGCAGTATTCTTTTGAATAACATTCTTTTGAAGATTCTCAACAGTTTCTTTAATCTTTTCTTAGAATTTGTTTATTTCCTCTTCGACTCCTTTCATAGTTTTAACTTTTTCTAATTCTTCATCTTAAATTAATTCATCACTTAACTTTTCCACCAAATCCATTCTTGCACTTTTTCTTTTAAACAATTCGTCATTGTTGTTCTTCTCCTCCTATTCTTAATTTTGCATCTATTTTAAGAAGTCTTCTTAAGTGATAGCGTCAGTTCTGAATTTCTCATCTGATTCTCTTATTTAATTTCTCTATGCTTCATCAATAAAACTATAATCCAAGTATCTCAAATTAGGTAAGGAATTAATAATATGATTTTTATAATCTGGTTCTTTAGTAAATGGATTTCCTGCTACATTCAGAACTTGCAAATTCTTAAATTTCATGCCTTTTCCTTTGCTAAAATATTGTGTCACAATTTCAAAGGAGGGTATTTTATTATTGCCAATTGATAAAACATTTAGAGACTTGCAATTGTCCAAACCTCCAACAGATGTTAATTAATTATTAAACATTGATAAGTCTTTCAAATTGACTAGTTTATCCAGTCCCTCAATTTCCTTGATCAAATTAAACGATAAGTCAAGCCAATGCAAATTGACCAAATGATCCAAATTCTCTATCTTCTATATTATGTTATTATCTAATTGTAACTTCTCCAATCTCTCTAAACCCTGGAGGTTCTCGATCTTCCAAATGTCTATTCAATTATCATAATATTCGATGTACTTTTAAAAGACAATGACATGACACGCAAAGAATTTAACATTATTTAATCTCCCATTGTTATTTTGTTCTCTGCATTGTAATCCTTGACTGATTTACTTACAGTTATAATTCTACAATTACATGATTAATGTTTCATCAATAACTGTTGGCTCAATTGAAGTCTTATTATTTCGCTTATCGATCTTTGGAAGATGGGCACTTTGGAAGTTTAACATTAATATAAATATATTATTTCAATTTTTATTTATTATAGTTTAATTTGAACTTCGTTTTAATCCTCCCATTTAAATAGGGTAATTGGTCCTCAAGTGATGTGTGCACTTAAACCGCCGAAGTTATTTACAAAATTAAATATAATATTAATCCCATATAATTTACTCATTATTAGTAAATGTATATATTTAAAATATTTCTTATTGTATACTGACAATCATTATGTTCATTCTTCTTCTCCAATAGGAAAGGAAGTCATACAACCCCAGAAACCATTACAAACACCCTGAGTATTGCTACATTCAGTGTAGCGTTAATCCTCTTGGCTATTCTCGTAACGATTGTCAAATTTAGAGTGCTTATCGTCAAAAATCAGCAAATCATGACGAGTCATAAGTGCTCTAAATAGTTATTTTTATATTTTTTTCATTAATAACTCAAAATGATCATTAATTTCTCTTTGGCCTTTTCCAATAATGGGTGAGTGTCATTGTTAAATGCATCCAGCACAAGAATATCTTATTCCAACTAATGTTTTGAGAATCGTAAATATTCAAGGCTATTTTCAGGGAGTAGAAGAACCATATAAATTAACCTAATAATTTAGTAGTGTTCTTGTGGAACTGGATGGTTCCTAATAAACCTCAATGTAAACTGATCGGCTCTCTCGAAAAGCATATTAATAATGAGACCAACATTATGTTCAAGTTTTTTTTTGGTCTTCGTTCTCATTTTTTAATATTGAGTCTCGCTCTCAATAATTAATTTGCATTAAACCTATTAATTAAAGAATTATTATCAAAAGAATTCTTTCATAAATTAATAAATTTTATGATTAAATACTTGTTTGTTTTAATATTACTTTATTTGACTTAAGCCAAGAGAATCAAGCAAAGCTATGTCATTAAATCACTTAAAGATTGGCATTACATATCCAAATTCGGGGCTGAAACAGGCGAAGTCTTCTATTCACTGACGTATCAAGAATTACTAAATATTAGCTTCCGCATCATTAATGCTGAAGAAAATGATGAGCGAACAATCCCGATCTAGTATGAGTTATATTTAGATGAGGAATGGCAAAATGCTATAGAGAAGAGTGAATGTGATGTAAGGATTAATTCTTATAAAATCAGAGAAACAGTGTTGCAAGAAGAAAGGAGACAATTTGGGTATCTGTATAGAATGGATTTGAATTCAAAGGAAGTCTAACAGCAAAAGTCAGAGCACATTTGTGGTATTTTGCATTTAGTGATTGTGAAAAATAATTAAGGAATTCATTTCCTGTTGAAAATAAAGTTAAATTAGAAGTGGAATTACACATAACCAATGTCGGTGGCACTGAGTTTACATTGGAATAGTTTGGAATTTTACAAATCATTGGTGTAATAGCCTTGATTGATGTAATAATGCTGATTTATAACGGGAATCAAATCTTAGAAAAATAAAGAAAGTATGAAGAATTTAGTTTGCCATTGTTTTTATTGGTTATTACTTTACTTTTGGAAACATTTTCATATTGTTTTTTAACTATACATTTATGGATATATAGTGAGAATGGTGCTGGATCATTATTGTTATAAGTGTTGTCTGTTATTTTTTAAGTGGCATCGTAATTTTCATTGACAATGATTTTAGTCATGTTATCATGGGGATGGCAAATCAACTTTAGTAAATTCGACAATTTTGAATTATTTTTACCAATATCAATATTGATAGGGTTCTTCCAGATTACAATCGTTGGAGTCAGTTTCATTGATTATGATTCATATTATAAGGATCACTCATACGAAGGATGGGTTGGATGGTTGGCTGCTCTGATTTACATAGGGGAACTCATTTACTTTACAAATGGCCTGGTTGACACTTACAACAAATAGAATACAAAAATATAATAATTTATTTTATTATTGGGTTTGTATGGGGGAGTGTATTTCATAAGTTTCCCAGTGTTGCAGACAGTAAATTTGGTATATGATCATTTATATTATTTAGTTTACAGCGAGGTATGTCAGATATAAAGTGATGGAAATCGGAACGATGTTATTCAGGACTTCTGCCATTTTGTTGCTTACTAGATTGTTTACTTCAAAGAAATCGATATTTGCTTAGATTTCAATAGAGAACAAGAGTTTCTTAGATAGGAATAAGGATGAGTGAGAGTAATGTATATCTGTTTATTTATTAATTTTATTAATTTTGTAAAGATGAGTAAAGAGAAAAAGATTGAGCCATCCATGTTAACATTTTTTGTCTAGGAATCGAACTAGAACTTTTGGGAATAGACCTAAACAACCGAATTAGATGTAATGATTTTCATAACTTTAAGTCGTAAGAATTCTTGATCGAACATGAATTTGTTAGAGAGGCCATGAAGGAAGTGAAAGTCAAACATACCTTGCTTGTGTTGGGAGAGGAGTATTTGTATAAGATCTCTCCGAAATAAAATTTAAAGCGAGTTCCTTTAAATATATTGCATTTCGATACGATCCCAAAATTACCAGAAGATCATATTTTACAACTCAATTCTGAAAATTAATTATAAGGATTCAAATTAACGTATGCAAGCAAGATACTTCAAGTTTTTACATCAAATTCTGTTGTTTATTTGTAATGGTAAGCCATTTTAAAACGTAAATGTCTACTCTCTTCCTTCCATGAAACATATCACGTTGAGAAAATGATAGGCAAGGGCAGTTTTGCTAAGGTATATTTGGCCACTTCAAATGGATAATCATATGCTATTAAAGCATTTAGTAAGCAATTCATAAATGAATAACCGAAGGTACACTCTGATTTTTAAAGTAGGGCAGGGAAAGTCTACTTAATGAGATGTAAGTGATGAGAGCCATAAAACATCCCAATATTGTGTAATTGTTGGAAGTGCATGAAACGCAAAATTCGATATATTTTGTTTTAGAATTAGTTGTTGGAGGGGAATTGCTCCAGAGAGTGAAAGAGAAGGGTAAATACTTGTGATAATCTAAGGACTATTGAAATCTGATGATCTGATTAAAATTGCATTTAATTTACTGAGTGCACTGGATCATTTGCACCAAAAAAGAATATTCCACCGAGATTTGAAACCTGAAAATCTCCTTTTTAAATCTAAAGAGGACAATTACAATATCATGATCGCAGACTTCGGTTTGGCAGCCTTCTCTGATTAGGAATTGATATTTAAGAGATGTGGAACTCCAGGTTTTGTGGCTCCTGAAATTCTACTTTATATTGATGGAGGACCAATTTATGATACCAAATGTGACATTTTCAGTGCTGGTGTCATCCTGTACATATTAATTGTATAATTATCAAACTAATAATTAGACTGGTAAATAACCTTTCCCTGGCCAAGATCAAAAGGCCATTTTAAAGGCTAATAAGGCTTGTTAGGTAGATTTCGGATTGCCAGCCTTTTTGAAGACTCCCATCGAATTTCAGGATCTAGTAAAAAAGATGTTGTCAAGCAAAATCAGTGATAGGCCAACTGCATAAGATGTAAGTATTGTTATGTATTCTATCAAGTGCTTAAAACACAAGTTTTTCGCTAAAATATCTTAACAATTAAAGCAAGATTAATAAGATTTGGAAGAATAACAACAGCATGTAATGAACAATCTAGCCAATTATGACATAGAATATACAATTGGTCTAAAGAACAACACTCAGAAGTAAAATATATTTAAATTAGTTCGGAGGATTTAGTAGGATCACAGTAATTGCAATGGCGAAGACCAGCTTATAATGGTAATGTTTAGACTGTGGAAACCTTAACAAATTGTTCCACTGTTTCGATCAAACAAATTGACGCCTAATCTTCATCTTAGTTCTAATAATAAAAATAACCTCAACAATCTAAATTCAGCATTTTCAGTGCTAAATTATCAAGACAAAATAGCTTTGATGGAGGAACTGGTATTATATATACATCTATGTAGATATGTTCAAAGATTGTGCATCTCCTGGTAGAAGTAAGATTTCAAAAGAGAAGGACTTACATAAGATTGCATTGAAGAACTCTTTTCGATTTTGCTAAAAACCATAATTGTAAGTGGAGGACAATCAAATCAATTAAGAATAATCAGAAGTAAGTGAACTGATCAAAAGACACAATTCTAGTGAATTGATAAAAATGAATCGTACTGATCATGAAATTTAATCTCCTAAAAAAGTCGAATGATATAAAATTATAAAAAACTTATTTAATATTTAAATTCAATAATCTTACATTATATTTTATCTATCCTTTAAGTTTAATTACCCCTTTCCTTTCTCCTTCATTTCCTTTGCACATTTGATCTTTTGCTTAACCTCCGCCACAGCTTTCTTCATTCCATTCTCCTCAAAGGTTTTCAAACTCTTCTAAAAATAGCTCAAAGCATCTCTAAATTCCTAGACTAACAACAATATTGTGCCTTTGTTAATTTAAATTCATAAATATACCAATAATCTTTTAAGTCTTAGCTACCTACACACTTCCTTCTCCATATACTTTAACTTCTAAATCTTCAGTTTCATATAGTTCCCCAAGTGCTTCTTGATGTCTCTCCTATTTTAATTGAATTATGGCAATTTATCGTTTGATCTTAATGACCTTCTTATCCTAAGCGGTGTATAACTCAATATAGATTTATTTCACTTTCTATAGGCAAGCAATTTGTTCGTCAATCTGTTGTATTTTTTCAAAATAAGTTGATAATTATTAATAAAGTTCTGCAACATATTCAGTTTTATGATAATTAATCTCTACTAACATGTCGATGGCACTTGTTTGGCACTGAATTGCATCCTTCCAGTTCTCTTGGCAAGCAAATATCTTGGCTTTTTCAATATAAGAAATTGCACTCTATTCTGACTTATAACCATATTTGGCTTCTGTAATAGCAAATACTTTAGTAATGCATTCTTCACTAGCATCGTAGTCTTTCATCTTTCTATAGATTATTAATGATGTATAAGTTACGTGTGACAATTAGACATCAAAGTCAATGTTTAGATTGAATGTTCAGTTTCGTCTCCATATATCTAACATTGGGTTTCGTAAGCCTTTTTCAATAAATCCAAGGACTCTTCATAACTATTGATTTCTAGATAACACTTTCCAAGTAATGTGAGTATGATTGCATTGAAACTCTTGCTTTCTTATTCCTCATTATACAATTTTGCATTTTTCTTCAAGGCCAAAGTTAGATGATCGATAGCTTACTCGTAACATTTATAATTGAGATATGCATCACCTATATTAGTATGTGCTTTCACCAATTTAAATTACCCTTTGCCATGTGTGAATACCAAAATCTGTGATATAATAAGATTAGAATTAATACCTTGGCCAATGCCAATTAGTGCATTCTGATGTTCAATATTTATTCTTCACTCTTATCTTTAGCGTACTCATCTAGCATCTTCATCTTTTCCTCCAAATCCTCAGATATCTTATCTTCAATTTATTTTTGTTGGTCTGGTTAGTAATTACCATAATTCTTGTCTTATTAGTATTTTTCTTTTTATGCTACACAATTATCACAAATATTTATCTACAGTTATCAAATTGATTAGATTCCATCTAATCGTCTTGATTAAATTAATCATAATCCTCTTCGTTTTGATCTTAATCATCCTAGAAATTCCCATCGTCATCGTCATACCCTTCTTGCATGTTTCTGTTATATCTCTTATATATTAAATATAATAATTTAAATTAAACAAAAACTCTCATTGTGTTATATTCTACAATATACTGGATTACTTAAGTATCTCCATCCAAATTTACCCTTTGATCACTTTGACCTCGCTTCTCCTCATTTCTTAATTCATATTTTTGTTGTTTACTATTGATTTATCATATTTTTATTAGCCTCATTAATATTAACAACATTTATCTAATTATGGGGCAATCAAACCCTAAACTTTCTGATAGGTATTTTTACACTAAGTGAATAAACCTTTAAATCTTACTTTAAGAATATATTAATAAATATGATGTAAAATTTTAGAAATATTATCAATGTACCATCTTAGATAGTTGAAATTACCAAAATCTCTAAAACTAAAGGGGATGTGGAAGAAATGCTTTCACCAGAATCTGACCAAGAAGACTTATCTTTCTCTACTCCTCAAAGCAATTATATGTAGGGAGAGTTTGACTCCAAGACCAAAAGAAAGAAGAAACACATTAGATTTAGCTTCTAAAATCAAGTTTGTAGTTGCTAGTTAAATTCGAAACGGAATTCCCCTACCGATTCACCTCGCAGGAATTCACCATCAATTCAATCTATTCTCAAGCCTCAAAGCCTTTCAATGTTTTGTTAAAAAAAGAAGTGAATCTGAATTATTTATGTTTTGAGAAATCTTGGTTAAAAAATAAATCTCTAATTATGTTCACATGAAAAATAAAAAACTCAAAATCGTCCACCCCATTTATCAACAGACCAGAACCAACCCTTTGTCATGCTTTTTCAAAGGCAAAACTCAATGTATTTTCTATGCTAAAAAAAATTATTATAATTAAAATGTTAATTTAAAATAAAATAATCTTCTTCAATTAAGTTGATCACATTTACATAATTTCTAATTTTGATATTTCAACTATCTCTATCAACTAAAATTAGTCATATCGGGCAAATTAGACTTTGCTAATCATTCTAACAATTTGGATGATCTTTCTGCTCCATAAACGTTTTCAAAGTTCACAATTACACAATTAATTGAAATAGAAAACTATATAAATTAAATAAAAGCCTTACATTTAATTTTAATGCCCATTATATTCAAATTAAATTTAGAACAAAAAGATATGAGATAATTTATCTTTAGTACTAAAAAACAAAGTAAAAGTTTGGCTAGTCTGCTAATAATGCTTTCTACGCAATAATAATTTATCTATTCTTCCGTGTAATTCATTTTGAGCCTATTTTAATTCCAAAAATTTGATTGGAAGAATTCAAATCAAATGTTGAATATAATATGTGTATGTGCAATAATAGTGGTTTTTGAATTCAATTAATAAATAGGTGCTCATGGAAGCAAGTGAAACTGCTAATTTTCACAGAAACTTATTATAAAAATTTGTCATTATTTCTATAAATTATTCATTGTAAATTTGAAGAAATATTTACTGTAATATAAATTATTAAACCAAGATAGTCAAATCAATACAGATTTACAATACAAGTCAATATATTGAGTATTAATAATACAATAATAGTACAATTATAAATCTCAATTTGATAAAGTAATAAATTTGTATAGTTTTCTTAAAAAACCCATTTAATAAAAATACTTAAAAGTTAGGAATCTTTTTTCTTCATTAAAAATGAAAGAACATGAAATGAATTAATCAGACCAGAAGTTACCAATTCTAGATAGATAATAGTATAAATATCTTATGATACTTAATAAAAATCAAAAAAATTCTAAGTACATTTTTTTTTATAATTGATGTTATCTTGATTTGCCAAACAACTATTCCAAATTCGCAGTAGCATTAACAAAAATACTTCTTGGAGTAATATTAGAGAGTCTCTTCAATTCCAACATATTAGCATTTTGATTAGCAATATTAAATACCATAAGATCAACCTTATTCTTTTCAAGTACTTATTTCAACTTTAAAAATTATTTCTCGCTCATTTTAATATTTACTAATAATAGATTAGATAATTATTATTACTTTCAGTGAAAATACAAATATATTTATACCTAGTCCTGAAATCATTTGCTTTTATTGTTTATTCATTATCTGTGATATTACAATGATCAATTTCGCTTCTAATAAATTTGAAAACATCGCTCTCTGGTTCAGAGTCAGACTCACTATTTAAATCATACTAGCAATCCTCACTATAAAAAATGATAGTAATTAATCTAATACTTAAAATTATCATTTTTGATCTTGTCATCTATATTTTCCTCGATTAAACTTTTCCCTTCATCCTCTTCTGCAACTGTTGGTAATTACTTTTTTTACTTTTCACTAAAATCTTTGCTTTTCCTCTTCTCATAGTCACTATCAGTGATGGTAATTTTATGTTCAAAGAAGTTCCTAACAGCATATTTTAGGGCTTAAGATATTTTTGATTTTCCTCCTGGAGCCGTGATAGCCATGAACAATTGTTTTGTCAATAAATCTTTATAAGTCCCTTTCGGTTATAAGGGGAATGCTTCGTGAAGAGAATTATTGAACCCATACATACCAATCAAATCTTGAGGTTAAAGTATATGGAAAATTTTATTACAAATACTATGAGACAAATTAATCTGCTCTATCTTCATTTCCTTAGAGTAATCGATCATGAATACAACCTCGTAGATATTGATTGAAATTTAGTTCCTGAATTATTGGATTGGCAAAGGAGAAATATTAAATAGATTTACAATTTTCTCTAAAGCTGTTAAACAGAAATCACGTACTTCAGGATCATAGTATTCTCCCATTTCTATGATTTAAGTTAAAATCTCAGCACCAGTCTTGAAGTTTCCTTCAATTAATTCGTATATGGCTTATAGTTGTGTGATTTTAGAGAGTAAGACTTCTTTGGGTACATTTTTGAACATGTCAACAAAGTTATAATCTTATTCCGCATGATTTTATTCTACAAAGTCTTCATTTAGTTTGCTGTAGTAATCTAAGGCTTTCTTTTGAGATATTTTGAAATTACTCAAATCTCCAATTTAGATATAACATAATGCCTTTTTGACATGAAGATTTAACAACCTAACAATATTGCTTTATGTGAATTATTATTCCTTTTCTGCTATGGCTTCAAATTCATTAAATAATTTGAGAGTTTCTGGTATGAAAATTTCATTTTGCATACAAATGGTGAACATGAACTATGCTAGTTGGAACTGTCTATTTAACAATTTTGCCTTTGCTAATTTTTTCTTCTTCATCAATTCTGTAATCTTCTCTTCTATCATTTACAATTCTGTCATTCCTCCTGTAGAGTATCTAGAATCTCCTCTCATCCTTTCTTCTTGATCTTGTCTATACTCCTCATCTTTGTATCTTTCATCTTATTGTATAATGCTCTCCTTCAAATCCAATCTCTAACTGATGATACTACTTTAATTATATGAGTGACTGCCTTGATTCCTGGCTCTGTTTATAGATACATTTGGAGATAGTTAGGCAGATAGATGAGGGGAGTTCTCAAACTCTACTGAATTAATTGGTAACATAAGTTGTCTACTCTCTGCAAATGACATTCTCTTCTTGTAGATTGGAGTTTGAATAGAATTGGTTTGATTTTAGGTGATTTTATTTTGTGTGCCAGTGTTGAGTAATGCAATGTGAGGTAGATTGGTTTTTTATAATAATTAAGTGGTAGATTAATTTTTTTGATGTTATCCTTTTGGTTTATTCACAAGAGATTGTGAGTTTAATTTTATTTAACTGTTTACCCTTTTGTTTTTGCTATCCCCCTTCTTTACTTGTACGCTTATCCAATTGATTTTCATTTGCTCTTTAAATCTTTATGCCAATCCTTTCAATCTTAATTTGAAATTTTAGTATAGATTTGGTTCTTATAATGCCGCCTACATACTTAAACACCATTTCTTAAGTTCTTTGATTTCTATCAACTCTAATTTTGCAATGTAAATAGCTTCTTCCATTTCATTTATGGCTTCAAATACTCTGCCTCCTTTCATATGCAAGATCCCTATATTATTGGCGCATATTCCAACTGCACTCATGTTTCCTATTTCTTTCTTGTAGAAGTCCTTCGCTTTACTTAATTCCATCAAGGCCAAAGCATCGGAATGTTTAAAATTAGAATACTTCTGATTGGAATATTTGATGGTTGTAACGAAGATGTTCATGGTTTGAAATAAGGACTTAATCTCAAATGAGTTAAAATAATCCTAATAATTGATTAGTTCTTCTTCCTGATCCATGTTTTAGATGTCGATGCCATTCATAAATTCAGTTAAAACATTGATTGGCTATTCAAATGATTAACCAATTCGAGCAGCTGTATACCAAACAAATAGAAATATGACTAATTTATATTGATGGAAAATTACTGACTGATAGTGCAATGATAACAATCAAGACGATGATCTCCAGCATCTTAACCTTATTGAGAGAAGTGCCTTCATAGAGTTCTTGAATTAGAGTTTGTTCCTCAAAGTAATGAACCAATATAAAGGAAGGCAATGTGAAATTATTTTCTTCAGGTTCTATATACACATATCTCCTCCCATTTTCAGGAGCTGTTACCACAGACACCTTCTTTGTGGATTAGATATTAATCTTAAAAAATAGCAAATAAAACCTATTAGAACCAAACGAATACGTCAAGGATGTTTAATTTAGAGTTTCATCCTTGACCAATTCTTTGGTCTTATCCAGTATCAGTGGTGCCATGTCTTCAATCAAGGAGTTATAAGAGGATTAGCTGAAATCTTTAGTTTCTACTATGTATTTAACAATAGATTCTGAAATGGCCATATTGCTGAAATCTTATGGGGCTAAGGTAGTGAATTAATCATTAATTATGGCAGTAAACAACTAATGTTCAATTTCCATCTAATTGCTATGCTATAACTGATGTCTGATTGTCAACTCTTCTAGATATGAATTGGAAATCTTCGCTGTCAAGAAGCATTACTTCAAACCATCTTACGAAATGGTTTGGGTTATCGTCAATGACGAGTTTTATGTGAATTCATCCTTTTCTGCATAGGACATTGAAAAGTTTAATGTGGAGTCTAACTTAAATCTCTGAGTTGGTAGCCAATCAGAAGTATTAAAATGATTCAACAAATTTTATTATTTTTTGGTGAATTACGGCATTCTCACAACTAATGAGTCTGTGCAATGGACCATCAAGGATGTATAAGTGAGGGGAATCAATTTAGACTCATTTTCACTCTCTTTGGAAGTGAGATATTGGTCTTGAGACGATGATTTTGTGTTGCTTTAAATATGTGATGATCCAATACTTTATGATGATATCTGATAGTATAAGCGATTAGGTAATCTTATTAATGAAAAAACTTAGCGTAGGGTCTGTTTTGTGCAAGGATTCCAATGAGGTATAATTAGAATGACTCCAGGTCACGGTGTAGTACTCTTCTGTTTGTTGGCCAGATGTAAATGAATAAGGGGGTATTTATTTAGTATTCAAATTCCTAGATAATTTAAAGGGAGATACCAGGATGAATAGTTTTAAAATTCGCCAAAGCAATAATGTCTTAGATGAGCACTCACACCAAATATTTAATTAAAATAGGCCTAATATTGGATGTATATTTCCTATGATCCAAGTACTAATTACTTGTTATATGATGTTCATTTCTATTTATAGCCCATTCAGATGTCTGTTTATATGAAATTCTAAGAGGGAATCCTAAAAAGTTGGAATACTCACAAAACCAAGCAATCCAACTTGTAACACTGCTAACATTAGAATCAAAATTATAGGTATCAATATAACAAGTAAAATCTAATTTTTTAGTTCCATAACTCTCTATTAAAAATTAATGTGATATAAATAATGAAAATCAAGATATTTAAAAATATGAAATTTATACACAATTTGAAATGTCGAGATAGACAAAAATATCAATTGCATTTGGGAATTTTCTTAAGTTAGTAGATATAACGAATATTACAAGGACTATTAATGTATAATTACCCTCCCAAATATAACGTTTATGAAATATAATAACAATTACATTGGAATAACATATTGGTGATATCGAACAGTACATATAAAAAACTAAATCATTTATTGCTTGCTCTCACTCTGGATGAAAATATGATATTGCACAATTTTTAAATTGTAATTTCCTTATTATTTAAACTCAATTGTTTCTGTAAAAGATTATCTGAGTTTCTTTTGCGCTATTTGAATTGGATCTATATTTTGTAAAGCTATTCCGCCTTTTGCTAGTTAGTTTTCTGGATCTTCAATGGAGTATCCCTTGAGGAGTAAGTGGGACTAGCGAATAATTGTTTCCACTCTATTTTCTAACTAAGATTGAGAATGGTCTGGATTTCCAATTGACTTTGAGGTTTCCTTTTGGATTTTGCAGTGCCCCTTACACTATAGAGCAGATTCGGAGATTAGAGTCCAGACCTCGACGCTGTTTAGAGAGGAGAAGTATTGGCACTTCGAGCTGAAACATAGTTATTCTGAGCACAATTAATGATGGAGCCTTGAGATTAGGATTTAAAATGGTTGGCTTGTTTCTTAACCTAATTCTTTCTCCATTATTTAATTTTTTCCCTTTTTGAATCTTCCAAAAAGATTTTATCAATCAATTTTTGATTGAAATCTGAATACTTCCTGGTCAGAGGAGTCTTTGTCTAGGGTTTCTCAGTGTTTATGATTTCATCTGGTTCCTGATTTGACTTATTAACCAAATCACCCAAGAAGTTGAGAGATGATCGAGGAGAAGATTGATCTTCTTATTTCTAAAAGTATATATGGATGGATAATTACTAAGAAGTTCCGAGCTTGGAGATCGTACACCACTTGAACAAAGCCTTGATTAGAAGTGGTCTTCAACATAGTAGCTCCAGCCCTAATTTGAGGCTATTAGCAATGACGACTGGGTCCAGCCATGGTGATTTCCTTTTTGATTCCCATTTGGATCAATGCTTTTTTGTTTTTCTTATTAGCTAAAGTACGAGGATTGAGCATTTTGGTTGGTGATTGAGTCAAAACCTTCTGCATCCAGGGATGACCCAGTATTTGATAAGCTGAATACCTTTCCGATTAATCGGGATTCAACATATTGGCTACGAGTTCCTTATACTCTTTGCTTAGAATAAGATGAGAGGGGAATGTATAATTACACTTTAAGATATTGTCAATAGTTTACTCATCACTTCGAGAAGTAAAGGGCAGATTAGCACAAACAAGAGCATATAAGATTACTCCCAAAGCCCAGATATCAATAGCTGGTCTTATTTCAGTCGCTTAACCACCCACCACTTCAGGAGGCATGTAACTTAATGAGCCTCTGTCCACCTTGTCAATAGTGAAGTTGGTGGAGACTGTGGCAATACCGAAATCAATGATTTTGATCATTTTCTCTACCTTGGATGTCAACAACACATTTTCTAATTTGAGATCTCTATGAATGAGACGTTTATCGTGACAATATCGAATAGCCTCTGCAATCTAACGAAATATTACTCTAGCCTCTTCTTCAGACAATCCGCCTTTCTCTAATTTAATCACATTATTCGATATACCTTGAATGTATTCAACCAAATCCCCTCCTTGCAGGAATTCCATTATCAAAACAACCTGCATGTTTGGGAGCGTATAACAATTCAATATCTTAATGATATTATTATGTCTGAGATTCTTCATCACTTCGGCCTCTCTAAACACCAAATCGATATCCTCAGCATTCCACAATTTCCCAGAATCTATCAGCTTTATTGCTACCTGTTCTCCAGTCACTTTATGTTTTCCCAACATCACCTTCCCAAATCCACCCTCTCCAAGCACTTTCATTATTTGGTAAACACTTATCTGAGAATAAGCATCGAAGTCACTGCCTAAGAAACAAATCGGATTCAAAGTATACTGTCTGATATATATAGGAGAGTCCCCTCTTTTATATACGGAAGATCCTCCTAAAATATCTCAATGCCCTATTAAGTGAACAACCTAAGGCATTGTATTTTCATCTGATAGTAATTCTCAGCCTTAGTTTTGATATCAGCCATGCAAATTTGTCTCTAAGAGTTTATCAATCAAATTACCTAAAAGAACCTAAACCTTATGATATTTGCATCTGGTTATCCATTTAAGGTTAGCAAGAGATATTTGCGCTTCTCCGCTTGAATGGAATCATTTATTTCAAAATCCATAAGTTTTTAATAAATATTATTCTGATGAGACAAGTAAGTTAACAGTGCATTTATTTAAATTATATATTACATCAGAATTGCCTTCTTTCTCTTAGCTTTTAGTCCCTTCTCTACTCTACTTCCATCTACTCTTTCATATCCTACGCTCTCTCTATTTCTCTTCCCTTCATCAACAGTAAATCCAGTCTATAAAGACAATCTGATGGTAGTGGCTTTGATTCGAACTCTAAAATATATGGTCTATTGATTAATTTCATCTCAAATATTGTACCTATGAACATTGATATCCCAATATCTTTGATTGTTAACGTCCAAATGAGATGTCCATCTTCCAGTTATCTATTCATAGCTCTCTAGGATTTCCTCAGCTTTTATCTTTAATTTGGAATTCAATCCTGAGCCTGTGCGATGGGCTAATTTGCATCTCTCAATACACATCGGAGTCACTTTATGAATTTAACCAACAAAGTAATCGATTGGTTAACTTGATTTAGAAAAGAAACTACGATTTTTATCCTTTGGATTGAATTGGATTACAGCACATAGTTGAAGATCAGGCTAAAAACAAAAACTTCTTTTATGGCAATTCACATTCCTTTGTCCAGTAATGATGTTATAAACTGTGAATGGTTGATTGATGTAATAAAACTTTAAGTTTGAGTTCTGAAAATGTACAACACTATGACCTTGCTACTCTCCAGACAAACTATTGCATCCCATATTGACAACTGGACTAAATGCCCCATAAACTTTATAGTCTCTGCCAAAGAGAATAAAATTAGAAATAGGAGGGTGATGAGAGGTCTATTCCAAATAGATAGGACACCCTTTTATCCTACCTTAAAAGGTTTCCCCCAAGATAGGATTGAAGGGTTTCTCCTATTAAATGCCCATCATGAAACCTGAAAAATAGAATGCTATAGTTAATCTCATTTACTCTTTCACATCAGGTGATTTGGCTGCAGACTCCAAAAATATCGGTGCATGTCCTAAAGCCCTTGCCATTCTCTCCAAGAATGATCTGGTCTCAAAAATCTATATTGGCAATGAAACTGACATAACAGATTTGCCATTAATTATATTGGAACCTATTCTCTTGATCATGCTCAAGAGCACAGATCTCTAATCTCTTAGTAGTCTCTCATTATGGTAAGTCAATCCACCTCTCTATTAATCAACTCTATAATATTTGGTATACATGAAGTGTCCTCCTTCCTCAGTACTGTCTAATTGTTCAGATAATCCTTGTGAAATTCTCTGATCCGAATAGTAAGTTATGGCTTCATTGATTTATTCTCCTCTCTTGACCATTTCAATGATTTTGAGGAACTCTTCCCTAGACTAAATCTAATGTTATTCAGATGTTATCCTCAAGATTTCTTACTTAGTGGGCTTAATAGAAACTTGAAGTGCATCAACACTTTCATTATTCTGAGTGATTATATTTTCAGTTATCTACTAGATTTATTCTTAAATTTAGGTTAAATTTCTATCACTGGATGTGATATTCATTAAAAAGACTTTGATCATCTTCTCTCCTGCATCTCTATCTTGACTTTCTACATTGATGTCTTCAATTAGCAGACTCTTGTAATCTTACTTGCTAAATGATTATCAAAGTCATACTTGGAGGGTTAAATAACTAAGACAGATCTGATTATTTTATATTGATCCAATTGCTTAGCCAAGCTATGATCAATTTAATCGTGATATATCTCCTATCCAGTATATTTACGAAATATACAATAAATTCCATCCTTCTCAAACCCTTTTTATGTGAATACGATGCTGATTAAGTCACTATTCATCATATTAATAGGGAGATCTTGATGTTATAGAGTATCACAAGAAGTTTCATCTAAGTGTAATTGAGCATAAACCAAACTACACCCTTTTTTGGTAGGATATACTTAAAATGATTTAAATAGGTGAGGTAACCATGAAGGGGATGGCATGACATGTTCCTAATATAGTAAATAGCTTATTTACATCATAGATTCTATGTGGTTCTATTTTTGAATAATAAATTAATTTCATATGCAAATTATCATTTGTGTCCTAGTATAACTGAGCATCTTCCTAGTCTAAAATTTACTTAAAATTGTGAATATCACTGAAATTAACCAAATTTTGGAATGTGCTCTACAGCAATATTTCCATATCTTTCTAATTCATAATTGTGGGAACATTACCTAGATGCAATCAGGTAAATGTGGAATCATCTTCTGAATTTTATTCCTTGACAATAAACTAGGCTTGGCTTGAGATTTTATAGTTAATGGTTGTTTATCAATTTAAGGTTCCTCTTCGGGTAATGATCTATCGAATTCTTCCAATGCTTTTCTTTAGGCCAACTTTTTCTACCATTCTCCTGAAAAGCAATCAGTCCATTGCTAATATTCTTTTTCGTTATTCCACCCAAATTTGATTTCATTTGACTTAGTCCACAACTTTATCACGTATTTGTCTTAAATTCGGCCCAATCTTTTCAACGTGTAATCATAGATTCTTATTTACTTTTGTCTTTAATCCTTAACATCTTGTATTTATAAAACCTTTCAAATAGACTGATCACATTACCTGAGTATTCACATAAAATATAAAAAGTTTCTCTTTCCATTTTTTCATTATTCCTGATTCCTTAAAACCGCTACCACTATAATATTCTGTTTCATTTTGATACATTTTAATTAATATTGAAAAATCATAAGCAAATCAAATTCCCCATTCCCTTCTTTCTATTATTAGTAGTAAGTACTCTTTTTTTAGATAATTTCTATAAAATGGATGATGTCTAAATTCTCTTCCTTAAGAATTGCTTACATCGATATCTATTTGAAAAAGAATGTCACATACGACTTAGACTTTACTGCATAAGGGATATATAAATGAATACAATATTTATTGAACTAATAAAATATATTTATGTTTTCAAATACAAATTCACAATTCCAAAATCCTCCAACATCCCATAATTACAATCAAACTGTTCCCATAAGTAAGTCATTTAAATACTGTAGTCAGTCAATCCCCATTAGGCAAACCGGTGTATCAACCTCAATAACCCTTGCCTATGGAAGCAGAGATGAAAATCTACAGAGGATATAATCAAGAATTCGAATTAAAAGTTCCAAGTCCTTAACCAATCAAATAGGCCTCCTCCTAAATTGTCGTGTAGAATTAGCCTCAACAATCAAAAGGAAATTAGAAAGTGTCATATGTAACATGTTTGGATATCAATAGTTGATAGATTGGATGATGTACTTTTTACCAATCGCCTTCATTATCATTATTTTGATTGTTATGTCATGCATGATCGGTGCTAAGTCAAAACATCTTAACCCAGAGGGTGCTCATAATACATTAACAACCTTAAAAGAAAACTTATCGAAAAATCCAATAGAAGATATAGTGATAAGAGGTGAGAGAGCATCATCACATATGACAATGTTGGAATATTATGGTCATAAAGAGGTTGGATGTCCTGACGGATATCAACCAGCATAGATTGGGAAGTGGGATGGAGTTAAGTCTGGTTGTTTATGCGAAAATGGAGAGACAAGTCATTCCGCCACTTGTTTTTATAAATCAACATGCAAGAGAGTGAAATCTCATGATGCTGTGGATCTTTAGATTTGGCAATCAAAGAGTTTTTGCATAAAAACTTATGAAGGTTGGCAACCTCTAAATGGAGTTGATTGTGATGATGGCTATAAGAAATGTGGGAATCTTTGTGTGCCTATCTCTAGAAAATGTCCCTTGTCTAATTTAGTGAAAGACAATAGTAGATTAAATGATGAGCATTCAATAAAGATAGGCAATGATAATTTCATTAAAAAGTTTGAGGATTCTGAATCTGTTGTGGATATGTAATTAGTTCCTGGTGCGGGCCAAAGTGATTCTTCGCCTTGTTACAACAATGAATTAAATCCAAGCTTTTAATCTCAGAAATATTATCCATTTGCCAAAAGAGCAGAGAAAGGATGTGATCAGTACTTGGATCTTCAGAATCACAGAGTTACTTTGAATACTTTTGAAACTCACAAGGTTTATGAATAGAATGATTTAAATGATCTTTTGCATGAATTACCATTTTATCAAAGTTATCTGAGTAATGAAGATACATATGCATTCGAATTTATTAAAAGAATAAGAATAAATCCTATTAAGGAATGTCAATAACTGAAACCGAATTAAGTTGAAAGGATCTCATCCAGTAGCAACAGCATATACACTTCTGAGAAATACCTTTCGTTCATAATATTGTTGGTGGCAGCAATCACTTTGTTTCTGGTGCCAATTCTTTATTTAATTAGGAATAGAGTATGATTATCATTTCTATATTAAGGTGTTTGAATGGAAAGACATGACAGAATTCTCGTAACCAAGATTCTTCTGTGGTCTAGCTATTATCATTGCTGCACTCTGCATAATTCTGGGATCATTCTATCTTTATCATGTTGATGGAAATGTAATCTATAATATACTTATTTTAGAATGGATTGAAAGAGCATAACCGTATGTTCTCGTAGTATTTAGAAAAGAATTGCTTCTCAGATTAGGGATTGATCTTAGTATGATAGATTAATTAATTTCTAGGCTGTTGATTAAGTTAACACTTTTGCAAAGAATGTGTACCACTCTACGTATAGTTATGTGATATTCGCATTTTATGGAAGTGTTTGTTTCTTGGTGATCCTGGTTCTATTCATGATTTACTAATTTTGTGAGCATAAGAGTATTTTTGAAAATCCATGGTTACACAGAATCCAAAAATAATATTATGAATTCCATTGAATTAAATCAATTTTAACTTTTTAATTTCTTAAAGATATACATTTTAATCTTAAAATATTGATGAATCTGTCTGTGCAAAAAGATTAATACAATAAGACATAGAAAGATATCTTTGAAATATTAAGAATAATTCAAGAGATACAATATATCTAATAATGAGTCAAGATGATCATAAAATATTATCTGAAGAAATCAATATATAATCAGAACTTTGCTGGCCGTAGAGTTGTATCTTTAGATATTTGTCATTAAAATAATTATGAAACTAGTGTGCTTCAATAGTTTAAATAGGAAAATAACTATTATCATAGGAAATCAGAATAATATATTCAAAGTTCAAAGAATGAATATCCTTGTATAACAATTATTATAATTTAATTCTTTCACTTATTAAAATATTGTATTATATGCAGCAATCATAAACAATTCTCAACTATTTAAATGGAAATTATCTACTCACAAGCAGCACTGAGAATCAAATCGTTACTCTAGAATTCGATTCTCAATATTATAACCCTTGTTTTTACTTTTTGCATTACTAATTGTTTAATCATCTAAATAGCACTAGGTATTAAATACAGCTATTACTTATAGACCACTCCTAATAATTGACTTAGAATACAACTTTAGATCATAATGGAAGAACGTCTATTCTAATATTGAATGTTCAGAGCAAAATGGATTCAAGAAATACGTGAATAATGTTTATTTCATCAGCAAGGAGGAATCTTTGGTTAATGTTTTGAAGCAAATAGTCACAGATAACATTAAAAGCATTGAAGTTTTGATTTCAGGATTGGAATTGGCTGAACAATCGATTTATAATACAGTAAGGGAAATTCTGAAATAACCCTTTCGATCTCAGATTAGTTTATTGATGCCGAAGGATTTTAAGCATAAGGACTTAAAAACGATTTAGAGTATTTCAAATTGTAGAATGATAATTGAATAATTGTTGGAGAGTGAGGAAAAGTTGTAAAAGAATGAGAGGGAATTTAAAATCTATAATTTGTTGGTGATGATGGTATTAAAGAAGTCGAATGGGCATTCCTTTTTAAAGAATTACATCATTGATGGTAAAGAGTTGTTGAAAACGAAATTAAAAATAAATAAAATAAAAAAGGAGAGTCAAAAGGATGAGCCATTGGATGTGACCAAGAAGATTGGTGCAACATTCAATTTGAATTTGAGTTAGGAATAAAAATTGATGAAGAGTGAGATTGATAATTAAATAAATCCGTACAAGGAGGTAATTTCTTAAGAGAATGCCCCTTTGATCTATCAAAATGAGGGAGATGAGAAGAGGATAATCCTGGATGACGAGCAGGAGGATTTTGAGGAAGTGGAGGAGTATGAAGGATGAAATGTTATTTTAATTTATTTCATAGAAATCTTATTAATCAAGTCGTTTATAAAAATAAAATGTAAAAAGATTCTACACTTTCGGATAAAATTACTATTCCCTCTAGAGTAATTATTATAATATTAAATTAAACAGACTTTTATCAAAAATATCGCCTAGAATGTAAAAGACCACTCTCAATTATTCTTGTGCAGGTAATGAAATCCATTGATAATTTGGACATAGATTTAACTCAGAAGTAAACATAACATGAGAATGCCAAATTTGGGATTGTGATTGACAAGGAAAACTCGTATGCCGTTTTGCAAAAGAAGAAGTAGCTTCAAAATAGGGAGAATAGTAGTCAATCTTAATAAAAGGCAGATTTCAGATCTAATAGTGGTTTATAGAAAACATCCTCGCTCCAATAATTTTACAGAGCATCATCCTCAAACGATAAAAATTCTTATCAAAATTAGAAGAATACCTATGCATACTTAAAGGACATGAAAAATTCATCTGCTATTTAGTAGCTTCAACAGAGTAGTTATCAATAGCGTCACATCTCCTCGAAATAACTTAAAGAGTAGAATGGTAAGTTAACTGAATAAGCATCAAATAATCAATTGAAGACAAATACACTTGAAAGTTATGAGGACAAGAAACTGAGTCTAAAATTCATGAAAAGTTGTTAGGATAAATAAAAAAATCTGAAATCTAAAGATCAACCAGAATTTAACAATCAATAAATCTTGGACAATAAAACAGATAAATTCAAATACAAATAATAAGGCCTATTGGCTAAGTATTTCCCAATCCAAGGGAATGAATAATCAAATGATAAAAACACAGATGACAAAAAACAAACAAGAGATGTCAAACAAATTTATAATATATATACACAAATCAAAGATATTAAAAATTACTACACCAATTCCTTAAAGCAAACTCAAGAAAAGAAAGGCCTGCAACTAAAGGATTTTGTGACTCAACTCACTTCAAACAACATCAAAACTTCATCAAAGCAATTGATCAACAACTATACCCATCTCAAAACAGACAGATAATAGTATAACGAGTTGAAACAAACTCACCTCTAAAAAAGTAGTGAGACATTACAAAGCGAACCTGTAATACTCATATTATTACAATTAGTTTCTATATTACATTTCAACCATTCTATAATCATTGAGAAGACAGGAATCAAATAGACATGACGATAAAATAAGGGATCACTTTACCTAAACCTATTAAGTATGTATGACATTTATGCTAGGGGTTACTGTTTGCCAATCAACTGGATTTGACTTTTGATGAAGATAAGATCGTTCCTCTTCCTAGATCTAACAATCTGAAAACTATAGTATTCGATTTGGATGAAACCTTGATTCACTGTAATGAACACGCTTAAATTCCAGGAGATGTCATACTCCCCATTACATTTCCTAATGGCGAAACTGTCCAAGCCTCTATCAATGTTAGACCTCACGCTTAGAAAGTGCTCTAGACACTCTCTAAACATTTTGAGATCATCGTTTTTACGGCCTCGCATTCAAGTTATGCCAATATTGTAATTGATTATTTGGATCCCAAGAGACAATGGATATCTCACAGACTATACAGGGAGAACTGCTTATAGACTCCTGAAGGGGCGTATGTGAAGGACTTAAGGTAAAGGATAAATATTTTTAGAGTATTAGGAAATAGGAAATTGTCGAATGTGCTTTTAATTGATAACGCTTCATACTCATATAGTTAACAGATTGAGAATGGAGTGCCAATCATCTCTTTTTACGATAATTATGATGATTAGGAACTGTTGCATTTACAAAACTATTTGTTGAGCTTTAGATACGAGAAGGATGTGAGAGATTTAAATTAAAGAATGTTAAAATTAAATTTATTTATCAATTATTAAGATCTAAAGGAACTACTACAGAGTTTATTTGCCATGTACATATGATTGGTGTTATTTGAGCCTGTGCATAATTGTGAATGATCATATATTGTTTATTTTATATAAAATCGCTAGAAATGCACATCAATTATAATTTACATATTTTCATAAAATTAGTTAACGAACATACACAATTTAAAAATGATGAATGTTTCAAAATGCAGCAAATGTTTAAATGTCCCAGATGATATCCTAATGTTAACATGTAGTCATGATTTATGTTTACTGTGTGCAGCCAAGTCATTTTCACAACAACCATCCAAAAGAAGCAAAAAGGTAATATACCCTTTGATAATTGAATAGTTCTTCGTTTGCGACATCTGTTCCTCCAATACCGAATTAGATGCCAATAGTGTTTACGAATTAGAAAAACTACATTTAACCACAGCTTTGTAAGATAGATCAAATCGAAAACCTGCCTCATAGTCTAAATCGAATATATAATCTGATAAACAACTTAAGCCTCGTTCGCAAAACAGACAGGAAAACAAAGAGAATGCAAAAGAAAAACCTATTAAATACACTGCTTAAACTATGGAGGCTAGAGTCTCCGTGCATCAATCTCAAAGGAACATGAGTAAATAACAGAGTGAAAATTCCTTCATCTAAAACTCAAGAGGAATGTGTGTTGATCACCCTGAAGAGGAAGTCTCTTACTATTGTTTTGATTGCAATAGCAAATGCATTTGTCCAGAATGTATCATCCATGGAATTCACAAGAATCACGAAGTCAAAACAATCAAGAAGTCATATCCAATTGTGAGGAAATAGTTAGAAGATCAATTGGAATAAAATAATCAATGTATCATCCAAGTAGAAAACTAAAAGTAAGAGTTAGAAAAGAAATAAATATAATAATAAGCTATTTAAGATCATTTAAGGTTGTAAATTGCTCAGGAATTCTAAGTATCCATTTCATCCTAATCTAGGCTCTACATCAACTGCTCAATAGTAAATAAAGTGAACTATTAGAAAAAGTAGACAACTAACCCACAATAATGGAACAATAGGATGGATATATGAACAGATTAAATGAAGTTGAATTCAAGTTATCAAATTTTAATGAGAAAATTAATGACGTGATAGATTCAAAAGATGAATGTGGATTACTCAATTATTATGGGTCAATTTATGGTCAACCAACACCACAAATACCTCCACTTCCTAATATTAAAGAAGTCCAACTATCAAATTAAATATTTTCATAAATTAATGATGTTAAAAAGTTGATTGGAGGTCTAGATATTGATTGTAATTAATGATTTAACTCCATCAATTAAATATATCATAACATTTTTTATAATTGATAGTCACTTCTTCTATAAACATATTATATAAATCAGATATTTTTTGTTTCATTTCATTCCAAATCATTTTTAAATTTTGATTCGCAATCAAAGTTTAAGAATGATGTTACGAACATTCATATTTCTATACATTTTTTTAAGTTTCTATTTTATTTAAGAAATTCTAATTAAGTTAATTCTGTGTACTTAACTGCTCAATGCTAAATTACAAATTAATGATTCAATCAGTATGATTTTTGAATTCCTTAAAATCATTTGCAATCACCTAGATGAATAATAAAAGTTATCAATATTGATGTTAATTATATTCATGTATCTATAATATGATTAAATGATACCTTATAGCAATGAGGGAATTCACTTCATTCGTATTTATATATCATTTTGATACTATTGAAAAGTAATCTCATATATTTTTATTCAGTAGAAACATTTCTTAAGAGGGGCTATTCTAGCTTTAAGTGATTTATCCATTAGCCTTATTTAATTTTATAATAAGATTAGCTTTAAAGCGATGAACAAATTTCTAAGCTTACAATATAATATGTTAATTCCTCGTTTTTGAATGATTTCTATAAAATATCATAAGATATACCTTCACATATCTTAGATTTATATTGCTTTTGTAACAGACGCTATTTATTAATCTAAATAGTTCCATCAGCCCAGGTGTAGAAAGGACCTTTGAAGAGAGCTTATATCAATATATTATCACTTAAATTATCAATTAACAGATCAAAAACTTGAGTGATTAATTCTTAAAAGTTGTATTAGTAAATTAAATTAAAAATCTTTTGTACTCTAGAATCTCAATGTTTTAAAAGGTCTTATAAGGAATCTTGTTAAGCAATTCGAACAGTGTGTCCACTTCTTCTAATAAATTGCATTCAAATTTGCGATTTAATTTAGGATTGTCTATTCCGTTAATATAGGGACTTAGCATTTTTGCTATGAGTTCTTTGAATGGAATGTTATGGTGTAGATTTCAAAAGTAGGAATTGATATTTGTTAATTTATTGTGGTTATAATATATATAATTGAAGAAATGAAATAAAAAATGCATTAGAGTTTTGGGCAAACAATGTCTGTAGAAATTGCGAAGATTGCGAATTACAAGAATATGTTTAATATTGAAGCTTTGATTGTCATTCTGATAAATTTTATGTCGCTAATGAGCTTCACAATAGAGTCAGAGAAGAATTCAGGATATTTATATTTTATTTAAGTACTAAATCTTTTAAGTCTAGTTTTTGAGTGTATTCACTCGTCCACCAGACATCTTATTTGTGCCAATTAGTATGTTACTCTTAATTTTGTATTTGTTCGTTTACGGATGTTTATTGTTAATGTCATATTCACAATACAGCAGTTAAAATAAAATGATCATCTCAAACAAATAATTCAAGCAACTCAGATTCATGCTATCCTTGACTGCTGAATGCATAGTTTAACTCACCTGCCCAATAGTAGTCACTTGATTTATTCTAGTTATCTATCAATATGGGATTGTTTAGCAAATACAGCAGCGCTTGGATAACAGTGCCTATCCTGAATATTGTGTTGCACTCATTAATATTGTTTTGTTACTTTTATTTTTATCGAAGTTACCAATTCAATTAGTTAGGATTGTACAGAAATTTCAGTTTAATTTCCTATTGCTATTACATCATAACGATTTTTGTAGTCGCAATAGATTGGAACACTTCTCTCTCCATCCAACCTTATATATTATTACTAATGAGTATGTTGATGCTTGTAGATCTCATACTATTCATTCCCTATAAATTGACATTTGAAAATCAAATATATTTATTTGGTTGCACTGGGTTGTTTATCCTGGGAATGTTGGGGTCACTCAAGTAATTGTTAGTTTACATCAACAAAGACAATGTCTTCGAAACATTCATTATATGTTACCCTCTCTTTTTTTATATATTCTAATTGATCTAAAATATGAAATGGAAATAATTGTTATTGTACATGAGAACTGGATCTATGAAATAGATGGACATCAAAAAACTATGTTTTTCCTTGGAGGCCCTCGTTTGGTATGTAGAACAAGCACGATCCAATTAATATGTCTTTATGCAGGCTATTTTCATCTTAAAACACCACACTTAGAATTGCACTGATCAAAATTGTGAATGCAAGGAAGATTTAACTAAACTCTACACTTAAAACCTTGAGAGCATGACCCATAGATCCTCATTCTAATCTAAGACTGCTCTTCTCAGCAATGGGGACAAGAATAGCAATCAGCAGAATATCTCTCAAAATCTAGATGTAAGTCAATTCCAGAAGACCATCAAGGATTAAAGTAGGAGAAATGATTCCTATGTTGGAATCCCAGGGATTGTTGAAATTCATCAGAAGATCACAAAACCTCTAATATTCTAGCCTATGAAGTTTTTGTAAAATGATCTAATAAATGAGGAATTGATATCTCAATACATTAAAAGGTAATTTCACTAAACAATTCAACAACTATCTTTTTCACTCAATCTAGATGATGTAGAATATCTATCATTGAAATACATATCTTTTATGTTTTTGTTCAAATAAAATAGTTCATCTTCATTGACCAAATTAAGACAAATCCAAAGCAGAACGGCTAAGTTCTCGTATTTCTTTTGCAATATTACAAAAGTGACAGAAGAGCAATTTATTGAGGCTCTTAAATTGAGGCATTTCGAAGAAAAGAGTACTTATGACGATATTGTTAAAATGAATGTGACTGAAATTTGGAGATTGGAGATGGTCAAAGATGAAATTGTAGCAAATATAGTCTGTGTCATAAAGAAGAAGATCAAAATGTGGGAGAATTTGTGTTCAGGGGAAATCTCAAATATGGATAGACTTTTAGTTGACATCATCAAAATATCTAAATAAATCGAGAATAGTCGAAATTAAGTAGATTAAATTCTAGATGATTTTGTTGGATAAGTCCAAAAGAATTATGCTTATTATCTCAAGTATTAATGTTTTCGATCCCTCTTTTTCGACTCAGATTACAAGAAGGCAGTGTGTTATCAAAGAAAGGTAGAAGATTCTTGGTAGTTGAGCAGAGTTGCCCATAAATAAGGACAAATCGGAAATTTCTAATGGTTGTCTGGAGACCTAGTCACTTTAGAAGTTAGCGTTGGTGTTTAGAGTGGATAAATTATTAAGGGATTTTCTAATAGATTAGTAGATTTGTTGGGATATGTGAGTTACGAGGATATGATACAGAATCTGCGTATAAGAGGATTATAATCTAGCAGTTCTACCTAGAATTCTGATAAAATTGGAATTTCTAGTATTATGCCTCCCTATTTAACGGCATCTCACAATTATTTCATCCAGCGATTCATCCATAGAGGCTACACTTATTATTATGATAAACCTATCAGTTCATTTGCATGTGATGCCTTAGGATTTGTATTTCCTATCAATGTGAACTTGTCATTCAACTTTCAAAATATGAATGACTTCACATTATTAGGATCAATCCTAAAGATCAAGGATGAAGATGAATACTTAATATTTGATGAATGGGGACGTATATTGGGAGTGTCAATGAGGACTTTTGATAAATTAATTTTGAAAGGTGCACTTGATGAGTTTGGTATGGTTCAATACAAATCCATCCATTAGAAATTAGACAAGCTAGGAAACCTCAAAAATAATTTGATGAATAAAATAGCAAAGGATGATCATGCCAAATTGTTTAAGAAGACTCTTACAGTGCACCAAAAGCAAAGTACTACCAGGAGCCAAGTTAGAAGAACCTATTAAAAACCATCTGATATTCTCTTATAATTTGGAAGTGTTCAGCATTTCTTGCCCTAAATCGGAAAATCAATTACAGAAATACTTTCAAAGGATATTTTCAAAAAGTTACAGAGAGAATCTCAAGAACAATTCAACAAATTAATGGATAACCAGAACAATTAACAATAAAATGTGATGGAAAAACAACAGAGCAATTTATTCCAAAGATAACTTAGTTAATTCATTGATCGATAATAGAGTATTAACAATTAAGGACTCAGTAGTGCTATGTTAGACAAGGATTAGTATAGAAATTTCATACTCAACACATTTGTAGATGACAAAGGACTTATGAAGAAAAACATGTCTATATTATAGGATGAGAAATTAGTGCTTTATGTTCCAAGAAATTATAATGAATTGATTGAATACTTCAATGATGCAGGAGAACGATTTGTTGAAAGTAAGAATGATTTTGAAACCAAATCTATAAGAAGATAACAATTACAAAACAAATACTCTTACATCAAACAGTAACAAAACTGTTATCATCTATTCGATGCTGAATTTTAAGATTTTATTGATAACAAAATAAGAAAGTACTATTCAAAAGCTCTACTCAAAGAAGCATTAGAAACTCAAGATGCTAAATTGCTATAATAAGTGAGATATAAATGTGTCTCAACCATCGACGTAGGATTAGGAGGTACTAGTGACAAGGATTAGTTTCTCTATTTTGTTTGCAGACTCTCCTCCTTAAATCTGCAAACAGCCAAGAGAAAGGATGTTCTGAAGATCCATATGAAGAAAGAGAAGAACTAATAATTTGATGGTGGCGAGGAACTGAGAAAAAGCTTGATCCAGCAATTTTCATCCATGGACTCAGTTGACAAGTAAAAGCCTGCTTGGGGACAATCCCTATCAATATAATAGCAATAGGAAAGTTCTGTCCCTCAACCCTAAATCAAATTCAAAGGAGAGATTGATAAACCAATCATTGTAACTCTTGCCATTCCTGATAGTAGAACATATGTTTCTTCATTGGATCGAGAGGAAGGACCCAATATGAAGGTTAACTTTGAAGCTTAAAATTAAAAACTAAATGAATCCTCCTTCGATATCGATGGGTCTATGAGAGAGAGTCTAATCTAGAGTGGCAATCATTCTATGAAACAGTCATTGAATTTAGATGTTCCAACATTATCGAGGCAGAATTCACTAGAAAAAATGAAATAATCACAAGGTTAATCGAAAGAACTAAACAAGGAACTATCTAGAAGTTTGTCTGATAAAAAAGAAGAACCTCCAAAAAAGAAACTAAAGTTATCCTTTTTGAAAAAAATGGAAAAAGCTCTTGTTCCCAAAGACCCTCCAGCTGGAAGTCCAACTACTCCAATTGCTTCACCAATCCCAGTTTAACATTAACATCAATAGCCGGAGAAGTAACCATCCAATTTAAGTGTTCCTGAAGAAAAAAGAAGTTCCCTATTAAGTCCAACAGGTTTATTTTCTAAATTATTTACTCGATTAAATTTAAGAAGAGTGTCCAATGTGGAAATTAAGAACGATTAATTCGAAGCCCCTGAACAAGGTTTTAAGGAGTAATCTGAGAATTCAGACAAAGAGGATTTAAAAAAAAGTGGACAAAGTACTCCGTCAGGTACTAATTCTATGTCTAGCAACAACATCACAAGTCAAGCAGAAGGTAAGATTGAAGATGATGACCTCAAAAATGATGACGAATTAGTTAATATCTTTGAAGTCATGAGTTAGGCCTCTAATCATTAATCCATCAAATCGATCTCAGCCATCTCCATGGCTACTCACATATCCATAAGGTGTCTAAAGTATTTACCAAGATAAGCAAAATCACTGTAAGTATTTAAGGTCGTCTTAATTTTATTGAATATATCCAGCATTATTAGTTTGGTTTCGACTACTCAAAATTACTTTGATAAGTTAAGTGTAGATCAACTGAGTTTAAAAATTAATAACCAGTATCGTTATTCTGCTATTGTATTATAGTCTGCTAATTCAATCGATTAACTATCTATTATTCAGTTTTAGCAGCCAGTTAATACTACTTTGATGAATGAACTAATTACTTATTGTTCTAATTTGAGTTTAGAGATTAGTTAATCATATTTTGATGTTGTAGATCAGATCTTGAGTGCTGTGTCATTTCCATTACCCAAACCCGATGTTTTAAGTATTCCTGACGAATATTGGATTGTGTCCCTTTCACAATTTCTGACTTAACAAAAAATAGAGATAGATTCCATATAATTAATTAATAATTACAATAGGAGTGATGCCACTTTTCATTAATTGTACAACAATTCCATTGATTATTTGTTAAGTCGTCTTATTTTTACTCAATCTTAAATCAACAACATGAGTCAACAATTGAGAGATTACAAGAGCAATAATATCTTAAATTAAGCATTCATTGTGACTTATTTAATGGCAAGTTTTGGTGGATTGCATTTGATAGTCATATTTTTGATTGTGCCATTCATTCGATAAATTAATAACATATACTTCCGAGTCCTTTGCATTCTAAGCAGAGTGACTGTAGAAGAAGCAGAAGATGAAATTAAAAAGTTAACTCTTTCACAACATCTACTTGAAGCTCAAGATGATTCATGGGTCACTCAAAACCAAGTCAAACTTGTTTTTTACAATAAGAGTTAAGACATAGATTTAAATCAAAAGTACTAGAATGTTGTCAAGGCTAAAGGAAAGGAAAGCTCATATTTTCAGTCAAAATTAAGTGACACTTCATTGAGCATTTGGAAAGACATGGGCTTGTATATAATGATATCCTCTATTTCTATTGGATATCTTATATTTTCAATTATCATCATCCAAACTCAGATTGACACTTTCACTCCCTTTATGGAAAATTTTGATTAGACTGTGAGC
The DNA here is from genome assembly GCA_905182995.1 of Paramecium octaurelia. Classification (NCBI taxonomy): domain Eukaryota; phylum Ciliophora; class Oligohymenophorea; order Peniculida; family Parameciidae; genus Paramecium; species Paramecium octaurelia. The sequence goes on from CAJJDP010000108.1 coordinate 140,485, forward strand.
ACCAGCATTTATTCTTCAGCTTTGATTTCTAAACTATCAATCACTCCCGAAAGATATGTGAATCTTAATGGCTCAAGCATACCGACCCAATATACCTTATATGGCTATTAGTAAAATCAATAAATCTCGTATTTCTTATAAACAATTACCTCTGATACGAGCAAGATCAAAACCTTTATAACTGATATGACCACTTTTTTAGAGCAATTAAATCTGGATTACAATCAAAATACAAGCAACACAAATACCACGATTACTAATGAGTAGTATTAAAATAGAATTCAATATCTGGAGTAATTAAGTATTTTGAGTGAAATCAATCATATCCTCAAAGACAATATCTGCTATTACTCTTAACAAAATTTATGCCGATTCGACATCTAATTCGACTTTTTTAATACAGGATTAATTGGTGCATTAGATATGCTCTAAAAGATGCAATTTAATTATGATTAATTTTTAACTGAATATCACTCGATGTCTTAATAAGACATCTCTATTGATGACGCATAAGTAGTCAATTAATATTACAATTCACAATATTATCAATTATTAGTGATGTATGGATAAGAGTTGTTTTTCAAGACTTTTGATAGATTAATTTATCTCCTGGAAGCCTTTTTGAATAATGAAAAGAAATCAAAAGAAACTCTTATTTCAAATCTATTCATTGGCATTGGCATTCCAATTATGATTTTGACAATATTTTTAGCTGGCTTAGAAATGTATATGCTCAAAAACAAAGTGAGAAGAGTTATGCTATCCTTGACATACCTACCAACATTTAAATACTAAGATAAAATCATACTATCACTAATTAAATCCATACTGAAAATTTGATCCAAATTATGCTTTATATATTTAATATAAATATTATATGCAATTATTAATCTAATGATCTTAAATCCTATTATGTTTTGAAGCCATCTTCGTAGGACTGTAAACTGTGAATATTATTATCAATTAAATTTACTCCTATAGTTACAATTAATGTAATTATTACGAATAATAACAATAATCCCTTATTAGAGTAGAAAAATATTGTGTATATTTATTGAATAATTCTTAAAAACCATAAATTTATAGATAGATTAGTTTAGCTTTAATATATTAAAAATTTACCAATTAAATAATGATGATACTAGCACCAGAATTGATTTATCATGAAATCAACATGCCTTCCTTAACCTGAAATTTATATATATTTTAATAATAATTTTTAATGAGTTCCAATGGCAGTGCTTTGAAGGGATCAGGTACAAGGAAATAATAACTAAAATAGCAACTCCTGATTTGGCTAAACAGGTATTGGCCTAGAAATTGGCACAATAAATAGTAAATCAAATAGTGTCAGATGATGTTATTGATGATAAAATCGAAGAGGAAGAGAATCAAAATAAGGAGCCCACTTGCTGTTAAATGTTTTGTGCTCCATTTACCTTGAAGTATTATTAACCATTCTTCAACGATTTGACATCTAAAGTAATAGCATAAAAACTATGGGCATCCTTTTTTCCATTCAAGGCAACCTTCTTTGAAATATAAGACGGGAAACCAGATTTATATGGGCCAGTCTGGATATATGCCACTTTAGTATTTGCAGTAGCTGCTGCAGGTAACATTTCAGGTTATTTGGCAACTCCAAGCAATATTGCATTCCATTACAACTTCGAGTTCATTCCAACGGCATCATCACTACTATTTGGCATAGCATTCCTAGTGCCATTTGCAATTTATATGGTTATGAAAATGTTGGGAGGCAGACATCTTCATTTAACATCAGTTATCTGTATATATGCCTATGCTTAAACCTGCATAATACCTGTGTGCATTGTATGTTCGATACCGAATCCTTAATTACAGTGGGGAGCATTGATTTATGGAATGATTAATTCATCTTTGTTCTTGATTGTTAATTATTGGGGGTATGTATATGAATGCAAATAACTTTTAGAGAACTGGAGAAGAATATACAAGCCAAGAAACACATAGTTATCTGGTTGATTGCTGGATGCTAGGTGGTGTTGTTGTTATTGTTCAAGATGTACTTCTTCTTGTATGTATACACGAATCCTTATACTGGATCAAGATTTGATTAACTCACAAAGATTGTAAATGAATATAAGTAATTTTAGGTTCATACGGATCACTCCTTTTTGCATCACCATCAATAACATTGAGAATATTAAATTATTTATAATATTATCATTTAACCGAATGTCTTCTAAAGATAAGCAGAGTGTTAAGAGTGACAAGTCTAAGGACAAGAAGAAGAAATCCACCAAATTGGACAAGAAGGAATCCAAAATTCTACCTCCTCCAGATAATGACTAATAATAACTAATTGCAAGAGTGATTGGTAGAATTGGAGACAAAGAAAGCAAGAGTTTGGGTATACTAAATTTCTAGATTAGCCAATTGTGAAGATGATCCACAACTGTAAACATTCAACACCAACAACAATTATTAGGCCACTGATTTTTCAATGCAAAATAATTAATTTGAAAATTATCATACTGCCAATAAGAATAATACTCAGTTCAGAACCAATAAATTTATGACGGATCAGACGACTTATCATTAATAATAGTAGGATTAATACTACCAAAAAAGTCAATAGTAATATTAAGATCACTTGTATTCAACCAGTTATAGTCAACCCTATCATCCAAATCCGGCATTTACACAATAAGCGACTTTCGATTATAGACATGAAAGAATCAAAGATCAAGTTCAATAGAACTTGTTACCTAAAAGATAAGAAATACTGGAATAAGTCTAAAAGGTTATTGCTATTAATGATAAATTAGATAGATAACAGAATAGATGAAATCAAATATCAATCCTAAAAAATAGAGAACATTACCAGAGAAGAATGCGAAATCATCATAGATAAGTTAAAAAGTGTTGAAACTTAAAAGTTATAAATGTTGTACCACGATAAAAATGAATTACTCAGGTAATCTCGTCCAGTTATTTCTTAGAGATATCGATTAGATTGAAGCTCTACAATAAAGGGTCTCGTAATTGTAGGATTTCAACTCTCAAAAAAACTTAGATTTATTTGAAAATATAGAAAGATTGAGCAGGAAGAGAATTAAAAAATAGATTGAAATATATCCAGATGATTTGCCATAGGATTTGATTCAATTTAGACAGTTATAATAGTAAAATTAGATGCTACAGAAACTGATGGATTTCAAGAACGAAGTCATTTGGAAACTCTTTAATGATTCCTAAATAGAAAGTAAGAAGATCAGGGAGGAACTAGAAAGATAAGCAAATCAAGAATTTCAAGAATGGTACAACATTGTAGATTAATACTAATCTGAATTGAACAGATACAAATTACAATGTACTTTTTGTGGAATCAACTTTGATTATTAATTGATCAACTCTGATTGCAATTTAAATCAATAGGGAGCTAGTAATATATTTGATTAATTAAAAGAAATCTAATTTGACTGTGAATAGGTTCCTCCAGAACAATTCTTTGGTACTCGAAGACACTTCTTTTGTAAAAGTATACAAATGCAACAATCTTAAATTTAAGCAGAAGAAAATAATATGTGATAATATATATATAAATATTAATTTCTAAATCTAAATAAGTACATTTTTTAATAGGATTTTGAAATCAATTAAGTTTGATAAAATTCTATTGAAAATTGTTACTAATTAATTATAATAATTATTAATATTTCCCGCTTAAAATATGGAGGTAGAGAAAAACATAGACACGTCCTTTATTTTAGAAAAACTGAAATTAAATTCGGAAAAGATATTTCAGCATCAGAGGATAGGATTGGAAATAAAATAATCGACTAAGTTTTATTTGGTCCCTCGCGACAAATGCATTAAGACATAATATTGCAACATCTATTCTGCACGCTATCAGAACTTAGTCAAAAGGTTTTAAATTGACAGCGAAGATTTATAATTCATAGAGTTGATTTAAAAGATTTAAGATTAATAAGGGACAATAAAGGCAATTGGGACTTTATTCAAAGAAATGAAATTAAAACCACATTATTTTTCTTAGAATTAGAACAAAGCTTTATAAGGTAGATCATCTATTCATATTTAAGATTATGTTTCGAATGAGGATGTTTGTTATCTAGAGGATGCATCAGGAAGAATCAAATTGTAAATAAGTAATGCCATACTCTGCCTACCAAATAAGAAAGAGAAAATAGTTAATGTTTCTGATTTGGTGACAGGGATTACGTTGATGATTGAAGGATAAATTGTCGCAAATAATGTTGTAAAAGTTGAAAAGTTTTATTTGCCTTAACTTCCTTAGACACCTATGTTGAGGCCATTAAACTCTACTTCATATCTCTGTTTAATTTCTGGCTTAAATTACAATGCCTTAGAGAGCACAACGAAATATAGACATATGATCGATTATTTATAAGGCAATCTGTATAGTGGGGAAGGAGGAGAAGTAAGATTTTACAACGATTAATTTAGATTCCATATAATATATCATAAGTTATCTTCGCCGGAAACTTGTACTGCAAGTTGGAAGAGACACTTGATCAATAATTACTACAATAAGACTTCAAAGGCGTGTTCAACAAAATATAGTTAAACATAAAAGGAGTTGATGAATTAATTAGTCAGTTAGCATCAGTTACTCCAGTAGCTGTAATGCCTGGAGAAAATGAACCAGTTTCTCAGATGCTACCTTAGACACCTCTCCATAAATCACACTTTCCAGAAACTTTTGAGAAAGACAATTAACTAGTCTTCTTAAGTAATCCAACAGAATTTACTTTGGGGGATCTGAAGATTCTTGGAACAAGTGGATAAAATATATCAGATATCAAAAAGTGTTCTTTGGTTAAGAATTAAGAAGATGTGGATCTACTGGAAATGACATTGCTTTATGGAAATATTGCCCCAACTGCTCCAGATACTCTGATGTTTAATATCAATTTATATATATTTAGTTCGTTTCCATAGAAAGACTAGGATCCATTTGTATTGTAAGAGTTGCCTAACATTTACTTTGTAGGTAATATGAAAAAGTTTGGAACTAAAATGGTTGCTGATAATGTCAGAATTGTTAGTGTGCCAGCATTTTCTGAAACTGGAACAATCTGTTTAATTAACTTAAGCACATTAGAATGTTTTCCTGTTAATATATAATGAATTGGATTTATAAATATCAAAGTTTAATTTTCTTTTTGTTTTAACACATTAATTTTGTTTCTAACTATTCTAATTATTCATGAATCATCTCATGGATTTTCAAATAATTGTACTATCTGTATTTGTTCCATTGATGCAATGATTTCAACTCTTTTTTACTGGTTTTTAGACCTTGCAATATAACTAAGATCTTAGTAGAACAATTTTCCTTCTATATCCAGGACAATCCGAAATCGACTAAGTTGTAATGATTTATAATACACTAATGGAATACATATAATTAAATATACCTTGACATCTTACAAAAGAGTTGACTTTTCTCTTTAAGTTTCAAGTTTTATAAATGGTAGATTATTGTGTCCTGTCAAATCAGAATAGATAGTCTGATCCAAATACTATTGAATGAAATCAGTCAATTATGTAGAATTCTTTTAAAGTTAAATTTGTTTCCACATATATTCCAAAGATCTAAAAGCTCCAGTTCTTGCCATCGTATACATTTAATCTAGATTGTTAATTCGAATTATATTCTATCGTTTGATATCCGAGTATATATCCAAAACTTTAGCTTGTAATTCTGATTGCGATGGGAAATGTGTTAATTTAATGATCTATGCTTCCTCCGAAACTTCAAACTTGACTTTCCATTATTTTAATTTATTAATCAATTAAATTGGAGTCATCACAGATCCTTTCAACAAATCATCAACTGCACATTTATAGCCATTTAAACTGCCTGATTTCTTGCCATAAATTTAGACATTCTGGGCTATCTGCTCATCTTCTGGTAATTGCGATAATATCAATTCTACTGGGACAGATACTTATATTTCCAGCCATTTCTCTTTTTCTAATTCTTACAGAAAAAGTTAGATCTGTTTTTTACTAAAATCATAATTTAATGAAGATTCATTTAGAAGAATCTTTTTGATTTTTACTTCAGATTACTCAGAATTTTGCAAATGCAACCATTTCTTCGTCAACCAATATGATATATCGTTTTCATCCTTTGATATTAAATCATTTGTATAAACACAATCCTACATAAAGATAGCCAAATTCTCTATTTGAATAAAATTTGAACTTAATTCAGCCCTCTATGTGAAATAATATTCATCACATAAAAAGATATGAGAATTGGCTTCTCTATTTAATTCTGATATATCCAAAATGAAAGTTTCAATATTTAATGGCAAATATAGGTGAACAGAAAGATACACAAAATTCTTTAATCCTTCTGGCAATTGAAATCCACTTGGTAAAACTATTATATCGATATTTTAAGAAGCAAAATCATAATAACTGGCCTGTCTTTAACTTTCAGGTTTTTTTTAATGAATTGAATTACTCTTAAATCCATTTTACTATAAAGTAAACTGCACTGATTCCACAGCACTGATATTATGGCAGAAGACAGCTATCCCAGTCTTTCTATATAGTCGTTAACTTCTTAGTAATGAGATCAATGATTTAATAGGACTCTCATCCTTTGAACATGTAATCTAAGTTTTTGGACTGAATGATCTAAAGATAATGATTATTAAGTTACTCTCTATATGTTTGATATGTTCTGTTGAATGGTTAAGATTATCGGAGATCTTGAATAAAGACACTTTAGGTAATTGGTAATAGAATGTGAATGAATTCAGCATTGGCTTTTGCTAAGAATTTTGTAAGGTCTGTTTGTACTTTGCCTATTTCTGTAAATGACAAATAATAATTGGATTGATCTAGCAGTAGCAGTTTGATATCTAGATTTGATAGATCGATTAAATTTGCCTGCTCTGGATGCACAATCAATAGTTTAATATTCCTGCTTGAGATATTTTTAACAATGAACTCAATTTAATGATTGGGAACTTCAGGATTGATAGCTGCCCATGATACGATGTCCTGTATTCTTCTTAATTTCTCTTTAAGCAATACATAATTGTATGAGATTATGACAACTAAACCATCAACTAAAATAGATAGCAATTAAAATAAAATTGATCGTTAAATTGTATTTAAATTTAGTGAGCAAATAATATTAGTTGTAGTATTTCGACATAAGAAATCAATTGGATCAGTGATCAATTCTTCAATTTCTAATTATTTAATAGCATCCTATAATTTCCTATCATACCCTTCCGTAATTGGAGTTTTTATTTATTCTTGATGATTATTTTCTTTAAAAGGTGTCATGTTAAAGGAAATGATCTTTTTGACTTCTTCACTAACTAAAAAAGGAATTGAACTCTGTTTCTTCTATTATTTGGGAGTAAACGAATATCCAGAATCAATAGAATCGTTCATTTTTAATATTTATTAATAATTAATTACATAGAAAATATTAGCATTATGAAAAGGTCATAGAATTATTTTATGATAAATACTTAGTAAATAATTTCTTTGTTTCATATTGACTTCATCAAGACAAGATATCAAAGAATAAGAAGATATAAGGTTGTTTTACTCAATTTTCCCAAGCAATAGGAAAAACAAACTGTTGATATTCATTTCAACACTATAAGGCCATTAGAAAAAATAAGCTCCAGGTTCTTGCTCAGAATCAGAAGTGTTGTTCATTAGAATAATTAATAATTTTCAGTATTGTTTTGCCTAAAAAGTAAACAAATTTTCTCTACTTTATAATAAAAGAGAGACAGATGGAAATAAGGTTATCTACAGATTTAATGAGTTTATATTAATTCATTAATGTTGGGTTTTAAATTAATATTGAGTCTGGAACTTAATTGACTGTTTGATTTATAATAATTAAATTCAAAATGGATAATTACAAAAAATACCTCTTTGATGAGAAGTTTCAAGAACCAGTACCTCGTAATACGTACTCATTCTAGGCTCAAGAGAGTCAGGAAGATTAGCCAAATGAATCAAATTTTGATGATGAATATAAAAAAGATTTTCTTCAAAACCAAATTAAAAACATCAGGGAGAAATTAATAATGATGGGTTATCCCAGTTTGGGTGATTTGTTTAGCAATTCAAATTCTGAAGTTGATCTTACTGTGAAAGTGTAAGAATAATGTACATTATCAAAAATAGATTGATTGCTGTAATTAAATAAAGAAGGGAGGATATGGATTTTAAGAACACGTATCATGAAAAAATTAATAAAATAGAAGCAGAAAAACAGCAACTCTCTTAAAATTTTGAAAGAGTATCAACTAATAAAAAAATTTTGGAGTAAGAAAATAGTACTTTATAAGCTAAGATAAAGAGCACAGAAAAGGTTCAAAAAGAACAACTGTAATTATTTTAGTGATATCTTAGTAATAAATTGATGTTGGAAAGGGAGGATCTATAAAAATAGCTATCGAAATTATAAAGCAGATCAACTTAGTTTGAACATGAAATGAAGTAAAGGGATTTAGAAATTTAAAAACTTAAAGATCATATTAAAAAATAATCGGCTTCGAAAACCTTTAAAAATAGTTTAGAAGTGACCTAAACTATAGAGTAAGGAGGTTCAAGTATTTTTGCAGCAAATGGAGAATATGAATTTAGTCAATTAGTCATGAAAAAGTGGGAAGAAATCAATAACAAATTACTTAGGGAGAATGAGTAACTTAGGGAAAATCTAGTTAAGATTCATAATGAATTAGGAGAGATACTGTAAATTAGAAGAGATGTGTATATTAAAAGAAGAAAAATAGATTTTGGAGATGAAAATATTCCTCAAGAATTGGATAACCCATAACAAAATATGCATTAATTCAAAAGTGATCTATATAAGGCTCCTTTAGAAACTAATGGTAAATAAGCTATTTAAATGTTGCAAGAGAATCTATTAACATTTAAAGAACTTATGAAAAAGTTTGATTAGTAATACGAACTTTAATTGAATGAAGATGAAATTGAAATTGAAGCTGAAGGGGGTAAGACTAAGGCTTGTAAAAACTTGACTGAATTATTCAAAAATTATAATTATATCTTTGAGGCTTAGGATAAGATGATAAGTTAAATTATCAATAAAAGCCAAAGCTTAAAAAAAATAGATGAATTAAACTTTAATTTAAATAGATTCAATAGAGTATTAGATGATAAATAGATCGACGATGTCAAAAAATATCTATAAGACCAGAAAAAGTATTTGGATGAATCGAAAAATGAAATGGATCTAATAAAAAAACAATTTTAGCACTAATTGAAAAAAAGAGAAGAAGAAAAATAAATCATACAAGTAATCTCATAATCTTATAATTAATTAGATGAAAAGATAAATGCTTGAAGAAACCAACGAGAAATTCAAGGAAAACATAAGAATGCTAGAAAATGCAAGTAGATAAGCATTACAATAACTTAATTAAGATATTAATTGACTCAAAAATTTTGGTTTAACATTTTTATTATATATAAATAATCATTTTCTTCTCCTTTATTTCAATTCAAATACCAGTATATTACCATGAAAATTATTCTGAATTGTCTCTCTTATTTATACCTACAAAATTACTATAAAAAAATTCATGAAAAATTTATTAAATTAGTAAAGTACTTTAACATCTAGATCAAAGAAATCTACAAAAAATAATGATGAATATAGTATCTTTGTTTGATATCTTAACTGTTATTGTAGTTAAAACTGTATTAGAGAAGAATCGAATTTATATTTAAAGTGTATTTATAAAGTCAAACAATTTTATGAAATCTAACTGAGACAGAAACCCAAACAGCATAAACGTCTTCTGGATAGATTTCCATTTTCACTCGTACTGCATGATATGTTTGATCTCCTCTTGCAGTGAGTACCTCCCCACCAACAGGAGATGTTTTGATATCCTCCAACATCTTTTAAATATTCATGTGATTAAAACAAATTGGAAAACTCATAAATGTATGACCTTCAGGTATGTAACTTCTGATAGCAGATTGAAATTCAAATTGTGCAAACTGCAATCCTATAGTCATATCAAATTTGAATACCAGTAATTTTTTCAGTTTCATAATTAGCTAAGGCTATTTACATGATGCTTCCAAGCTTTTCATCATATCTAGTAGCCAAATTAATAACTAAAAATTATGTAAATTAAAATACTCTTTCTATAACTTCCTATGGCTTCTCTAAGTTATAATTCTAATTTTGGTTCCAATTCATCTGCATATATTGTTTATCTTAATAGAGTAAGTTGAAAATTCTAGGGTTTTAATAAAGAGATTTCATTTGGATCAACAGCCTTCCATTTAGTGTAATCTTCAATATTCAGATCTGTTTTCAGTACGGAATCATTCTCTTGGATATTTGCATAAAAGCATTTATGATTAAAGATACAACCAATTCTTTTATATAACTAAGGAACCTATTTTACAATAGATTTTATTTATACTTTAGGATCATTCAGTTCAAATTTATGCCCAGTTAAAGGTTCCCAGAAGTTGTATGCATATTCAGCCTATTTTTAATTGGGCTTTTTTGGTTTCTATAATCTTGTCATAACCCATCCGTGAGGTCTATCAGCTGTGGAACCAAATACAACAAAAGCATCTAAATTGAATCCCAAAAAGAATGAACACAATAGCAAACAATGATCCTCAAAGTCTCCACCTTTCAATGCTAAAAATGTTGGGAATCTGTGCCAAACTTCTAATCTATCTCCTGATGGCCCTCGATCTGAAGTCTTCATGGGTATTAGACTCACAAATCTGGCAGCATGATTCGGACTCATAATCCCTCTAACACTTTATAATTCTCTAATAAAAGTGCAAGAAGGTCTCCAGATTCCATCTTGGGATTCTGAATATAATTTAATTGGTCGAACAGAAAGTTTAAGTTCTTTAAAATCATTCCACCATGCATTGCCATACGTATGAAACCTATCAGATATTTGATTAATAACAGATTTCTCTTTAGATAACTATGAAACAACTATGTTTTCTGGCAACAACACTAAGCCAGTTTTTGGTAATAATTCCAAATGAATTTAAAGTATACCAACATGATTCTTCCTTTCATTTTACATTTTGGTATTATAAGTAGTTGGAAGTTCTATGTTCAATGAAATATTGCCATAGCATAATAAAAACCTCCATTCAATTAATTTCTGTGAAAACAACTTTGTTTACCCATTTTAAATTTAAATTACGCATAATTCAATAGGATGATCTAATTTGCTTAAGGTCAACAAATCTACATTAGCCTTTTGAGCTTCAGTTCTCAAATCAAACAAAAATAGTTCATTAAACTCGGGTTCTACTGTGGCATCAACTGTAGCAGATGCAAATCTCTGACCACAAAAACTTAAATATAGCTACAATTTTGAATTTCCAGGTTCGATAAAATCCAAGAATGCTCTTCCTTTGTATATACGTAAACTAACTGACCGATAGTTAATACGATCTGGGTCTACAAATGTAAGCTTAATATTCTCATTTGATCATACTTGTTTATTTTATTTATTAAATTCATCTAATTCATCCAAATGTTTGATATCCAAGATGAGGTTGTCAATGAGGTTTGTTTCTCTAAGCAATTTGGTCAATTTTTCATTATCCAAATCATCAATTTGAATTTTTTCACTTTCTATTTTTTTCTTTAACTTATCAAATACTTCACCTTTATCAAAATAATTGTTGATTAGTTATCGAATTTTAGTTATTTGTTCTTTAGAATACATATTTAAATAAATTAATTAATGGACATACAAGACGCTTCTAGAGTTGTTTACATTTGTGGAAGTAAGTTACTTAAGTTAAAATAGAGTGTGGAAAGGATGTTTAACTTGAAGCCAAAGACATTGTCAGATGCCAATGCGGCTACAGAATTCTCTATAAGAAAAGAAAGGCAGATCCAAAGAATCCACCTTAATACGAAGCAATCTGAATTATAAACATTTATCTATGCCAATATACACTTCTAAACAACTGAATTTCATTACTCATACTCTCTAAACCCACTTGGATGCTACTAAAATTTAGTTAAATAAGCTTCCATTATTTAAGCATAATTAAGGATTATACTAAAATTACACTCAAATTTCATATAAATTGCAGTCTAAGGATCTTTATTGATTAAATAATACTCTTTATAAATATTGTGAGTAAAGAGAAATGATAATAAATATCTTTGTTTACGTATTAATGCAACAAGCAATCTAAGCATTTCTCCTTGTTCCCAAGGATTCTGATTTCACAATCAAAAACATACCTTTTGGCGTTGCATCCAAAGCCAATGGCAACCCCTTCCCAGCTACCATCATAGGTATATCAAATTGATCAATCAAAATAGGTGATTCTGTGATCAATTTGGCCAAACTAGAAGCCTTGGGATATTTTAATGGACCTCTGTTTTCCACTTTGGGATCTAAGGTCTTTGACAGCGGAAACCTTAACAAATTTGTTTCCCTTTCAAGACCATATTGGAAAGAAGTCAGATCTTAGATCTAAACTTTATTCTCATGTGGAAGCCAATTAGAAAATAATTAAGAAGCGTTGGCTGAGATTGTTACACCTGTTCAAGATAGTAATAAATCATATTCTATTTAGCCAAAAATCATTTACCAATTACAATTGGAGAATACACTGATTTTTATTCCTCAAAGAATCATGCTTTCAATATGGGATCTATCATCAGAGGTCCTGATAATGCTATGCAACCAAATTGGTACTATTTACCTGTAGGATATCATGGAAGACGATCATCAATTGTTGTTGATGGAACAGATATCAGGAGACCATGGGGATAGGTGAAGGCACCAACAGCTGAGAAGCCTTCTTTCACCAAATGCAAGAGATTGGATTATGAATTAGAAATTGGAGCTGTAATTGGTGGAGCACCAAATAACTTGGGAGAACCAATTAAGGTGAATCAAGCTGAAGATAGAGTCTTTGGATTTGTAATTCTAAATGATTGGTCAGCCAGAGATGTTTAAGTGTGGGAGTATGTACCTCTTGGTCCATTTGGAGCCAAAAATTTTGCATCTACAATTTCACCTTGGATTGTGTCCATTGAAGCCTTAGAACCATTCCGTATTCAATTACCAGAACAAGATCCAGAACCATTCGTCTACTTGAAAGAGCAAAAGTAAATGAAAAGTTGAATAATTAGTCATACATCTTTTGATATCAGATTGGAGGTGCTCATTGGAACAGAAAAGAGTCCAGAACTAGAACATTTCACTACAAGCAATTTCAAATATATGTATTGGAGTGTGAATTAATAAATTGCTCATCATTCCATCACTGGTTGCAACATTTAACCAGGAGATCTCTTTGGATCTGGAACAATCTCAGGAACAACCAAGGATGGAAGAGGATGCCTAATGGAATATACATGGAATGGAAAGGAGCCTTTGGTATTGAAATCAGGGGAGCAAAGATTGTTTTTGGAGGATGGAGATGTCCTTGAAATGAGGGGATTTGCAGGAGAAGGAGAGTAAGAATCATTCATAGTTTAGGAATCGTGTCGGGTTTGGGAGATGCAAAGGAAAGATTTTGCCTGCTCTGGATGAGGCTTATTTCTAATCATGAAAGTTAATTATTATCAATATTAAAATTTATATTTAAAAATGGGCAAAAAGACAACATTACTTTTTAAGTTAGTGAGTTCAGCTGGCACAGGGTTTTATTATTATGGAGAGAAGAGCACAAAGTAATTGGAAAATAATTAAAATAAGGAAAGTAGGCTCTAAATTGATTTTAAGAAAGTATGATCCATTGGTCAATCAATATGTTATCTTTACAGAGGCTAAATTGGCATCAGGAAAGAAAAAGTGATTTGATAAGACATATGCAATATATAAATTTAATTTTAAACTTATTTAAGGAATTGCAATTAATTTTTTTATTTCATCATTTTCTATTTTATTACTTTCTCCATTATTCATTCATACATGCAAATAGTTTTTGTTCATTCTAAATGCTAAATGTGTTTCATTTTGTAAGACTAAGATATCATGAAATAATAAAAATTCTCCACAATTAATTTAAAGTGTATTTAAATTAAGGAAGCTCTAGAGAAGAAGGCCGAATTTATTAATTTGATAGTCTTGTTTATATTATTATGCTTTTAAAGTTATAAATAGACGCTAAATCAGCATAAAATCTAAGATATGCTTAATTTTTTAACATTTTATTAATCAAATTCGATAAGATAAATTGCGTTTCCAAGTTCTTCTTAGAATTTTCTTAATACTGTTATAAATATTCTAAGAATTAGGATAAGATTATTTTAATCAATAATTATTTAATATACCTTCATGAAATCAAGTAACACTAGAAAACACAACAATATCTAGTAAGCACCAATATATGATGCCTAACAATACTAATTTGAAGAAGAAACTTAGCCATTGTAAGAAAATGGGAATTCAAACCAAAATTTCTTTGATTATTCTAAGAGGTATTGTCCTTCTTGATTTAGAATCGAAACGATCGATAGATTCTTGAAAGAACTGCAGAGCCTTAAACAAATGTCCTTTTATAAAACTGAATGACTTGATGAGCTTTTATGTTTATATTTATTAGAGTTGAAATATTTTTGAGAATTTTCAACAATATCTTCTAAATTAAAAAGAAAACAACAATTTTAGAGGATAAGTACTCGATAAAATCACTCTCAAAGATAAAAATATCAATAAATAATTTAAAATTTACTTAAAATCTGTTTATATATAAGTTTTAATCAATATACTATGTTTAATAAAATTCAATATTTTTTTTGTTAAGCACTTTAAGGTCTTGCGATTCTACCAGAGCTAGAGGAAGGATCATCTTAAAATTAGAATACCTTAGTTACTTGCTTTATTCTAATTAAGCATTGGATATTTGAATCCAACAGTAGTTCCTACATATTTCTAATTGTCGGAAGTGTAATTCACTTAGTTTGGATCTGAAATCAACAATCATTATTACTTAGTTCATAAACTTCAGAATTTTCATAAACCAAATCTTTTGGTCTTAAGTCTCCCCTAACTAGCTTAGCTTAATTCAAATCTTAGCTTTTCTATAATAAAAAAAAATAGTTACATCTACAGTTTTAGTTAACTTAGTTTTTCCAGAGCATACTAAACATCTCTAAGTGACGACTCTATGATTTCCTGTTAAAATGCTCACAGTTTCTTATTGGTTAACACTAAATTATAAATACAATATACTAAAGCAATGTTTATAAATAGTTTGAGAACTCCTCTAATTCTTTCATTCCTTTAGCCAAGATGCCATAGTTTTCAGCCATTGTTTTGTATTTTTCTTCTAAAGCTGTAAATTTAGCTTTAGTGTCCTCTTCATTAGCTTTTCTAAAGAATATATTAATATTCGATACTCTGCGAGTTATTTCTATAGGTCAGTGTTATCATTTGATGTCATTTATTTCATATACTTTCTCATTTTCTTATCAAGATCTTGTAATCCTTCTATTTTCTTTTTCATATCAGCTATATCATTCAGTAGATTTCTTATGAACATCTCAAAGGACATATTTTCTCCACAAGCTTAACCAACTATCTGAAGTATTCTTGCTCTTAATAAACTCATCGGTTATGATATCTCCTTGTCAATGATAGAGATAATATCTTCTTTGGATAATTATTATTATTAAGGAGCCTACTTCAAAAGGTTTAATTGTTATAGGAATCTTTGCTCATTTACATCAATTTTTCTTTTCAATTCATTTTCTAATAATCTTAATTTGTTTTCTTAGTCTGTATAATCACTTTTTAACCTTTTAATATCTGCTTCTAATGAACACACTTTATGAGGATCGATATCACTTTTCCCCCCTTTTGCCTACCCATCAAAGTTTTCAGTCTTAATTTTTAATTCTTCTATGTCTTTCCTGTTTTATTCGCCCCTATACTAACAATCAGCAATCTTATCATCCATTGATTTGATTTATGGTATCAATTTTTCTAATTATAAAATGGCATCCATTTTTCTAGATAATTCTCCAACTTTATTTTATAATTCAACAGTTCTATCACTTAGTATTTGTTTAGTTTAATCGAATTTTTCAAGAGGAGTGTACTTCTAAGAGATTGTATCATTCATTTCCTTCAATTGAATTCGTAATGTTTTGAAATTGTCTTGATTTCTTTCATCATTGTATTAAAATTTGGCTTTTAACTCAGCCATTTCATTTTAAATTCCCTTAATACCTTCGTCTTTCTATTTGGCTATGTCCCTCATAACTCTATCATAAACACCTTAACAGGAAGATTCCACAAACTTATCATTGATTCTTTATTATAATAACTTTTCGCAATCACTAATTTTCCACAATGTTTTTTTCTCTAACTCATTAATACTTTATTGTAACTGATTTTAATTTTATGTTGCTAATCTCTCCTAATCCTAAAATCGCTTAGTCAGTTTCTTATTTAAATCCTCGATTTGATCGGATAATTTAGTTTTTTGTTCCTTCAAACCCTTCTCCAAATCATCTTTTAAAGCTCTTTTTGTGAGATCAGCCTCCAATTTGTTGAGTTTAGCTTCCCAATCTTTGCTTCGTTTGAATAGATAAGCCATTCCTTAACTGAATACTCGCTCTTTGTTTATTACCATACATATAGCATTCTCTATTTAATCTGATCCATTCTCAGCCAATGGTTTCTCCAACTAAAAAGAAATCTACTGTTCAAATTCCGAATCACGTAAAGACATCGATTTAGCTGTTCTCTATAAATAGGCTTCGTACTATATGTTATTAAATTATTTCCTACATCTTGCAATTTCAATACTTGATTCAATTAGATTTATAAGTTGTTCAGATAAGAAGAATGTCCATTAACTGTGTTAGTAACTTTCTCCAAGTAACTTTTAAGTTATTCAGCTCTCAAGTCAACTTGAAAAAGAGTCTCTTCTAATAAAAGAGTTGCTGCTTGTTGTGCTTTCATTTAATTAACAAAGTTTATAAAATATTAACTAATATTTATAAACTAATTTAGAGTATTCTTACATCTGTTATGCAAATACAATTCATAAGGCTACTAATGATTTGATTCAACAGGTTCTATTAGTACTTTTGATATTACATAAATTGAATTTAGGAGCCTTATTCTAAACTGATATTTAGAATAACAAATTCATTTTTAGAAGTCATTTAGAAGAATAAATCATATAAGTTGATATGAACCTTATGTTTAAATAAAATTATTAACTTTTATTATGATTTATTACACTAAAGTTATTAAATATTTTATAAATTGAAAGTATAAAATCATTTGGTAACACATGTCCAGCTTGTGATTCTTAAACAGAAATAAAAAACTAAAAACAAACCTATTAAATTATCTTATTAGGTTTATTTATGATCTTTTGTTATTTACTTTCAAAGAAATTATAAGAATTTATCAAAATGCTGTTTGATGTTATATTTTTAATGTTTAAATTTAATTTAAAATGAAATTAAATACTATGAATAAATTCAAGATACAGAGATTTAAACTTTAAATTTGATAATTTAAATATGTTCACTCATTACAAACAAATAAACAATCAAAGTAAATTAATTTATTTTTATTCACAAAAGACTTTACCATAAATTAAAAAATCTGATTTTGAGATTGTCTTCAATTCCCCTTAAATTGAATAACTTATATCAAGCTTAATAAACAGCTTATTTTTATGATCAATAACAAATATTTTTAGCTACTTTTTCTAATACAAATTTTGCTCTATAAAAATAACCAAAACTTCTTTTAGGTTTAACAGAAGCTTATTTTATATTATTTAAATATATAGCAATAATTTATAGTCATTTCCAAATATAGTCAGCTGAAGCACATATTCCCGGTTTTCTCCTATTTATTAATTAATAAAATCCAACTGAGGTTAGATTAAATTATTTAATTAGATCCCCTGGATACTAAACATATTTGATAAACCTTTTTAAAACATTTAGATTATATAGTATATTTTTTTATTTGATTCCTGAAAAATTGTCTTTTCTGAAGTAGAATTTATAAGCTTTAGGGCTTTCAAAATCTTAGTCATCTATGTACTATTTAATAGATAGTTTTTGTATAATTTAAGATATATCACTAAGATATTTATCAAATTGCTTATTATTAATTTAACTTATATTTTTGCATCTTTATTCCAAAATTTACAAAATCATGCTAATTTACCTTTATTCATTCTATTTTTCGTAGAGTACATAAGTTTAAATTAAAAAATATGGATAAATTTTATTAATCTATATCAATTTGTTTACAAGATATTGAAATTTCTTTTTAATTGATTTTGAATTATTGACAAAGATGGAAAAGAATCTTTCTCTTTCATTTTAAGGAACTTTATTATTGATCTGCTAAAACTATGTCATAGACTTAACATTCCGTTTTTATAGTTGTTCTTCATCTATATTAAACATGTGGTCAAATTTATATAATTGAAATAGTACAGGTTCCTCTTTTTAAATTAATAGAGCAGACTACTCAAGTCGTTTCTTATCTTAAAGTAATGTTGTATTCTTTTTTTTTGTTCTACTGTGTGGTTTCCTGGGTTATTATTAGGGATACAGATGTTTCTTAATGATAAATTCTTTGTCAGGTACAAATTTAATTAATGGGCATTCAATCAATTTATGAGATTCTTTCCCACATGAAAAGCAAGAAACAGTAAAATATTGGTCATCTTAATATAAAATCATTTTATCTCGTATAGCAAAAAATAATTCTTGATCATCTGGATGATCTTACAGTATTTTGAGAAAATTTTTTCTCTTTAAAATCATGGCCTTCGTAAACCCTACACTTTTATAGGTCTCTTAAGACTCAGTCCCCATTATAAAGTTCTTAATACCAATAGATGCTCCTTTATTAACAATCCCTAAATTTATTTTTCTACCTTATTACAGGGAAATTTAAATTGAGCCATCCTCTATATAATATAATAATATATCATTAGCAGATTTCAAATCTTATTCAGGCGTCAGAAGCACCTCCTCCACTTCCTTTATTAATTACCTTTTGAACAGTTAGGTAAAAGGTATTTTAAATAATGTGCATTGATCAAATATTTTCTGATGAGCTTCGTTAATTAATTATTGTCTCAGAAATTCGGATAGAGAATCAATGATCTCTTTTTCTTCCTCAGATTGAGATACAACTTGGTTTTCCCAATAATATGTTAAGTACTATCTTATTTACATTTGCAAGCCAGAAGACATAAAACTCTTATTCATGTAGGAATTGATTATCCTAAGCTTCCTCCTTCTTTCTTCGGAGAATGCTGACATCTCTGTAATTATATTTCCTACTGTATTTACACTAAATGGTAGCTAAATACTTGAAATCATTATCAGAATAATAGTTACAATCTTTTCTATGTTAGACTGTGGGGTTACATCTCCATAACCAACTGTGAATATAGTAACAGCTGTATAATAAAAGGACTAAAGATATTGAGTATTCCATTGTTATTCAGACATATTAGTTGTGATAAGCCAACTCTTCCCTTCATAATTTTCTAAACTATATCTTCCAATCTAATTTATATAATAATGGTTACCCAATACCAAAAGCAAGAAAACAAATGAATCACGTAAAACAAAAAGGCTATCAACTTAAATAAAGCAAAAACAGAGGATGTTTTTTTTGAAATATTCAGTCCCTCTTCATAATTTGTTGCATAATTGATGATAGTTTTGTGATGAACTAAGAATATTAACAAACCTATATTTAATAAATTATTATTAATGTCAAGCGAGATCTCTCCATACCTGTCGATTATGAAATAGACTAGCAACTAAAATACCGATAACCACTATAAACCATATGTATTATATAAACTGTGTTTTACTATTTTACTTCTTGATGTAACTGCTTCTCCATTTAAGAAATAAACTGTATTTAAACTGATTAACATATCAAAAATTAAAATGAGTAGAAACAATATCGAAATGTATTTGAAGTCATGAAATATAAATTATTGATTAACCCAGGCCAAATCTATTGGGATTATGTATAAAAAGTATAATCTGGCAACAACAGCCACAATATCCCATATTACTTTAATAAATTAACCAGGATGGATTAAGGGTATTTTGTTCAGCTTATTCTATAATACTTCCCGGAGATTTTATAAAATTCTTAATTGTTTTTGATTAAGGTGCGAAAATGTGAACACCTTTCTTTTAAAAAAGAATTCATCTGATGACCCTAAATCTCCAATTAAAGACAAATGAAAGTCCTTTACTTTTTTAACCTTTTGTACTTGATCCAACATATTGTCGACAAACTTCCTAATATAATCATTCTTTTTTTCTTCTTTCACCTGCTTTTTATTATGGGTAGGGAGAAGATATTAATCAGCATAGAATGGAGATGATTTCGGAAATATCGATCTGCTACTTTTAATTTTTGAGCTTAGCAAATTAGATTCACTCTATTCAGAGAATAACTTTGCTTCCATTCCATTGTTTTTTTGTTTCATATTGAATTTAATATATATAATAATCTTAACTTTCTGAAACTAAAATTTCATATTATTTAATTTGATATCCATTCGTAAGGAAAAAAGAAGAAATTATATGTAAATTTTATAGGCAAAATCTCCTTTTCCATTTTATCTTAAATTTTATTTAACTAAATAATAACTTCAAATGGACCGTTGTATTTTTTATAAATATTTTTTAATAAAATGGATACTATGGCAATAAAACCTTAAGGTTGAATGAAAATCTATTAATTTTAATGAAAAACATAATATTCTTTATATAATAGAATCATTTTTTTTATTTCTTTTCTTCCTTTAATGCTTACACCTTGGCTTTGAAATTATTAATCAATGAATTTAAATTCTATTCTACAAAAACATGTAACAATGATGATATCACATATATTATCAAAGTATATACTAATGATTACAATAATAATTACCGATAAAATTGGAGACTAATCCAAATTAAATAAAGTTTTGGCTTATCATTATTTAATATAGAAAGTAATGACTTAAATAAATGCTAAATAGAAGCTTTGAAAAAACTTAAAATAATTGTTCAATTATTTTTGTGGATTTCATATCCAAAATTCCTGAAAATATAATGCCGAAACATAAAATGGGTCTAGATATGGATTGATATATATTTTAAATTAAATCTGCCACATATAATTAGTATTCTTTTATAAGAATCCAACCTAAAAATGAAAAAAAAAATGCAAAAATTGCAACTATCTTATAGCTTGTATTAGCAAAGCATTGCCTTTTATACTTCAAGCCAGTAAGCAATCCTATTAGATATGACGACATTTTATATTAAGGTTTTTGATAGAAATTGTAATAAAATTGTTTATCTGTCATAGCGTAAAAAGATATCTTATAATTATTTTAAATACAGACAACCATGCTATAGAGTAACACAGTAATAATTAAAATTAAGACATAATTTGATAAATCTTTGATGCTATTTTTGTTTGTATTTGAAAGATCTTTTGATTTCAAGAAAAATGATCTCTAAATAATTTAAAACTTAAACTTACAATAAAATGAATTGTTGGAATAGATAAACACAAAAGTATTAAGGTTTAGATTTCCACAGCTATGTACCAACTCCACTCAAAACAGCCAAATTTATTGAAAATATTGTAAGTCAAAGTACTAACATATACAATATTATCCATACAGTTTTCTGTATATCCAACATTAGCGAATAATTTTGGTAATATGATATAAATAATCAGAAGAATCCAATATAAAGGATACATCCTCATTATTCTATCGAATATCATTAACATAGACTGAATAGGAGATAACAAAAGGTTTGGATTAGTCACCAGTTTTTTTCCAAGTATAAAACCTGAAATAAGGAAGAAAATATCAACAGCATATAAGGAGTTTATCATGATTATCATAAAATTGCTATTGATTATACTTTGTCGATCATTTTATCCAATTAATATTCCATAATGACTCATTGAAATAGATAACATGGCTAAGATTTTGAGGAGATTAAGAGAGAACATCTGATTAGTTCTATATTGAATAAGACTTGTAATATTAGTTTATATCATTTTATTAAATTAATTGATATGGATTTTAATAATGGTTGATTGAGGAGTTGACATATGATTTTTAAATAATTAAATTCTTCTTAGTAATTAATAGTGTTTGTAAAGAACGTGTTTATTAAATAATTTAATGATTAAGAATTACGGAGACAGATATCATCTTATCGACAAAAAAGCTTTGGAAGATAAATAGTTAGATAAGGACTAACTGATAGAATTTGTAAAAACATCAGGGATAAGTGAGATAGGGAAAAATTACAATATTGTGTCAATTATAGGTAGTCAAAGTACAGGGAAAAGTACATTGCTTAACCAACTTTTTGGAACAAAATTTGATGTCTAGAATAGGTAATAAAGCGTTGGTTAAACAACTGTTGGTATTTGGATCTCCAAAGATGTCTAAAATAATGTTGTAGTATTGGATGTGGAAGGATCCGATTCTGTTGAGCGAAAATCAGGAGAGAATGTAAGTGATAATAATTAATACCTAGATGGTTGAAAATCAAACAGCATTAATGGCCTTGGCAATGTCACATTGCTTTATTATCAATGTTTTTCTTAATGCTTTAGGTTAACATACAAGTTGCTAATTATCTATCATAAAGATCATTATGCAACAAAATTTGAAGCTATTTCAATAAGACACCGTCAAGCACATTATTTTTGTGGTCAGAGATTGGGATGAAGATGCAAATTATGAGGAGGCTTCTCGTAGATTGAATGGTTATTTATTGAGTATATGGAATGAGATTCCCAAAGTAAGAATTCGATCTACAATAATAGCCTGATCAATACAAAGAGACAGATTTCCATAAATTATTTAGTGTTTAAGTGGTTACGCTAGTTTATTACAAAATGAAAAAAGAGTTTGTAGAATAAACAAATGAGCTTCATTCAAAATTATCCAACTAACAAGATCCAAATTTCATTTTTAAAGATTTTGATTATGAGAAAAATGTGAGATGGTCAGATATGCCACAATATTTATCAAATATTTGGGAAGTCATTTCAAATAATAAGGATTTGAATTTACCAAATGAGAAGATTCTGATTTCTAATATGAGGTGTTCATAAATCAAATTGGAAGCATTGGAAGGAGTGAAATAATTAAATGAAGTATAATAGTGATAATCTAAATATAGGATCTGTAAAATAGAGTCAGAACAAAATTTGTTGATAATTTTGCTTAAGAATGCTAATCCATTTTGAGTCTAGCTAGTAAACTATATGACAAGGATGCTAGAGATTATCACATTGAAGTGTACAAAGAAAAAGAAAAAGAATTGAAAGATGAATTGATTAATAGATTCTTCACTTATTTCTAAAAATAGACCGAATAACTTAAGCAACACTATATGAATGTGTTAACTGAGAATCTGGAGACATTGAAGAGAGAAAGTATTTAATATATAGATTGAACTAGGTATCTACAATTTACCTGATAGATTAAATGAATTGGATCTTTTGAAAGTGCAATTTGAAGAACAATTAGCAAAATCAGTAATTGAAATTGATTTATGGTAAGAGAAAGACCATGTTAAATATTTCAAATAATAAATTGATAGTCAATTAAAGGCATTTGTAGAAGCCCAATTAGCAACTTTTAAATAATAATTGGATAATATCATCAAATCTGAGTGTGACAAAATAGTAAGTTCATAGGTTCTTAACATCTCACCCAAATTTTGGTTACAAATAGAATCTGACTATTACACTATGATCACTGAGAAATACTAAAAATATGAAGTGTTGTTAATAGGATTGAGAGTACAATAGAAATAAATTGATGATTATTTGAATAAGTTTGAAGAGGACAGTTTCCATAATCTCAAATAAGTAATTGCTGTTGCCAGTGGCAGATTTAAAGATTAATTATTCTAACAATTCAAAGCATAATTCGTTAGAGCTGCTGATGGACAACCAAGAAACTGGTAAAAGTTAACAGAAGAGGAAATCTTCCATATCTATACAGAAGCCAGAGATAAGGTGTTCTCATTGTTGGATTTGCTGAGAATCAGAAAAATTAAGTTCTAAAAACAACTACTCGCACTTAAGTAAAAGGCCAAAACTCTGATTGTTACAGCGAATCAGAAAGTGTAATATCAAATTTCCTCAGATGCTGATTCTGATGACATTGTTCTTAACGATGTCTTTTATACATAGGTGAAAATGCAATTGGCAGAAGATATTGATGTCTAATATCAAGATGCTATTCAAAAACATGTAAATTTCAATTTGAACTATTTTCTTAGAAACAAGATTTCCTTTAAAACATTCCAAAGCCTTTTTGGTTCCTGTTGCTATTCTTTATGTACGATGATGTATTAAGATGGATGGGCAATCCATTATTCCTGTATCCAATTTTGATAATCCTATGCTTTGTAGGATTTTGCATTGCCATAGGTACAATATTATCACTACTATTATTAGGTCTCCATAGTTTACCTAAATTGGCATTTTAATGGGTCTTTAGAACAGTGAATCAGGCTATTATTCCCCTAATATTTGGAGGGATTTCAAAATTAAAGGGAAGTTGAATGATTATTTTAATAATCTATAATAAATATATTAAATGTTGACAAAAAGTGCAAAAGGTGACCAATTGCATTAAACTATTACTACAGTATCATTATCATAATAAATCCTAGATTAATTATAAATCGATAATCACATCAGAGAAAAGATCAGGTGAGATTCCATAATACATGAACAGTAAATGCAAAATAAAACTGCGCAAGGAAAAACTCTACTTGCCTTATCTACACACACGAGAACCTTCTCTCCCAACTCTGAAATCACCTGCGAATAAACAGCAACAACTAAACAGCATGAGTTGGATATCATTAATTTAAGTCTAAAATAAGCCACGAGATAGGTCGATTTCAATTGCCAATGAGACTTATTTCCAAAGAACTAGATAAGTGAGTTTCTTAGAGAATCTACTAAAACAACTAAATAAAAATAAAAGATAATCTTGAATTTTGATAAATACATATGACTTTGTAAAAAGTGTTTCTGTTAAATGAATATCAATTGTGTATCCAATCTAAATATTTAATGTTCTCTTAGAGAAAGATGTAATTTTAGTGGAATTTTACTTTTTACAATTACAAATAGCAATTATTAATAAAAATAAATTGATGTATAAATAAACATTGTGTATATATATAGTCCATCATCATTTTTTTGGAGAAGGAGAACTAACATTATCATTGTCCTCCTGTTAAAGTTTCTCTAGAAATCTTTCAAAATCCTTCATTCGAATTTTCACAGTCGAAATACTAGATGTCGATCTTTGAGTGATTGATCGATGGGATAGGAGCTAGACATTGTAATATAAATATATACTGATAATAAACTGCTATTTCTCTTTATTGATCTTTTGTTTTCTGCTCTAAAGAGATTTCGAAAAGTATCGAAATCCAAACTCTCATTTGAAACTTCTAATTATTCCAACAATTCATCAATGTCAAAATTCAGTTCAAATTCAACTGATAATATTTCGATTATTTTATTTTTATGTACATAGCCACTTGCATCTGGTTCACCTCCCAAAGCAACAAATGCATCAACTACCATCATCACATAATTAATTACTAAATTCGCTATATTGTATTTATTCCTCGTTTTCTTTTGCTTTGCATTCCAAATCTTTACAAACTCTGGTGATATATAATAAAGTTTAAAAATCAAGTTTTGTTGTGTTTCTATCCTCCATTTCCTTGAAAATCTTCTCCTTGCAATTATCATTAATCTCAAAACCAAATTCTAATCAAATAGTTGTCAAATACCTTTCAACAAATCCATCATATCATGATAACTTAAGAATCCAACCTTATTATAATCCATACGTTTGAACATTTTCATGAGCTAATCAATTTCATTCTTTTGCAAATCGCAACTTGTTGTGTATTTTAATAAAGAATTGTAATCTATTTGAACGCTTTTGATATTGCTCTAATGGATTTTTTGTGATGTTTATTGTTCTACAACCTATAAACTATTCACATTATTATCCATTTCAAAAAACCAAATTTTATTTTATAAAACCTTCAATCAAAAATGTGATTGCTTAAATTATAAGTCATAAATTCACTGCTCTAATGGTTATCCAGGAAATTCAATATTTTTTAATCAGATCTTATACAATATATGGCATCACATAATATATAAGAATAATCTATTAATCCATAGAATAATAATTTTATTGTTAATTTTTAATTATATATTTTATTACTAATAGGTTCTGTATGTCAAAGGTAAATTAACTCAATGGAAATTCATAACATAGTAGCAAAAACTCAATGAATAATTAAAATGCCGTGTCTTTAAATTATAGATTACCTCATTCCTATGAAATCGAGTGCGACAGAAAGGATTGCATGATGGTGAAATTGAATGGAATTCAGATGCAACATTAATTATTTCTTCTTAAAAAAGATCTCGATAAATATAAAGCCTTGTATGTGAATGAAAGAAAGAAAATAAGTGACACCTACAAAGAAGTTGAAGAAATCATGGATGCCCTTTCTAAAAAAGAGAAGGAAATTAAAATTAAAGAGATGCAACTTCTTGAGTTTGAATAAACCCTTTTAAAAAAGAATATGCAAAATGATGGTGTAAGCGAATCTCTGCAAAATTTGAATAAAAAATTAAATGACAAAGAATAATAACTAGCTGAAAAAGAAACTCAAATAAATCTTGAGGCATAAAATCAATATCGACTAATTGATGACCTCAATAACTTAAAGACCAACTTAGAATCTTCAGTTAAGTTTTTAGAATAAAAAGAATCACAGCTATTTGCCACTCTTCAATAGTTAAACCAATAGGAACTAGAAACTTTGTAAAGAGTCGAACATATCAACCAATTCATTTCAAACTCAGATCAACATCTTACAATGATGGAATCAATCGAACAATTATTCAAACAGAAAACCTAGAACATTGATCAAATAAAGCAATCAGTAACTTAAAAATAAGAAGAACTATAAATGTATGAATAGCAATTACAACTTAAGAGTGTTTGTGCTTCTTTAAATGAGGCTACTTTTATGAAAAAGGTCGCCTAAACTGAAAGAATAGTGTTAAAGACGCCTACATAAGATACAAATAAAAAGTGTCAACCTAGATCTAATAAATGCAATACATTTTCAAACCAAAAAGTGTATAAAATTTAACAGAATAAACTATTTTCAACTATAAGCAGTAGAGAAAATAGTCCCATCTCTAACAGAGAATCATTTAAAATAATTAATAAACCTTATTTCTAAAGTTAGGTGCCCATGCAAGAAATCAATAATTTCAACATTAAATATGATACTATAATATAAAATTGACTATTTTATAATTCCAATGCCTTTTTATCATTCTATTTCATTTATTTTTTATTATATTCTTTAATTATTCCGATTTGTTTGCTTCAATGTACTCATTTATACCTAAATAAGTTTTATATGCATTTTTACTAACTTTACTCATCAAAAATCTAAATAATATAAGTGGGTTTAGAGTTTAATAGTTGAAAATATATTGTTAATTAAAATCTCTAAGATTTAAACTTTAAATCGTAATAAAATTGTATAAAAAATTTAAACCTATTATTTGCAGATCGATAAAAATTATTTGAAACACTTCTCTTTCTCTAATTATTTAGTCTTAATATTTTATTTATATCATATATGATTAAAAATTAATCTGAAAATGAGGTTAAATATAATAAAACTAAATTTGAACCATTAACTTTGTTTTTCTTAAAAGAAATTTTGAATCAACAAACCACGGTTTTCCATTCAAAAACTGTTGATATAGAGTTACTCTTTTTAAATCCTTTAGATAAGGTAATCATTTGTTCTCTTTATAAACATATAATAGAAATATTCAGTCATCTTGCACATACTGATCTTATTTTTTAATAAAAAATTTGGATAATACTTGCCCGTTGGGAAGTTAAGTTACTTTAATTAACACTATTATAATAATTTTGTCAAATAGAGATCTGCAAAAATTGGATAGTGGATTTATTCTTATAATTTTGAAGTTGACTACCATTTATTTATTATAAATATTCCTTTAAGATGAGATTGTTGAATATTACAAATAATAAAATTAGAAGTATATCTATTATTAGATCATTTAAAGACTTTTTAATGCTAGAAGCAATCTCTATATTGATAATCTAAATTCTAATTTCTTCTAATAAAAGGTTTCATTCTTTTTAATTAAAATATTTTATAATAATATACAAAGATGGCAGATTTTAGAATAACTCATATGATTATTGATAAGCTATTTTAGTTGTTGCTAGATTTGATTAAGAACAAAGAGAAATTGTTGGTAATAATTAAATAAGCTCTTATTTTATACTTATGATATTTGTTAAAAACGATGGTAATTGGCTAAGATTAATTTTAACTACATTAATTTTTATTGAAAGTATTTGCAAACGGCATTTTTGATAGTTAGAAATGTTGAATAATTCTTATATTTGTGAAGGACAAAACTCTATAATTAGTACTTTTTATTTTTGTTTTCCCTAGGGATCCACCTCAATATCTTCTCTAATAAATGTGTTTGAATAATATATTTATAATAATAATTTACAATAGAGAATGAAAATTAACAAACTTTAAATTCATTTGATTAATTTTATTATATTAAATAATATAATGATAAGTCGAGACACTGGGTTCTAAGATCTGGAGAGTGGGATTTAGAGCAATAATTTATCGTCAGGACAATTGGTGGATTTGGAATAAAATAGCCCAATTAATGGATAATAGTTAGATCCAACCCTAGAGTTTTCTTAATTATAATAACTTGAAGCTCTAAGAATGAAGAGGGATATTTTTGATAATAGTCATAAGCAAGCATTAAATTTAGGAAATAAGTCGGATATAAATGAGGAAGATTGTTTAATGAGTAATCTCAGGTAAGAAAGTATAATAAAATAGTGGAAAAAGAAGTGAACCATAAGGTTCGATTAGTTCTATAAGCTGCAATTTAAAGAAGCAGAAGCTTACAAAACCTCCTAAGCAGAGGTCAAATAAAACCATTTAGTTCTAATAAAAGTTAGATTAAGACGATTTTGTGATTGGATCACCAAAAAATCAAAGTGGCACTAATATTTTAGGAATAAAATCAGATGCTAAGATAGTAAAGTATTAGACATTCGTTTAATAATTGGAGGAGGAGTGGGAGTAAAATGAGAGAAAAAAAAAAGCATAAATACACCATGATACAATCAAACAATAATCGTTAGTTTTAAGAGGGAAGAGTCGGGAAATGAAAACAGGGTATTGACATTAAATAATTAGAAAGATTAAATGAAGTTTGGTCATAGAAAGCGTTAATAATCATAAGATTAGTATCTCGTTTCATTTAGCAATTAAAGACAAAAACAGAAAGAATAAAATTTAGGCTAATAACATAAAGAATATTTGAAGTCATTTGCGATAATAGTGCAAATTTTGAATATATGTTAATAAATAGATTAATCAAGCAAAAACCGAGTTTAGGATTAATAATATTTCACCAATTTTAAAATCGAGCTCTAACCATGTTAAACACATTAGAATCTGTTAACGACTTTCTAAGTAAATATATCAAAGTCATAAAACCTGATAGTTTGTTTAAGATAGTTTGGGACATTGTCCTATTATTATTTATTGTTGTTAACATATTTTATATTCCAATTTATATTAGCTTTGATGTTAGATCATCTGGTTTATTTGAATGGATATTTGATTTATTGCCCTCATGGGTATTTATTGCAGAGATCTTATTAAACTTTAACACTGCATACTATGATAAGGGATTGATGCATGAAGATAGAAAATAAATCATGAAACATTATGTAAAGGGTAATTTTTTTTGGGATATCATTGTTGTAATTCCATTTTTGATTTCTTATTTGGATATCCCATTCGTTAGATACACGTTATTATTGCGACTTACACGATTATCACCCTTAATGACAAGTATTGAGGAGGTGCTGAATTTGGAAGTAAATAATGTTTCTATAAAATAATAGGAAAGTCTTTAAATATTTCTGGACTTATTAAAATTGATCTTCTTTTTATTATTAACTGGTCATTTTTGTGGATGCGCCTGGCATTGGGTTGCAATAATCGAATATCAAAATTATGGATAAGAAATAACTTGGCTTACTCATTATGAACCTAATGCTATGAACTATGAATGGTTTGATAGATACATAATCTCCTTATATTGGAGTGTGATTACAACTGTAACTGTTGGTTATGGTGATATCGTTCCAGTTACTACGGTGGAGAGAGTATTTGTTATAGTAGTGACCTTGTTGATTTGTGGAGTGTTTGGTTATTGCTTATCTAATATTGGAAATATTTTTAAATAAATCACAGATAAGAAAGCTATATATAAATAAAGAATAAGAGAAATTAATTAGCACATTAGGAAGAGAGGTCTTAGTTATAATTTGCAATTAAAAGTAGAAATACATTTTAAGATCTTAGGTCAAAAAGTATTTTGAATATTTCTTGAAGGTGAAGCAGGAGGAAGATCAACATGCAGAGTAATTTATAGAACAACTAACTAAACATCTGAGAGAAGAAGTCTTAACTGACATTTATAGTAAGACACTCAAACAATCCAGATTTTTGAGGGAAAATTTCAGTGAAGAAATCCTGAATCGATTATGCCAGATAGTGAAAGAGACAAAATTATACCCAGAATAAGTACTTTTTTAAAGGAATGACTCTCCTAAAGCATTATGGTTTATATTGTCAGGAGCAGTTGAGTATGTTGCCGATCATTAAAGTATTTTAATCTCTTACATTCACTAGATGAAGACGAACACTATTACACTGAAACATTCTTAAAGAAACTAACTCAAGGGTATTATATTTGAAAATACAAATTAGAGCAGTGATAGGTGAAAGAGAATTCATATCTCAAACTCCATACGAATATAATGCTAGAGCTACTAAATTTACATAATTGTTGGTTGTCGAGTATCTATATATATATACATATGATTAGTTATTAACAATTCTATTTAATTTTGTAAGAAAACAATGACGAATTTGAAAAGTATTGTTTAGCCAAAGATAACTTATTGTTTAATAGCAATTACAAAGTATTTGGCTAAATTTGTGAAATTTGTGGGTGGACTCATCGATTTATTTAGTAATATATTCACAAATACTTAGATGTCCTTTCGTGTTTTTATAACCAAATAAAAATAAAATAGCTAGTTCCTTTGTTTCAACTAAAACAAATAAGAGATTAGCATTTCCATATAGGACACTTCCTAAAACGAATTGGAGGAATAATGTACCTGAAGTATAAGAGGCAGCTTTAGGCTACATCGTCTTAAACAATATCATACCAGAAAAGTACTTATTATATCATCATTCAAGAGAAATAAATGATAATTATCTCGTTAATTTGGGTTTTGAATTGAATGAGAGGGAAGAAGAACTCTCTAAAATTGTACCCAATAAAAAAAATTCGATGTCCAAAGATCCCAAAATCTTATCTCAATATGATAACACGTCTCTATAATAACCTATCTAATAACCCTCTATCTAAACTGTCCTACAAGATTAGAAGTCACAAAATTAGACTGCTATGTTTCACAAAGATGGATAAAAGATAAATTTGACGAATGTAAGTTAGATGTGTAATCTTTAGGAAAGCATTATTGATTGGGATTAAGGTAGTTAATTACGAAGAAGCATGAATCGAATCAAATTTTAAGGACTTGACAGAGGACGAACACTCTAATCAATTAAGGGAAAACATCACCAAAATAATGGAGGAGGAGTTGATATATTAGAAGAATCCATGATCTAAGAAGAAGTTAAAATTTAAAATACCAATGTTGGATCATAAAAGTTTATTCACAATAAACTTAAAATAGTGAAAAATAAGCATAATAACCAAAATGCAATCGGACTTAGAAAAGTATCGTGGCTTGAGTTTGATAGTGGGCCCAATTAACATTAAGGTTCATACATCTCTTTAACTTATTAGATGGGAAAGTTGGTCAACAGCAGTTTAACAAACAAATTAGCAAAGGGAGCGATACGAACTTCGATTTACCTCCTCCTGTAAATTAATGTGAAAATGAAATCAAATAAAGAATCGAAGCCAGAGAGAATAGCATTATTTCCAAGAAAACAAATACTAAGTAACAAGTATCCTTATTTCTTAGTATCGATATAACTAGAAGAAAAAAAAGAAGAAAAACTACTTAACTTTTATAATTTTTTTAAGGTATCGATGGTGGAGATAATAAATCAACAAAAAAGGTTGATAAAAGTCTATTAGGAAATGATCTGTACAGTTCTAGTGTGTATACAAATGGAGGACCCAATAATACTGCCTTAATGGATTCGAATAATAAAGATAATAATAATAATGCAGATAATAATAGTGTCCATGTTGCTCATTCATTCGATGGAATTTAAAAAAGAATCTAAGATATTGTTCATGTTCATTTTGAAATGGATTTGGACAGATATAAATCTTCATAGTTTTATTTCCCTGATTACAATGTAGAAATAGTATTAGAGAAAATCG
This sequence comes from Paramecium octaurelia, assembly GCA_905182995.1. Taxonomy (NCBI): domain Eukaryota; phylum Ciliophora; class Oligohymenophorea; order Peniculida; family Parameciidae; genus Paramecium; species Paramecium octaurelia. Next base: position 173,154 of record CAJJDP010000108.1, read on the forward strand.
CTGTGTATTATGAAAAAGTAAATGATAAAAAGTTTGACATGAGAGAAATGAAAAGAACAAAAACAAATCTCACTCTGTTTGATAGAATTAGATAAGCAAAAAATCCAACTATTAGAGGAACTTTTGTGGATAGATCCCTTTAAGAAAATGATTGAAATAAAGACTTAAATGGCACTTTTCAAAAGTTATTTTAAATATTTTCTTTCATACAATATTGAAATCATCTATACAGTTTTATTTTTATAAAAAAAACCAGGGACACCAATTTTTTCTTAATTTTTGTCTAAATTAATCGTTATTTTTATTCAAAGTTAATTTTTAAATCTATCCTATCATTCAAATGAATTAAATCAAAAAGAAATTGAAATTCAATCAATAAAGATATATCAAGAATTTTTATTCATGAATACTATATACTCAATATATTTAATCATATTATTCTTAACTATTGATACAAATATATATTAACTATTAAAACACTCATCATAATAATTTAGTATCACTATTATATATCAATTAGAACCCTCCAATTTTCTTTTTAGTTTTATTTTAATTATCCACAACAACTTTGACGATGTCCTCTAGCATTTTAGGTATAATTTAAGCAGTGACTGGTGTTGTTGTATCACTTGATGGCGACATATTTACTTCTATTAGCCAAGAATTAAATTAATCATCAATCATAAAATCATACCCATAAACTTCAAAGGATCGCTTTCTATTTTTCAATTAATCACTACAACACCTTAAACTATTGATAACAATTTCCTTGAATTTTGGTTGTATTCTTTCACCGAAAACATCCCAACCAAACTCTTCTATTAAATACTATTAAAAATCATCTTGAGTCCACATATTACCTTTAATTTCTGATTTATGAAACTTCTGTGAATATTTTGCTATAGCATTGTTGGTCAAATGGGCAAACCTATTATGAAACTGATCAATATCAAATTCTTCAGCTGAAAATCTGACATAGCACTCATTATAGAAATATATTTTTAATGGTACCAATTCAGTTACTAATATCCATTGCCTTATATCAAATTTACGATTTTTAATAATCAAAGGGTTTTCAATATACTTCATAGCAACATAATTCATAGTTTCCTTATTTACGTTATCCAAAATTTAATATAGATCATCTAGACATCTAATGCCTCTTCCTCTAGAGGAATACTCAGGTTTTACAATCCAAATGTTTCTTGTCCCTTAAAGAGAGTTTTAAGGATTCTTACTCAATAATTTGAGTAACTCCTTAATTTAAGGAACATACTTTTGGAGAAATTAAACACCTTCATAGTCTTCATACCCATTTTACTTTAGTTGTTAATCTATGTAATCCTAGATTAAGATTTCACGAGGTTTTTCTGGATCTTTTAAAAGTACAATCCATTCTCCAGGATGAATAAATGGAAATTCATCTTTGAGGATACTCTTGACCATGTTACTTAAGGACTTGTTGACTCTATTCATAACAACTAAGCATAGTCTAATTCTGAATCTCTATCTAAAAGTTAGTTAATTAATATTGAGAGGTTATTATTTTTCTTCTTTGATTCTTAGAGTATTGTTATAATCTTCGAGTTTGTTATTATTGCTTTGGTACAATTCTGGTCTTAATGTATTAGTCTAATCATCTATTTCTTCATTGGGTTCTGAAATGGTTTAATTCTAAGTTTGAGTTTGCAAACTTTATTCGAAATCTAATAAGATGCTGTGTATTTTAGATATTTTAAAATCCTCAATAAAGTCTGAAAAATCAACTAAATCACCTAGATCATAACATCTAGGAAAGAATGATTCCCAGTTATTGATGCATCTGATATTTCTGGCCAATCCATATTTCGAGCATAAACATTAATTGCAATCGAAATGATTAATTTATTGGAATTCCATGAGATTCATAAAATCATCACTTCTCAAACTACAAGTCCATTTGAGATCAAAGAATGGACTATAGGCGTCATCATTTTCCGCCCAATTTCTTTCAAGTAATGCGTCTCGAAGTGCATGATATCCACTTGTAATTATAAATACCTTCTGGTTTGGGGCAACATTGTTTTTCTTCTTCCATGTGGGATAATCTTGAATACCTCGAGCACTTATTTTTTTCTTTTTAGGCGTATCATCTTCTTCATCCTATTCAAATTCTCTTTGACTATTTTTTATAGCAACTGATTTCTTTTTTGGAGTGTATTTTAATAATTCAAGCTAAATTTACACTTTCAAATAATTATAAATTTTATACATAGCATTTTAAATGTGCTTCTATACTTGTAACGAACTTTATTGCTTAAAAATTTTTTAATTTTTTAGAGGTGCTCCTCTGGATTCTCCTTCGATTGAATAGAAACCCGTATGAGTTTTAAATCATCCTTCGCTATTTTATCAAAATAATATTCTTTTTTTCCCATCAAAACCAATAATTGAATCAAATTATATCGCAGAGGATTGAAGTCCTCGTTCTTCTATTAAGGTTCCTCTATCAATGGTGCTAATTTCTTTTATGTTGTTAAAGCTCTTTATTACAATTAGGGTTCTTCAATGTTATCTTCCAATTTCTTCAAAGTTTTTAATTGTCCCCTTATAGGCTCTTTCGATTTCGACTTTATTAGCTGTCCTTTTGCTTTGAGTGATTAAAACATTTTGATATTCAAATTAATGCTAGCCTTATTCCCTTAAACATTGAAATAAGATGGACGAGTGTCTAACATTTTTAATTAGTATAATTTTATAAAAATCAATAATTTCAATTATGTTCCCCTAATTTCCGAGATATTAGATATTTATTAACAACATATTAATTATTAATTACAATAGAAGGAGTGTAGCTCCTAATCCTTTTGCTGTCTTTCTTGGGACTTGCTTTCATACTTACTTTCTTGCTTAACACTCCTATCTATTAATTGTGTTCACCTATATATTTTAATGTATAGAATCCTTTCATAGGTTCCACAGTATTCGAAGCCTATTACAAAGGTGAACAAATCCATCTGCTATATGTGGCTCTAAATTCACTAGTATTTGGACGACAACCATGTGCAGAATGACTTCTTGACACATTATTCATCTTGGGAGTTTCCATATAGAACTATTTCCCTCTTTCATTGAAATTGTTGAGTTTGATTTTAGGCTGATTTGCAGAAGGCCAATTCTGTTTAGGCTATATATTTCGAATCTTTGGACTTATTGGTTTTGACTCTTAAAATGAAAAGTCAATCTTAACAGGTTTCTATTTATGACTACTGGAACAGAATCTATGATTGTAAAACCCCTTAGACGCTATCTTGTTAATATATATGAATTGATTTACTTACAAGACTATTATACATTTTATATATATAATTATGAGATGAATGAATGGATTACAATTATTTTAGTTAATTACAACTCTAAGAATAAGGAAAATAACAATATATTTATTGGTATTCGGTTCATATCATACTCAAATGTTTATCTATTGATAGGCTTAAATTGACCTTCGCTTTCTCTCTCTGACAAGTTCTTAGGTAGCAGTCCATAAGATTTTAATCTTTTTGGATTATTCATCATTATCTGATAATGCTTTTGGTAGTTTTTCATTAATCATTTTGATAACCTCCTGGATTTCTGCATCTTTGAACTAAATGAATGAAATCAATGCAATACCTCAACTTATTCAAAGAAGTAGAAATATTTATTCAAAATTTAAATAAATACATATACAAACTTTGGATTGTTGCCTATACTTTGATTAGCTATTTTGATTGCTTTTTTAAAGCATTCTTGAACTCTCTAAACATTTTTAATGTGTTCATTATAGAACATATGAGCAGCATTCAAGACACCAATTGCTTATTCATTCTTCTTTAATAGTTTGGCAGCTTATTAAGTGGCATTTCCAGCAAGAGTGTCAAAGTTTTCACCACTAATACAATTTAATTTAGCAAAAGTGGACATAATTTGATTTAATAACACCACCTTCACATTAGAATCTCCAATTTCATCTTAAAATATAGTGATAATTTGAGTTCCGACATCGTATGAGAATTCATCAAACTCTTAGGCCTAATCAACAGTATTGATGCATAACAAAAAGTTTAGGTTGAGTTTCAAGGCTAATTCAGGAAAGTGTCCTTATAAAACATCGATCAATCCTCTAATTTATTCAAATAACACTTTATATTATGTTTCTTCTAAAATGAATAATTTAAACATATATTACATGTTTATGGTCCTCCTTAAGCGGCTATCTATTAAATCAATCTAAACAATGCAAAAATGGCTGCTGGATAAGTATATTTTTATCTGGTGATTTCTCCTTATTAGAATTTAGCTATGAATTATTGTAAGATGGTGTTGTGAATTGCTAAATCTCCATTTTAGACTAGATGAACAGTTCTAGCCACTAATTATTGTTCCTCTTCAAATTCATTTTCTGGGATTTCAACATAATCATTCTATGTGATTAAGAGTGGTTAAATGAATTTGAGTAATTCTCCAGTGATCTTTAAATCGTCAATTACTTAATTCAGATTGACCACTGCTTAACAAATCTTAATAGCAACTTGTCTTCTTTTTTAGAATGGAAGATGCTTCATAAGATTTGGATACTCATTCATAGTAAGAATGGATAAGCTCATGGTATCCAAAGGCATGGCAAGAAACTTAACAATGTTTTTTTAGCATTCTTCTGTGAAATCTGTTTCGTTTTATCTTTCGCATAATCTACAACAAGATTTAAGTATGTCATTAACGTATTCTGAATTGGAGGGATAACATCTTAATGTGAAATTGAGGAAAGCCACTTATAAATCTAATAGATTTTTGAATTCAATTTGACTGTTAGAATCTAACATCTAATATATGATATTTGAGATTTGTTACTTTGTCAATATTTTATTTGAACATACTATAAATGTCCACTTCGGAATTGAATGTGCCCATATCATTATTCAATGCAAAATCAGCCAATCTGCCCATAAGATTGATGAATATATTTTTGATATCCACTGTTGGTTCTAATTGAGTTGTACAAACCTTCAAAAGTTCTTAAAGTGTTTGCAAATGATATTCATCTGGAAATGCTTGGATTGTGCAATCCATCAAGTATGTTTGGGATATAGCATCTTTGCTGCTTGTGATGATATCAATGATTTTAGGTAAGACCTTTGTTTTGTAGGTGTCTAACGAAACACCTTCCAAATTGCTTAATCTGGTAACGTTCTCTCCAATGGTTACTTTGAGATCGAGTCTTTCCCTTTCTCTCTTTGATTTGTCCTTTGAACCCTACATTCTAATCCATAATTTGTTCATCTCTGATAAGTTTCTTATAATGATTTCAATAGCATCGTCAATATTTCCTCCTGTGCCTTCGTATTCAGAGCCTGTGTCTGGAAGTCTGTCTTTGCATAATTTCAGGAAATAATATCTAATAAACAATCCTCTCAATGGATGTTGAATAGCCTAGCATAAACCTTCAGATTACCTTAATGCACTCTAATAAGTCAAGGAGAATCACTTTGGCTCCGATTTCATGAGTTTATATGAACACAGATCCGACTGTGATTAGTAAATATAAACGTGGAATGACGTATGTGGCATGCTAAACAGATTCATATAAGTCTGGCATTTTTCTTCCTCTTCTATATTCTTCTTTGAAGTAATTTTCCAATATACGCATCTCATCGAAGACCTACATAAACAAGATGTAATAATTTCTTGGACTCAAAAGTGATGTTTTCAATTCACTCAACATTGCCGAGGAATATCTCAATGCATCCTTTAATTGAGCCTTCTCCAAAGATGCTCTCATGAAATAGGCTTATTCTTTGACAACCTTACGAGCATCTTCCAAGTACTTTTCTTGATCCTCTTCCATATTAAAAGAAATTTAATTTTTAATAAATCTCTCAGTCGATATTCTTACTTAAAACACACATCAAAGATTTATTTGATAAATAAAAACCTTGTATTCTATATCATAAATATTTTATTTAAAACATCATCAATAGTATTAATAAGAATTTGGATTCCCACTTAGAACTTTGTAGATTACCTTTTTAACACAATCTAAAAGTTTTAGTAAATCTATTGAAAATAAAACTATCAAATTCTCTTAGCATACTAAATTAGAAAGCCTTCAAATCAATAAATTAAAATTTGTTGTTTACTCTATATGTTTATTCTTATTATTTTTCTATCAATATGGTGTTTTTGGCTAAAAATAATAATATAATTTGCCTTTTTTATTTTTACTCGAAATTAGATTATAATAATTACTTTAAATTAGAAGTTTATGTCTAGCTAATGCCATTTTGTCCAAAAAAATAGTAAATTTTCAGGAAAACAAACTAACCTCATTCAAGGGCAACTCAAAAATGATTTCCATAGAAATTTTCCATCGGTTTAAATGTCTTACTATCATAGTGTGCACTTATATCTACTCCTTTTTCCGGCAAATCTTTAAGTGTGATATGTTCTCCAGAAACTCAAAAACTTAACGAGAGAATATAAGAGGAACTTAGTCAATTAGATGATGTACCCATCTATCACTTTCCATAGATGTATAACAGAGAGGAGGATAAGATGTAATACTAAGTTTAAACTATGTAGTTTTTTGAAAGTAAATTATATTAAACTATAGGGTCAAGAATCCTAAATGCTTGAAGCCATATTGAACTATAAGAGACAATGCTGGGATTTGATTCTACCAATCAATGAGTTCATCTCAGAGTAGAATTGTCAAGGATTTTGGATTCTCAAAATTATTGTAATCAATATTATTTACAAGTTAAGACTAAAAAATTCATAGAACTCAACAATTATGATAATTCCAAAGAACTAATGAACTTTTGTTTGAAACTATTAAATAGAAATCTTCATATAAATCACGGTATTCTTTATACTAATCACACTTAGATGATATAGTTCTATAATTAGATGGATGCATTCGAATTAATCCTTATTGCTTATTAAAGAAAAGCTCCATTAAACCATCCATCTCCAATCTTCTCTCAAACCTTCTCTTTGAGCATAAAATCTCAAATCATTTAGAAATTTTCCATACTCTTTTTAATGATTTTGAGAACAAAGATCTTGATTCCTTAAAACAACATATTCATTTAGATAACTAATTTAAGTATCTAAAGGAGACACTAATAAATAAATTATTAAGGATAAGCAAATGAGAATTTTGAACTTATATAAAATTTTGAAATTTTGGAATCCATATTATAATCACATTTTATTTCCAGATATTTATAGAATAAAATTTTATTAAAGAAATTATATCCCTAAGTCTTAGATATTAAATGAAATGATCAATTAATTAATTCAAAATCAATATATCAATATAATGCATTAACAATAATTAAAGAAACAATAATATAAGAGTGAAAACATTAATAACAAAAAAGATGAGAAAAAGAAAATCAAGAAATAAATAAATAAAAAAAAAGGCTAAAAGACAATTTAATAATCTTTAATATTTTGACAATTCTTTTGACTTCTTATTTTATTCACATACCTTTGTGCACTTTCATATCAATTATTTGATATATGATTGTTTTCTCAAATAATAATTAATTTATCAATAGGTTCTTATAACTCTCCTACCTGTAATAAAGATATTAATGATTCATAATTATTAATCAATTTCTACCTTTTTATTGTTATAATCTATATAGATAGCGAATCTTAAAGAGAATCTTTTAATGAATCAATAATATAAAATGTTGGCAAAATATTGTAGTTTCTAGATTAATCTTAACATCTAGAATCTGTTCCTATTGCCAGTTAATATGAAACAATTCAATATATTTTAATCATTATTATTGGTTATCCTACTATGCAGAATCATTAACACTATAGCTAAGTTTAATTATTATATATAATATTAAATAATTTTGAAGTTGAAATCACATTTATAGTGCTGTGGATAGTAGTCTATTGCTTTTGATATTTATAACTTCATTATATAATAAATCAATCACAATTAACCTTACTAAATAAATCGAATGGAATTTCCAAAAGAATATCTTCATTTTCTAAATATATACTACCACTATAATTGTCTTAGTGGATACTCTCAAGTTTTCCCACCTTCCCACAATGGTCTCCTTCTTTCAAAATCATTACCTAATTTCCAATTTTAGGAACGACTGTTTCAAGGAATTTTTAATCGATAATTACTTTTTCTTTTGTACTATTTTAAATTTCAACCAACCCTCCAAATTAATCAATGACTCTTTTAACAACTCCTTTTTTCCCATAATATTTTCCCTTGTTTAACTGTTAATCGATAATTTTAACAACAATATTTTCTTTAATCCATGGGGAATCATCAGCAACCTATTATTGAGTTTATGCTTATTGAGGTTAGCTTAATGCATTTTAATTGTTTTTATATTTGATATTTTGATATAGTTTCTCCATGTTTTCATTTGAACCTTATTATTTTAGGAGACTCTCTTCTATCCACTACTTATTTCCTTAAGTTTCAACATCTAAAACAACTTGGCTATCTTTCTTAACTCCTTGGCTGAAATTGATACCAAAGGATATGAATTAATCTTGTGAAGAGGATTGAACTTAATTAGTATTATTTTCTTAACCTGGCTATCTCTAATCCTCCTATTCATTTTGATTATTATTCTCTTATTCATTTAACTATTAACCCTTTATGATTTGCTTTTCAAGTGATTTATCAATGAGAGCATTTTACTTTTCAACTAGTTTAACTTTTTTTGTTTCTACTTTATCGTATTTAATTTTCTCTGGATTCAAATTGAGATTCCAAATAACAATATCTCCTGGTGAATGATCAAAACCAATTTTGTTGTTTGCAATCAAATATTAAATGAAATCAGTCAATTTAGTCCATTTAGTGCCATTTAAATGCACATGATCTACTTTTCTAATCATTTCTTCATAAACTTTATTTGAGCCAATCTTTTAATCTTTGTATTTTTCCTTTAATATCTCCATAAAGGCTGTTTCAAATTCTTAACTAAACTATTCAATATAAAAATCAGGATCTTCATTGTATAATCTCATCATTTTCATGTGATGACCTGAATTTAGATGACAACGAAATCCATTCTCATCATAGCATTATTTTCTACACATTTGACAGAAGAATTTCAATTTGGCAGTCTTAGTGGCTTATTGTTTTCCATAAGTCTAGCTATACATTATAATTTTTATTAATATTCCGTTTTAAATGAGATTAGTGTTCTGGATTATAGTGTTTTTAGGTCTAGTCTATGCTATTCCAAAGAAGCAAATATCAATACATAGTAAATACAATACGCCGATAAATGCTCAAGATGTTAAATTAAGTGAAGTAGATTTAGCCCTTTATCAAAATGATATGTAATAAATTGGCCAAAAGAATCACTTGAAATCTGAAATAACAAATTGGATGCAGGCTAAGACAAGCCTATTAGAATAGTTGTCAGCATTTTACAATTGCTTTGAAATATTTTTGTCTAAGTAACAATAAATAGGAATTTTGTTGGTTTGCATAATATGCTTTGCATTTTATTTGATGGTGAAATCTGAAGATAGAAATATGAAATAAAGAAAGTAGAATACGAAAAAGAAATAGAAAAATTGCCAGCAAGATGTCATAGTGCAAATCTTGACTGATTCTCTTATTGCGAAAGAACAGTCCCCACTTCCATAGGTTTCAACCATCAATGGATCGCTTCACTTAGAAGAAAGAGTGTTTTTATTATCATTAATATTTTTAGTAATAAATCAGCTGATTAAATGAAAAACAATGAGCAATTTACTTTGTTTAAGCGATCCAATTCGTAGCCGATCATTTAACCAAATTTACCTGATTATTCTGCTGAAGAGATCAATAGTTTATTGAAGGACATTAGCTGATTATCTAAGTAATAATATTCATATAAAGAATCATAATTGTTTGCTTGTCTTTCTAATATACTATTTTCTTGATTATTTTTCTTATAAACAAATTTTAAAAAATGATTAAATTTTATTTAAAAAATATTAAATGGTGAACGTACCAAAGAATAGAAAAACCTTCTGCAGAAAATGTGGAAATCATTAAAGTTGCAAAGTCTCCTAATATAAAAAGAGCAAGGAAAGTCCATTTGCTTAAGGTAGAAGAAGGTACGACATGAAGCAGGCTGGTTATGGAGGCTAAACAAAGCCAATTTTCAGAAAGAAAGCAAAGACCACAAAAAAGGTGGCATTGAAGTATTTATATTGTACGAGAATAGGCTTGAATGCGTCAAGTGCAAATTAAAATGGTTAAAAGTTATTAAGAGATGCAAGACTATCGTCTTTGTCGATGCCAATTAGCTCAAAAAACAATAAGAATTAAAGAAGAATGCTAAATGAGATAATTATAGTATAATAAGAAATATATTAAGTATTTTATTAAAGAATTTATTTTAATAATGTTAATTTTACTCAAATTTCCACTTGTATAATTAAATTATTATATATATATAAATCTCTGATAATTATACTTTATATTGTTTAACTATCAAAAAGGCTTTTAATATCCTTATTGAGGGTAACCTGGGTATCCTGGTTACTGTGGGTATCCTGGCTGAGGGGGATATCCTTATTAAGGAGGATATGGCTGGGCGGGATATCCTGGCTATTATGGTGGATACCCTGGTTATTAGGGTGGATATCCTGGTTGTTAAGGTGGATATCCTGGTTATTAGGGTGGATATCCTGGTTATTAAGGAGGGTAGCCTGGTTGAGGAGGATAGCCTGGCTATTATGGTGGATATCCTGGCTATTAGGGAGGGTACCCTGGCTATTAGGGAGGGTATCCTGGTTATTAGGGAGGATATCCGGGCTATTATGGATAAGGTTGTGCAGGATAGCCAGGTTATGGAGGGTATCCAGGTTAAGTAGGATAACCAGGCTATTAGGGTGGATACGGTTATTAAGGAGGATAACCTGGTTATGGAGGATACATAGGTTATTATTGGTAAGGTTGGTTTGGAAAGTATGGTGGTTATTAACCAGGCATAACAGGAGGTTTAGCACCACCATCAGGGAAAAACTAAACTTCAATCAAAACCTATCCAGCCTATTTACCCTAATAATTTATATATATAATGTATACTTTATAACTTAAATTGACCCATTCAGTTCCATTTGGTTTTGTAAAGAAAGTCTATAGTGCCAAAGATCCTTATCCGATCAAATCATCTTTGCTTACTTCATCTCTATCCCATATCTCAATGTCAGCAATCAACTCTCCAGTTCTGCGAAATGAAAGAGTGTCAGTCCAAGATGGGTATTTGCCAGCATCTGTATGTGATCGAGTTTTTTGAGTTTATCCACCAACTCTTACTAAGCAGAATGGATCCATCTTTCCAAAAGATTCAGTATCATGAGTTAACTTTGCACTCAATGGCTTGATGATGAGTGTTCCAGACATAATTTAAATAAATGAATATCATATATCAAATTCAAAGTTGTTAGCTTATCAAAAATTTTTTTTAATAATATCTCAATTCCTCAATACTCTCTAGAATATCATCCAATGCCCTATGATTCAGTTTCTTCTATGGTTAGTGATTACAAACATAAGGGTTCAATCTCTTGCACAATAACTGTACAGAAGAAACATCCACAATCCGATAATGTAAAAATTGGTCCAACTTAGGCATATTCTTCATTACAAACAAACGATCCATGTATACCGAGTTTCCTGCTAAAGGTAATACTTTTGGAGGTATATTATTTTAATTTAAAAAATTGAGTATTTATTCCTCTGCTTGCTACACAGTCAGAGTAGATTTCAGCGATTCTTCATATAATCCCGAGGCTTTGTGAGTCGTCATACACCATTAATCCATTCCTTTTAAAACCTCGTCATCTGCATGAATAACAAGATGTGGTCCCTTAATTATTGTTTCTAATTTAAAATCAGTCAGGACACATGCACATTCGAGAATCTGATCCTAGAATACGTTTAGCCCTGTCATTTCCATGTCCAGCCAAAACTGTGTTCATAATTGTAAATATACTAAGGCATGTTTTAAAGTGGGCGCAATGATACTATTTTGCATTTATATGAAATTATAATTATAAAATTAAACTACATTTAAATTTTCTATATATATTCGGATATCTAATCATTAATATCCTTTTAAGTTGTTTGCTTGTTAGTTGCTTAGTAATTTCAATTCAACAGCTTTCCTAGACCTTTTGTATTTTCCAACATAGACCATGCAATTAAATTAAAATCTGAAATAGATTAAAATTATACCTAATCTAGGACCCCAATTTGGCAGTCTTCAAGACTTCCTTTGTTACTCCAGCCTTTTATAAATCATCTAAGTGAACAAAAATATCTGACTTATCTTCATCCATAACAATAAATCCATAATTTTTCTATTCATCAAAAAACTTTAATCTCCCAGTGTAGATTGGATTTGCCATCTGTTTCTTTTAGTCACTGTGTTACTGCAACTTATTTAGAGGGGTAAAACCAATGGCTGAATTCATTTCTAAAGGTGGAAACACATCAAAATCATCAGGGTCAGGAAGAACTTCATCTAGTTTCTATTAATAAAGATTATAAGTTAGTTGTTAATCTAGTTAATTAATAAGCATCTATCCTCTTTTCTATTCTTCTGAACATGCAAAATTGTTTTTTTCAGAGTTTATTTAATCCAAAGAAGGGAATTGGTAGTCATCTGATAGAAATGACTATGGTTTGGCCTAAGTAAAATAAACTATGAATAAAGGAGTTTGGAATACAAGGTTGATCTTATTGAAATGATTGCAATTATGAAAAAATCTAGGACTACTTTTACTCTCTTTAAAAGTCAAATATTTGATGTTCTGATAAGGACTTTTTATGTCTTCTGACAAACGGTTTTTATTACTCTTTTTCTGGAGTCATATTGATTATGGGGACTGTTTTCTAAGCATGAATGGAAATTAATACATCCTCGAATAAATCATCAAATGTGTAAAATTATTCCTTTTCTTTATTATCAATTTGAGATAACATTTCCTCCATAGCTATCAAACTTGTCATCTATACACTTTTAATAAGTGCAATATAACCAGTGAGTGAAGGATTATAACAAAATACATATATTGTTCTAGCAAACTTGGTGGGAACATAAACATTACAAAACAACTAGAATCTTTAGTTAGTATAAAATTCCTTGATTTTCGTTCTCATTATGGTAGCATACAATGATAAGTATTACTAATTATATTGGTTGTTTTTACCTTAGCATTGAACTATTGAGTTTCTATGATATTTAGAGTCAATTCATATCTTTGTAATAATTTTGGCAATTCTGAGTCTGACTTATAAAGTTGTTTGGCTGTTTTGAATAGATACTCCCTGATTTATGGATCTGGACTATGGTAATTAGCAATGGACAGTGTATCCAAGATATGCATGTCTGTTGAACTAGAAATGAGTCAAAGGTTGATACCGGTTGCTCCTTTATAAATGAGAGAGTGCAAATGGTTATCATTCAATACCTATTTCTATTGTAATATCATTATTTAAATTATTTATATATTTTATTATTCACATTTCTTCTAAATCGTCATCATCATCATCATCATCTTCTAAGTCTTTCGTTCCACTCATTAAGATGTTGTTAGTTCTTATAGATCGATACGATTGATTTTAACTATTAAGCTTTTAACTAAATCTACTTTATCTTAAGGAGATATTATTATTTTATTTTTTTAATTCAGAATGCTTCTCTACTATCATTTCCCTCATATTTTGATCTAATTAAGATAATTGTCTAGTTAGTTCCTTATTTTCCTTCTTTAATCTATTCACCTTCTTCTGCCATTCTACCTCATTATTCTCTAATTGATCTACTGTCATTTTGAGATTATTGCATTCTGTCAATAATGATCTCTTTTCATGTTGTAATGAATTAACTTGAGCCTAAACTTTGTTGAATTTTTATTCAAGATCATCCATCTACTTCTCTGATAATTCAACCATTTTCTCAATCATATACTCATTTTATTTTTATTCAACCTTGCTGTCATCTATCAATTGTTTTAATCTTTGATTTTCTTACTAAAAATATTGGAGATCCTAATTTGATCTATCTAAATGTTGAATAGCAGCCTAGAGTTGTTATTGCAATTAAGATATCTATAAATTAGATTGAATTTACTTCAAAGTCTGCTTATTGCAATTATTCATTCAATTAAATATTATTGATCTTCATTCTTTCTAATTCATTAGAAACATTTGAACTTTTAATATAATTTTATTTATTACTTTTATTTCTCCATTGCTGGCATCTCAGGTAATATCTTTCCTAATTGACTCTCAAATTACTTTGATAAATTATATAATTGATCATTGTCAGCTTCTAATTTCAATTTATCCAATTTCAATTAATTATTATCTTGCTAGTGTTATTTTATATCTTTCTTATATTGTTACAATTTATTCTTATATTTATTTTGTAATTTCTCTAATTCTTATTTGAGATGAGTATTCTCAGTTTCTAATTTAGTTCTAAATTTTGAATATTTATTTTCTAATTATGCTAAATCTTTCAAAATATCATCATTTTTCTTAACCTTCACTTACACTTAATCCTAAATCTCTTTATTTCTATTCTTCTCCTCTTCAATTCTATTTTGTTGATCTTCAACCACTGTATTTAAAGTTCTTATGTTCTCTTCCAATTAATTCACTTGATCATCCCTATTTCTTAATTCTCTTGTAAGATATTCTAATTCCTCGTATAATTTTTTGTTTCTTTCTTATTCTTATTTTATTAATTTCATAAAATCATCTTCTCTTTTCTCATAATGTTTAATATTCTTAATCTCATTTTCCTTGATTACTTCAATATCTTATTCCAAGCTTCTTATTTTCGCTTTCAACATTTAATTATCCTCAATTGCATATCTTAATTATTGGTTCAGCTCACGTTATTCTTCAGAGCTTTACGGATAAAAATTATCTTTTGATTTGGCAGTTAAATACATAAATAATAATTAAATAATCTGAACAAAAATTGCACTTATCATTTTTTTATCTGAATACGATCAAATATAGACTCTTTGGCATCCATCCTCAATCTCCCATCTCTGTTTCTATCCGACTATTGTCCAATCACTATTACTTTATCATTCTATTTAAAATTCGGCACTGCTCTCATCTCCAAATTTCTATCCTTGTTATTATTTATCAATTCTAAATTAAAATCATTAACTCTAATTACCTATAGCATTCTCCGCAGATGCTTAATTTGAAAAAGTGATTGTCGCTTGTTTATTATTGATCTAACATTAAAATTATCGCTTACACTAACTCCCAAAATATTTGAATCATCATCAATTAATTCCTTAAGATCCTTTGAGTTAGTATTTTCTTTCAAATTTCTGATAAATATTGAATATGAACCATTTTGCTTCACTTATTATTCTATCCATAAGACTTATATATCTCACCATCCTTTTTAGTGATATTCAGAATCCCTTTCTTTTTGTTCATTTACTATGGCTGAACCCTTCCTGATTGACCAGTGTTTTGGATCATTATTACTTTTTTGGAAATCGGCTTCCTCAAAATTTCAGAGGAATGCACAATGCCATTCTCTTCCTCTGACTCCTTCCTGTTCTGTTATTTCTGACCAGATTATTAAGATGGCTTATATTCTTATTGATGATCCCTTATAATGCTAATGCTCTTTGAGAATATGTGATTGGTTTTCATTAGAATTATTATTTTATAAGAATACAAATATATTAACAATTAACAGCATTCTGTTTCTAAACATAAACATTCCAATATTACAAATATTATAAATAATTCATGCTATTACTCATAGATTTTGGCTATTAGAATTAGAAGTTATACATCTAATGGCCTACTAAATCGAATTGCAATTTTGAATTGCCTCTAAATTAAATAGTTTATTGTTGACTTTACGAAAATCGTCATATTGTATCAGAGTCTTTAGGTATGACTCTAAATGTTGTAATTCCTATTCCAATAGAATCAATAGACATACATTGTCCTTCTTATTATCAAGATAAGGAATAATTGGGATTCCATTGTCAATTTGGAAAGCATACGAGAAAGCCGAATTGTCAATTAAGACTACATCCTTCAAATCTCTATTGAGAATTCTCAAGTCCTTGATATGACAACCTGATTCCACCTTAATGCAGTCTTCTCTAAATAATCTACCAGAAACCAAAGTCCCTGAGGGATCCAAATAATCGATGATCTGATTTGCATAATCCTCATTCGAGGCAGTGAATATTATGATTTCATAATATTCAGCCATGCTTCTTAAGAATTCTTATGCATATGGTCTGACACTAATTCCAGCCTAGTTTAATTTAATTCTTACTTGATATGTTATATTGTTAATCTGCACTGGAATATAAAAATCTGATTTCAATTATGGATATTCATTGCAATGCACCAAGGTTTCATCAAGATCTATAACTAAAGTTTTCTATTTTCCTAGTTATTTTACTAATAAGTACTTGAGAGAGCCTTAATTTTTTGTGATTTTGAAAAAGTTAATGAAATTTTAATATTTTTTGATTTTTATAAATTCTCGTAGATCTATAAAAAGTGTCTTATATACATTTAAGCCTGAAATGTATCTTCCAGTTGGCCTTCGAAATGCCCAACCAAATTATACATGTAATATTGTTTTTATTGAAAATATTCTATAAATAGATTTAATAAAATACTTTGATCTAATAATTCAAGATCTTCAGTAATATAGGTTTCTGTTGAGGGGTAGGAAACGAACTTTTCTGATTGGCTTGCATCTAAGTCGCTATTTGAGTTCGGCTTATTTTAAAGTTCAAGATTCTCATTGAGATTTTTTTGTTCTTTACTGTCTTTCAGTTCTGGACCAAAATTCAGATTATCTGATAAGTTCATATTTTATTTCCTTAGTTTATTTGTCCTTTTGTATTTGTACGTCAATCGACTAGAAATTGAAATAAAAAGTACTGAGGCTAACTATTTGACATCTTATTTTGGTGAAGATCCAAGACGATATCATTTTAGGTGAAAGTGCCGATTTCTTTTGATTCTCCCTCAGCTAAGTTTGTAATATTCACTTTAGTAATATTATTTTTCGAAATGAATGCACGTTTAACTTTCTTTTTCAATTTTTTTACCTTCTTAGTTATATTTTTAAATGTTTCTAGTTTAATTGAATCAAAAGAATACTTGAGCTATTGATCTCAACGTGGGTCAACTTCTCTAAAGGAAATTGTTTCGCATCAAGCCTTTCATTAGTTTACAATTCATTAAAAATGGACTAATTTATCTAATTCAAGCCAACATGTACGAGGGGTTGACTCCTCATTGATGAAATAAGATCGACATCATCAATTTATTTACTCAACAGTAGTTCGTTCCATTCATTTTATTCCATTCCTAATATTTATTTTTATATAGAGAATGGTTTGAGAACATGAATTGAAGTATAAAAAATTCAATGGGGGTATTAAAGATTTGAATTAATAATACATATTTCAGCAAATTTCCTTTCCTTGTTCAATTACATTACTTTTAATCGTTCATATTATTTATAGTTAATTTCTCAAGGATATAAATTTATTTTGTTATTCTTATGTTATTTATAATTTCTCATAACACTAACACAATAGTGAAAAAAATAACTTTATTCATTCCATAGGATAGACATATCAAATAAAGCAAATTCTACTTTAAATTTTTGGTAAAAATCATTTCGAGTTGTCTATGTTCTTTCTTTGCTTTTGACTATCATTATCAATGAGTTAATAATAATATAATTAATCAATTATAATTTAGATATATATATATTTTATTTATCTTTGTCTTAGATAAATAAATTATAAACTATATTGTTTGTCTATATAAATAAAGAAATATCAATAAAAACATACCTGTTCATAAATAAATTGAGATCTATTGTTTTTTTACTAATTATTCAAACTTAAATATTATTAGGCATTATATACTAATTTCGAATTTACAACAATATCTCTTATTATAAAGCTAGTAATATATAAATATTTAATATTTAACCGCTAGTATTAAATTAAAATATCCCTTGAGTAACAAAGTTCTTATACAACTCCATCATCTTAAGTCATCCATTTAAAGGAGCTATGACTTTTGAATTAAATATTTTTATTTATATAAATAAGTCTAGGTCTTCACTCTTTTGATTATAATGATTTCTATTAAATCTAAAGCTCTGTTACTAGATGTAGGATGTCAAGTTTTTCTAGTTATAATAATAGTTTAAATTAAATAATATGTATTATTTTAAATCAATAATTTGATCTTTGGGATGAAATCTTCAACTATTATTATAAATACAATTAGTTTAATTGTTCGTGATTCTTTCAAATTAAATTTTTTCCAGACTTCATTATATGAATTAAAATGAATCTGAGCTCAGATACAGGGATTTAAATATCTCCAAAAAGAACACTTCCTTAAAAACATTCATTTATTATTATTGATGTTTCAAGAGATTCAAATTAATATATAATACTTATTTCTTAATTAGATATTTCATCTTCTAATTTTTGAAGTTCATTCATACAAATTGGATTAATTTTTCATGATATTTCAAAAGATTTCCTGGTAATCAGCTCTTTAATTTAGATTGTATTAGTGAGTTCATGATATTTTCCTTTTTTGAAAAATGAAAAATGATTTAAGATTTTACCTATCAGTTTTAATAAATTCGCTCCTTAATTTTATTTAAATTTTCAAGTGATTCTGTATATTTGAGTAAATTATTTATTAATAAGTACCAACTTGATGCCCATTTAGTTATAGATAGATTAGATTTTTGTTTCAAAATTCTTAGTTGATTAGATGTATTTTTTAGTGCTTCTCAATTTTTGTATCTATCCTGCATAACTATACTATTTGTTGATTGGATTCCTTGATATTCTAGATTTTTAAATGATAGATTGACTATTTTTTATTTATTTTTATATTTAGATTGTAATAATTCTAATTTTACCCAAAATGTAGTCTTCGATTATTGTGTAGGAGATACATTTCACTCCTCTAAGACCTACTCTACAATTCTCTTAAATTAAAAGAATTTCACAAGCTTATTTCAGATTCAAGGAACTTAAAGCCATACAACCAAGATTGGCTAATTTAGACCAATTACAGAAAAAAGTCTTTTTTGAAATATTGAAACCTTATACATTTGTCTTCTAGGATATATGCTGTATATATTAGGTTCAGCTTCGCATTTATGGATTATTCAATTTTAGTAAATAAGAGAGCGAAAATTTACAGTCAGGAGGAATGAAAAAGTTAATGTGAATGGATAGCTAATGGGTTCATGATCTGGAGAGATAAGAAAATAATCTCTAATTTGAAATTTAAGATGGAGAATCCAAATTACTTCTTCAAAGTCTTGGGAAATCAAATAAGTGTTAAAATATCCTTTAGTATTTGTTTAAGGTAACATTCTTCATTAATAAAAAGATTCAAGAGAAGTAAATTATCAAGTACATATAATTATCCCTTAGTTCTCTAATTTAAATCTAAAAGTTTACTCCAGTTAGAGTGATGTTGAAACTTTTAATTAATAATGAAAAAAAAAATTTTAACTTTTCACTTTCTAATTCTAATCTAAGAAGATAATGCGCATGGATATGTCTTTTAGAAAATAAATGCATTGCTGCTAAACATTTAATTAATCTATTTGAAAAGTGATACTTAAGTATAATTATAATATATTTAATTTATACCTTGTAAGTTACCGACTTTGATCTAAATTTAAGGATATCTTCATTATTTTGTAAAAGGTCCTTAGATAATTCATCAGTCTAATTTATGAAATTTAATCAATCGGATGTGACTTGAACTAAATTATTAATTTTTAGTTGGAGAGGTAATCATTAAAAATATTACTTTCATAAATATTCTTCCATATTTATGTATATTGAAACAAAAGCATTTTAGAGATGTAATTCATTGTATTATTTTTATTGCAAATTTTATTAATAACAGTAATAGGTATAAATATTAGATATTGATTCTCACGAAATGAACAATTAATCAAATATTTAAAAAAAGTTAATTTATATATGGAATCCTAACTTATCTTAAATCTCTGTTGGTGATTAGATCTAAATATAAGCTATATTTTTGTATCAAACTATGTAATTAAGATTATCGAAACCAATTAAATTCAGTTGAAATTAAAAATTAGTTATTTTTACTCTTTAATTTTAAACATTTGTGCTGTACTTCTTAACTATTTAAGATTAAACAATTGACTTTACTAATCACATAAGGGAGGAGTGTCATATAATTCTTTAACTCCAAAAATTGATTTATAATTATTTGGATTATTCCTAATAGATGATATCAAAATGAAGGTTAGAACAGTATTTTTCATCCATTTTGAAATTGGTCCAAAAATAATTGTCATTTGAAAGATATCTTCTGATATGATATTATGCTGGTGGATATACGAAAAATAGATTTAGGATTAGAAAGTTTGAATGCCAACTTATTAAGTTGGGTAAGAAAGTTAGAATTAGAACTAGTTAATTAAAAATAGTGAAATTATATAAATGAATTATTAAAAAGGAGAAAGAGTGTGTTCATTAGGCTAAGGAAGAAAATAAAATAGGATGGCTTTTGTTAGGTTTTATCATACTTTCTTTAGATAAATAAAGCGTCATCTGTATTTGCTTAGATGTAGGGAATCTACATTCTTCTAAATTAATATGGGTTTATTTTAAAGTCAATTGCTTTACAATAGCAATTACTGATGCTTTTGAGCATTTATATTTACCCTTTTTAGAATGTATATTTTGATAGAATAAGATAATGTTCTCTCGTTACTTTTACTGTTATCATTTTTATTCTACTATCCTAAAATTATGCATGTAATTTATGTTTAAGGCTTAAGTGATAAGTAATAAAGTATCTATAATTTAGGACTGAATTCAGATTATAATGAGTTTTTTGGCATAATCTCCATTTATAACTGTATTTAGTATTAATATGAATTTAGTTACGTCTACCAATCTTAGTAATTTGTTGGAGTTAGTTGTTTTAATTTGGTGATTGCCATAAGTCTTGATATGTTCATAAAAATGGAGGTAAAAAGATAGGTATAATTAAAGTCAAAGAGTGAATGAATGTTTATAGTTTGTAATTTTCAATAATAAATTTAATATGAGTAATCGAAATAGGAGTTTGGCAGAAAGAAGAAATTCAAAAAGTAAATGTAAGAATGCGATCTCTCAACGCAAAAACTCAGAGAGCGAGGATTACAATTTCTATTAGGAATTCTAGATATTCTATCCCTAAGCACAGGAGATAAAGTTTACCAAATTTGATTATATGAAAGAATTCTTTAATTTAGGCATCACTGAATTTCCCTCTGACAAAGAGATCCATCGTATATAACAGGAAATTCTAACAACAAGTGGTTGGAATTCAAATCTTAAGAAGAATTGGACACTCAACGAAAAGAAAGTGCTTATTTGGCTAGTTGGAAAATTGAGTATTATGCGAAATGAAGACATAAGAGATTTATCATCGGAATTGTTTGAGGAGATTTCAAAAATGATTTGTAGAAGAGATAAAGATCAATGCAAATAGAAGTGGTCTCAAATGTAGAAAATTGCACTTCAATCACAACCCTTTTAACCAGAAGAGGATAAAATATTACATGAAATAATTCTAAAATATTAATCAGTTGATATGGGTTAGAAGTGGAGTTAAATTGCTTAAGAATTAAATTAACATTCAATCATATATAGATCAAGCAAATAGTGCCGAGAGAGATGGCTTAATCATTTGAATCCCAAGATCTCTAAGTAACATATAAAGTTCATTTAAATCTAAGGTAACCATGGACTGATGAGGAGGACATATGGTTATTGAATCTTGTTAAGGAGTAGGGGAGGAAATGGGCAGACATATCTAAAATTATGGATGGGAAGAGAAGCGAAAACAACCTAAAAAATCGATTTAATAGTCTAATTAAAAGAGAAAAGGATTTGCCAGTGATGTATATAGTTTATCAAATTTATTCTAGATAGACTCAAAATGGATCAGCTACTAATTTGGATGACTTATTATCAGGTTGCACAGGACCTGAAATAACTGACTTGTAGAAGTTAGCAATTGATGCATTGTTAACTAAGTTAAAATGGAGAAGTGCTGAGAGCTAGAATAAAAATACAAGGAAAAAATCAATAGAACTTGTCGAAAATGTAGATAATTAAGTAAAGCGACAATCTTAATAGCGAACTTAGATTACTGTCCAATACACTATTGGAAATATAGAGTCAGAATAAAATATTATGGATTTAACCCCATGTTTGGTAAATGTGAGTAAGAACATTATTTATTTCTGCACTCAAGATCTATTGGTTCAGTATTTAGGTCATCATTAATAGTAACAGCAATAATTCAAGGATCAATTTGATAAAATTAAGAATGAATTATGTGCCTTTGATATAGGCTTTCAAAATTTCAGATCTACGCTCAGTATGATTGAAGAAATAGAAGAGCCTCTCAAAAGTTAATCACACTTTTAACCAAATGATTTAGATGGATTCTTTAATTTAGAAACACCAGAAATTATTTCCAAACCAATTTATGTGAATTCCCTTGACATGATAACCAATTCGGCAATCAAGTATTTGCAGCGGTGGAAAACGGAGAGTTAATTCCATGATCAGAGAAGATCAAGCATACCGATTCCAAGATCACTTCCAAATTTGATATAAATTTAATAATGAAAAAGAGTCTGATATTATTATTCATTGTACCTTTTATTTTATTCAAATTGGACGATTATACCCAAACATGCCATAGAATACTAAGAATTATCAACAATGAAGACATTGTTTCAGATCAACTATCATTTTATGAGCATTTCCTTATTATGATCATTCAAAATATATAGCTTAATTGGGTAAATGCAATCTCCAATCTTGATAATTGGTTAGATTAATTAGAGTCCGTTCCTCCAAATAAATTAATATAAAAACATATACCATCAGCACAGAATTTTGCTAATTAATTTGGGGGAGCAATAATTTTAACTAAAAGTAGTGAACTTAAATAGGTTGATAATATATTGGTTGATTCTGCAGAAGTGTATAGATTTTATCATCAATTAGATATATGATTACAGAATGCAATTAAAAGGATGTGTATTTTGTTGTATGCTTAAAAGAAGAGATTTCTTTAGAAACAATAACATTTATAAATAAAGAGTTGTACTCATCTACCATCAAGAATTTTCAAGTAAAAGTTCTAATTTCCATTTTGTTAGGTCTATGGAAGTGTAGTTTATCCAACCAAAGAATGGGAACTTTTGGGTAATTTTTATGCTGAAGATTCTAATGAATGGTAGATTTTCAATTTAGAGTAAAGATTCCTTCGATATTTAAAAATACACATCCTAGATTTTCATAATGCAGAATTCCATTGTACTTTGACCCAAATTAGGTTAAGTTTATTGATATTAAATTTAGAGTCTTTGGCCAAACAGTTATAGGCGATTTGATTGATTCACACAAGAGGGATCACAAAGTCACTAAACCAGAAACTAAGACTACAAACTCAACATAAGAGTAATAAGAAATTAATTTAAAAGAGGTTTCAGAAGAAGAGGATCGATCTAAAATTGATACCTGTTCAGTTGTTGATTATTTTTACAGCACTTAACCTACTAAAAGAGTTGAAACTTAATATATTAATGTATTGCCTTATGAATCAAGACAATCACTCTTCAAAGTGACTGCTTAGAACATCCTCATCTTGTCTCATAATGTAGAACTATTTAAAAATGAAATCAATTAAATTAAATAGCAAGATTTACAACATTTGCAAGAATAGCAAGAAATCAGAACCTTTTAATAACAATTGATGACTTCAATTTAAGAATAGAAACAATAAAATATAAAATTACAAGAAGAATTAGACTTTCTAAATAAGAAGTTGTCAATCATGCTTTTCATCCTATTTATGTTTATAATACTATTAGGAGTGTCAATCATTTTATTTCTCATGAATTGTTGTGATTAAAATAAACAATAAAAACTTGAATAAACAAGAGCATCTGCTAAAACCCACAGCACAATAGTCAAA
Organism: Paramecium octaurelia; assembly: GCA_905182995.1. Taxonomy (NCBI): domain Eukaryota; phylum Ciliophora; class Oligohymenophorea; order Peniculida; family Parameciidae; genus Paramecium; species Paramecium octaurelia. The sequence continues at coordinate 197,272 of CAJJDP010000108.1, forward strand.
TCTTAACCTGAACTATTGACTCCTCAACTTATTGAAAATGATGCTAACAAAAAATCTATCTCCTAAATAAAAACCTCAAATGGGAAAACAAAAAAATCAAATTGATTTTTAATTTATATAAAATATATGTATAAAGGTATATCAATCAACCTAATTTAATGTTCAAAAATAGTATATAAAATGCAGTGTAGATGCCGAATCTTGCAGCAATTCCATNTTGGTTAGATTAATTAGAGTCCGTTCCTCCAAATAAATTAATATAAAAACATATACCATCAGCACAGAATTTTGCTAATTAATTTGGGGGAGCAATAATTTTAACTAAAAGTAGTGAACTTAAATAGGTTGATAATATATTGGTTGATTCTGCAGAAGTGTATAGATTTTATCATCAATTAGATATATGATTACAGAATGCAATTAAAAGGATGTGTATTTTGTTGTATGCTTAAAAGAAGAGATTTCTTTAGAAACAATAACATTTATAAATAAAGAGTTGTACTCATCTACCATCAAGAATTTTCAAGTAAAAGTTCTAATTTCCATTTTGTTAGGTCTATGGAAGTGTAGTTTATCCAACCAAAGAATGGGAACTTTTGGGTAATTTTTATGCTGAAGATTCTAATGAATGGTAGATTTTCAATTTAGAGTAAAGATTCCTTCGATATTTAAAAATACACATCCTAGATTTTCATAATGCAGAATTCCATTGTACTTTGACCCAAATTAGGTTAAGTTTATTGATATTAAATTTAGAGTCTTTGGCCAAACAGTTATAGGCGATTTGATTGATTCACACAAGAGGGATCACAAAGTCACTAAACCAGAAACTAAGACTACAAACTCAACATAAGAGTAATAAGAAATTAATTTAAAAGAGGTTTCAGAAGAAGAGGATCGATCTAAAATTGATACCTGTTCAGTTGTTGATTATTTTTACAGCACTTAACCTACTAAAAGAGTTGAAACTTAATATATTAATGTATTGCCTTATGAATCAAGACAATCACTCTTCAAAGTGACTGCTTAGAACATCCTCATCTTGTCTCATAATGTAGAACTATTTAAAAATGAAATCAATTAAATTAAATAGCAAGATTTACAACATTTGCAAGAATAGCAAGAAATCAGAACCTTTTAATAACAATTGATGACTTCAATTTAAGAATAGAAACAATAAAATATAAAATTACAAGAAGAATTAGACTTTCTAAATAAGAAGTTGTCAATCATGCTTTTCATCCTATTTATGTTTATAATACTATTAGGAGTGTCAATCATTTTATTTCTCATGAATTGTTGTGATTAAAATAAACAATAAAAACTTGAATAAACAAGAGCATCTGCTAAAACCCACAGCACAATAGTCAAATCTTAACCTGAACTATTGACTCCTCAACTTATTGAAAATGATGCTAACAAAAAATCTATCTCCTAAATAAAAACCTCAAATGGGAAAACAAAAAAATCAAATTGATTTTTAATTTATATAAAATATATGTATAAAGGTATATCAATCAACCTAATTTAATGTTCAAAAATAGTATATAAAATGCAGTGTAGATGCCGAATCTTGCAGCAATTCCATACACCAAGACTGATGAAAATTTAAGTAACTAGATAGAAATCATAAATTTACTTTTCTCGCATAGACCATTGCCATATGCCAAACCACCGATATCACTCCCAATAAAACACAATATTGCCATTCCACAAATGAACTTGAAATCGCCTATACAAGCAATGCAAAATGCAAACCAACAAATAATGCTGCCATCCATCCAGATGGAAGTGTTTTGATCAAAAAATCTAGAAGCCTTAATTAATTTAATTACTTCTCCAATAATACTCCTCCAATATTCCTAAACCAATAACGAATAATGTCAAAAATAACACCATATATGAAGTGTTTGATTCATCGAAGTATGATTTATAGAGTTTCGTGTTTTATGAAGAGAGAAACAATATAGTAAGAGTGAAGAAAGAAATGAATGTGATGATTGTAGACAAAATCAAAAGTTGAGTATTCTCCTTTTTGAAGATGAATTCACCCTCATTATTTTATTTATTATACCTGCCATGTAAAATTCCAAAACTCTTTTTCCTTGAGCCATAAAAAAAATGTAAAAGTAAATTACTAGTATTATTAGCATCATGTAAGTTAGTAAACACAAAAGTGCCGAAGTTGTTATGGAAAGGGCTATTATTCATTAACTAAATTTCAAACTTATCCATGGAATGCCTATCATTCCCAACATTGTTAATTCCAAGTAAACTTGTTAACAAACTGACAATCCTAAGGGAGGAACATCGTCTACAGGATTTGTGACTGTTGCTAAATCATAACTAAGGTTCATTCTTTAACTGTAAAAAATATTTTATATTAATGATTTTATTTGATCACAAAATAATCGTGATGCTATTCTTACTTCGTATTAATTTTGTTTTAAACAATGTAGTTAAAAACGAAATCCATTAAATATTTTCTAATCCAATTGTAAAAACTATAAATATGTCTCTACATTCCTCATTCGGCTATGATAGTCTTCGCTCAGTCATTTTTGCAAAAGCAATTAAAAAGTGTGAATGTACTAATCAACGTTAATATTATAGAAATTTAAAATGAGTATTATTCATCAGAAAGTTGTTCTGATGTAAAGAGCAGCATTTCCTCTGATTCAGAAAAGCACATCTTTGACAGGTATTATAACATTAATATTATTTCTAGAGAATTTGCCTCCGAATCTGCTGAATCAAAAGTTGTTTTCAATAATCAACAATCTCCTCTCTCTTAGTTTAATACTCAACAATGAATTTATATATATAAACAATTATACAAAATACACAATCATTGACTTTTCTATAATTTTCATCTCTTTGATAATGGATATAAACTATGGGATCGTCATACTCCATGATATTTGAGACAAAAACAGCGATAAGGTAAGAATTACGATTCCCTCTAAAATAATTGAATCAAATTCAAAGAGGAATATTAATTAATAAATGATAAAACATTTCTATCCATATTTAATTAAATTAAGTCCTTTTAATAAGATAAATTCTTAATAATTATTATTATATAAAATGTGTATTAAACATTTAGTATAGTTATTATTAATTACTAAAAAGGATTCATACAGAAACAAAAAAATAAAATTTATTGTAAATTTATTTCAAATTTAAAAATAATTTATATCTGTTTAACTTAAAAGTACTTATAACTTATATAAAATTTAACATGAACAGGATAATTAAATATACCAAGGGATTCTTAATAATCATTTAGAATTTCACCTTCATTTGGGAATAGGTGAATTAATTTCAAGTGAAAATTCCTGGTTCTGAATATTTCTCAAAATTTCCCATTCTGATTTTAATATAGTATTGAGTTTCTTATCTTGTATCAAGATTTGTTAGCTATGAAATCTTTGATTTATTTTTAGGTTAAATATCTAAAACTAGATAGAACAAAAATAAGAAAGATTATGATTCATTATAAATTAATTTTTAAGTATCATAAGTTTATAAAAGTAAATTTAACCTATTTGATAATTTTATGGATATATAAATGTTTTTAAAAGAGTTTTCAATACTCAAGGTTTAATCTAGTTCTAGTTTACTTATAATATATACAATAATAAGTATAAACATTTTTGAATGAAAAAAGGTAAATCGAGTTAGAATTATTTAGAAATTTAAGAAATTTATTGAATACATATTTATAAATTAAAGACTCTTCAATTACCATAGATGTTTAATTGCTTATCAAAACTACAGCTGTAAATATTTTTGTTGAATTCAGCAAATCTAAAATAGTAATGTAATAAATCACCTGATAGCAGTCACAGCATCTCTATGACTTTCAAATTTGAAAAATTCTTATTATTTTTTGATGTCAAATAAATGTATATTCTTATTCTCGCCTACAGCTAAGTAGGCTCCTGATGTATCATAGGAAATACTACCTAAAGAAAATAGAATCCAATAATACTTATTTTTTATGATTGAAACAATTTTTAGAATTAACCAGGATTTCTTAAATCCCATTACAACACTTGAGTTTCCGAGACTGAAGCCAAATTCACTCCATTTTCAGAGAATGCAACTTGATTTATAGATCCCTAATATTATCAATTTTATGGTTACTTCTTATCCTTCAAATTGGGCAACCAATTATCCTGATGTAATCTTCCAAATTTTGATTTATGAATTTTCTTATCCAATTGCTAATAACAATCCATCAGGATGAATAGCAACTGATGTAAACTTGCATTATCCTTCAAAATCAGTAACTTTACTAATTTAGAGTCCAGATCTTAAGTCATAAAATAACAAAAGACCTTCTGAAGTCACAATAATAGCAATGTAGCCAAGAGGATGAATAGTTAATCCTGTGATATTCTATCCTACTTTTACTGTTTAAGTGATGACTCCCTCATTAGTTTCAGTGTTAATTTAATAAATAACTAAATCTCCCTCCAAGGTTGATGAAACAAATCTTAAATGCTCATCAGTTGTAAAAAATCTGATTGCATTTAGTCGTTGATTTTGTTATTGATTCTAATATAATAATTGTTCAGAACGATAAAGTGAAACCAAACCTGATTATCCCCCTACTATCACATAATTGGCTTAAATATCTAACGATGTACCACCTTAAGTTTAGGTGTGTTATTACTTGATTTCATAATTTGATAAAATCTAAAATATTGAATAAGACTACTTAAGGACTAGGAAATTATTCAAAATATGATTATTGCTTTCTCAAAAGTTTTCTTTGGCTTGTTAATTTTAATGCAATTTATTCAATATCAGTCACGTAATTTGCTGATAATTTTTCAGGAGCATTATTAGTTTCTACTTCTACTTTATGATTTAATTTATTTTATAATTGCGCTAATTCTATTCTTGCTTAATCTCTCTCTTTTATTAGTTTTGCTATCACACGACATGCAGCATCATGTTAATAGAGTGCGTGAGTTAATTCATGTCTTACTTATTCCAAATGTTATTTCAATTAAAATTACTCCAATAATAATGCGTCCCACTCATTTTATAAAAGGGAGAGCAATGAAGGTATTGATGTAACTGTCACTGGTCTTGGCTTTTGAATTTTGGCTACTTTCACCTGAATGTTTGAAATTTATTATTACTTCGATTAGGTCTTCTAAATTCAAAGGTCTTCCAGTAATTGGACATGTGCCTGTACTTTCAATATGCTTCTCAATCAATCTTTTTTCATATATATGTCCACTAACTTTAGAAATTACTGGTGTTTCAATCAATTCACCAGAAAGTGCACAAGTTTACCAGGATTACATGTATTAATGATATGAATTTATTTGAATATTTATTAAACTTATGTGAATCATCATTATTTTGTAATTTCTGTCTTAAGATTGTCAAATGAATCTACTGGAACATATTAGGCAAGAGTGTAATACTTTCCTTTACCATCATCCTCTTCCTTCTTCTTTCTTTGCAATCTAACCCTAATCCTTCTTGGTAAATTACGAATTCCTCTTGCCCAAATAGCCTCATTTAATTATGGATCAACTCTCACATCATCAGTTAACATATTTTTTTAAGCTAAACAATCCCTTCACTTTTTACCAAATCTAACAATGTGACTCACTGCTCTGGGTGCCTTTCTTTTAAAAGTCTCCTTGTGAACAGCTTTATGAAGATTTATTGTATAGTCTCTGCTTACTTCACCTAAAGGATTAGGCTTTCCCTTCTCTTTCTTTCCCATTAATTAAAATCTTTAAAATTAATTTTAAAAAGCAAATAATTCTCAAATATTTTTAGAGAAGTACATTGTGTTGTAAACTATATCAAGGTTTGATTAAATGATCCAGCCTCATATTTTGTATATTTATTTTAATCATATATTGACACACTAAAAATACATCCTACTTTATTTAACAAATAAAGGATTTATCAAACATGTAAAAACATTTAATTAAATTAGGGGATATTTTTATAATTTAATTATATTCTCATCAAATCTTTTGCCTTCTTATCTCCAACTTGATTAAGAAGTATTAATTTAGAAAGCATAAAGATCAAGGATTTTAGAATTAATCATAGAGATAATTCGTAATTATTAGTATAAAGATGATTTAATTAATAATTTACAAATATCAAAACTCATAATTTGAATATTTTAGAGAGGAGAGGGATTACGGATCTTGAGTACCAATGAATAGCTTTTTGACATACTTTAGAACCACTTCAGAATCGCTTATCTTCGTAGACTTCAGTATATCCTTAATGATTTAGAAACTGGAGAAATATTCTTTGCAAATGAATCTGGCCTGCTCATTAGAGAAGAGGACCTTCAGATCTTTTCGAGTGTAGTTCTTTTTGCTGTTAACTTTGCTTATAAACTTTTTTATAGTAATATTCTATCTGGCTAAATCTTTGTAATTATTGACTAAAAATTAAAATAATAATTACTAAAGTAATTCTTAATAAGTACTCCCATATTTTTTGGGATATTCTTTGCTTCTTGATGACTTTTATTTTATTAGTTCTAATTTTGTATGGAGTCATAGCTAGAATACCCTTTCTCTCTCTCTTATTAATCACAAACCTCATACTAACTTTTTTCTTCTAGATTATTTAAAGTGGATGGATTTAATGGATCATCAAGCTCGAAAAATAAATATGACATAATTTTAATTATTTATTAATCTTAAAATAGTTTTAAGTTTTGTATTCTCCAATTAAAGACGTAGTACTCCAATAGATTTAATGAGTTTGAACCAGATTGGACGAGATAACTAAGGATTGATAGGATCTGAGGATGAAAAAATCAAAATTAATATTCATATTCAAAAGCAATTATAAATAAAAGTTGGATTTGGTAACATTGTAGAAAATTGAATAGTTTGAAAGTGTTTTTATATAAAAAAAGATATTAATTTATGGTTTACAAAATCAGAAATAAGTCATTCTTCTGGACCAGAGCTGGATGGAAAAACAACTGGCATCCTAAGAATTTCAATGCCCCAAGACCATCAAGCTCAGAATTCACCATCGGTATTAGATGTCGTTATGATCATAATTCATTTTTGAGAGGCAATGAGATAAATTTAATTTATTAGCTTACCATTCATATAGAAAGATCTCAAGACACTGCAAGCAGTACTTCTTTGGCAACAAGGAATTGGAAGAATTATTTTAGATGGGTTTGAGAACATTTTTCATAGTGCCACACATTGCTGAATGTCAAGTCACTCAAATCAAACATGGTGGTGAAAGAAGAATGGTTGATTAAATTGATAGAGATTTTGAATTGGTATCTTACAATTCTCATCCATATTAATTGTTTACCTACTCTGTTTGGAATTAATATTTAGCCAATCAACAAGAAGCTTATGAATAGAGAAAGAATGGTGGCTAGGCAATTGAGGATCAAGTGATCGATCACATTAGGTATGTATTTTGAGTACTATATTAAAANTTATTAGTATAAAGATGATTTAATTAATAATTTACAAATATCAAAACTCATAATTTGAATATTTTAGAGAGGAGAGGGATTACGGATCTTGAGTACCAATGAATAGCTTTTTGACATACTTTAGAACCACTTCAGAATCGCTTATCTTCGTAGACTTCAGTATATCCTTAATGATTTAGAAACTGGAGAAATATTCTTTGCAAATGAATCTGGCCTGCTCATTAGAGAAGAGGACCTTCAGATCTTTTCGAGTGTAGTTCTTTTTGCTGTTAACTTTGCTTATAAACTTTTTTATAGTAATATTCTATCTGGCTAAATCTTTGTAATTATTGACTAAAAATTAAAATAATAATTACTAAAGTAATTCTTAATAAGTACTCCCATATTTTTTGGGATATTCTTTGCTTCTTGATGACTTTTATTTTATTAGTTCTAATTTTGTATGGAGTCATAGCTAGAATACCCTTTCTCTCTCTCTTATTAATCACAAACCTCATACTAACTTTTTTCTTCTAGATTATTTAAAGTGGATGGATTTAATGGATCATCAAGCTCGAAAAATAAATATGACATAATTTTAATTATTTATTAATCTTAAAATAGTTTTAAGTTTTGTATTCTCCAATTAAAGACGTAGTACTCCAATAGATTTAATGAGTTTGAACCAGATTGGACGAGATAACTAAGGATTGATAGGATCTGAGGATGAAAAAATCAAAATTAATATTCATATTCAAAAGCAATTATAAATAAAAGTTGGATTTGGTAACATTGTAGAAAATTGAATAGTTTGAAAGTGTTTTTATATAAAAAAAGATATTAATTTATGGTTTACAAAATCAGAAATAAGTCATTCTTCTGGACCAGAGCTGGATGGAAAAACAACTGGCATCCTAAGAATTTCAATGCCCCAAGACCATCAAGCTCAGAATTCACCATCGGTATTAGATGTCGTTATGATCATAATTCATTTTTGAGAGGCAATGAGATAAATTTAATTTATTAGCTTACCATTCATATAGAAAGATCTCAAGACACTGCAAGCAGTACTTCTTTGGCAACAAGGAATTGGAAGAATTATTTTAGATGGGTTTGAGAACATTTTTCATAGTGCCACACATTGCTGAATGTCAAGTCACTCAAATCAAACATGGTGGTGAAAGAAGAATGGTTGATTAAATTGATAGAGATTTTGAATTGGTATCTTACAATTCTCATCCATATTAATTGTTTACCTACTCTGTTTGGAATTAATATTTAGCCAATCAACAAGAAGCTTATGAATAGAGAAAGAATGGTGGCTAGGCAATTGAGGATCAAGTGATCGATCACATTAGGTATGTATTTTGAGTACTATATTAAAAAGCGAATTGGTGAAGGATGAAAAGGCAAAATTGGGAGCTGGAAAACAATTGAGCATTGAGAGAACAGCAGAGATTGTGATGAATGTGATGAGACAATTGAGAGCAGCCTAATAGAGACCCAATCTTAATAATAGGTAAATATTTAGTACTTAAAGGGAAGACGTGCTGATGGAGAATTTGATGATTTCCTTGAATAGAGAAGACCATTCACAGCTCCAAATAACTAATCAGCTACTCATTGAGCTGATTATATTAAAAACAATATATAACAACTTATTAATTATATTATTTATGTATTATTTCAATATTGTAAAGCTTCCTAAGCATAAAATTTAACGTCTCTGTCATTGTCATCGGTCAATTCATTTATTGCTCTACGTTATTATTATATAAATACTATTTTATTTGATTCAAAGTCCCTTGATGATCAATCTTTTTTGATAATTATTTAGCCACTCTTATACTAACAAATCTAATATTAGGAACATTGTCCTTCATGCACTTCTAAACAATTGGCCATAGTTTATCTTGGATCATGGGTCCATCAGCCACTTGACCAATTTATTAAATGGCATATAAGGCATTCATTCTATACAAGAATCCAGTGTCCTTATTTAGAGTCTCCAAACATTTAGACAAAAAGCTTCCCAATGCCCAATCAATTTTGTAAGTTTAGATCAAATCATTCAATCTGCTCAACCCTATGGTTCTAACTTCAGCTGCTCTATCCTTCAAGAATAAAACATAGACTGGTTCTAAATGTTTTAAGAAAATGTCTGTATTTTTTATGGTTCTAGGATGATATATCACAAATACAATGCTAAATGGAAGACAGTCTACATTGTTTCTTTTCTAACTCTCCATTTAGGATCTTCCATGCTCTTTTTCAAATGAGGAATAAATTGACCGAGGGCATCAGGACCAAGAGCTGCAGCAAATACTCCAACGGATTAAGCTGCATTCTTTCTGACATCCTGATTGTCATCACTCATCAATTCAATCAAATAGGATTGGAGTTTGCTTTAACTAATTTCTTTAGGTAAAATAGTAGCAATCTAACCAATAACTAAGCAAGCATTTTCTAAATGATTATGAATATTATATAATGTTTACATTTCACTTATGCAAATGCATCCTTTGCTAGTAATTGTAATAAGGGAATAATAAGGTTTAGTTTCTCTGGAGACACAAACTTAATAAATTTAGCCAAACTTTTCACAGCGATTACTCTGACATCACTTTCAGCATCTTTTAGTAAATTTGAAAAGATCTAAATTAGTGAAGAGTCTGCAATCTCTTTACCCACTGCTTCAGCTAACTAGATATTTTGGACTTATAAAATACCTCTGCAAATATCTTTGACAAAGCCAATCTCACTCTCCATGATTTGTCTTCTGCTGAAGATATGATCAATGGTAAGATATTGGTCTTGTTTTCATTGATGTTTAGAATTTTAGCAATGTTCATTATGCTTTCCATGCACAATAATCTAACTTAATCCTATTCATCTTAACATAGTTGTTTCAAAACAGTTATCAGAACTTCTATGACGTGATTTTTATCCATGTATTATGCAATCTCACCTATTTTAGTTGCTACTGCTCTTCTGACCATTGGTGTTTCTTCACTGCATAATTCGGTGAATTTCCTTAGATTGTTAAATTCACATAAAATACTATCTGAGCTTTTCTTTCTGATTTCCTGATCTAGAATACATGGGACACATTAAACTGACGGCAGAAACTCTACAGGTAAAATTGGCTTCATTTGAAGCTAGTTTTAAAATCTAATAATTCTGAATAAGTCTTACCATGGGGACAATGGTGTTGGCAATTTCATTGTCTTGTAAAAAATTACATACAATTGTGATTGATTTGACAGCTTATTCACGTACCACAGTCTCATCAAATCCTGCCAATTGTTCCAAAATTGGCAACAAGCATATAGATTATTATGGAATGATTTATCTAAATTAGCCTATTTAAATACGCAATATAGCCTAATTCCTCTGCCATTGCAAATAAGACTTCATCATCTTCTTTCTTCATCAATGCTACAAAATGATTATCAAATATTACTTTCAAAATATGGCAAAAGAACAGACTTTATTTTATCGGTTCCTAAGAGTGTTGCGATAATTCTAGCTCTGTGCATAGCATTGACTTTTAGATAAACTTCCTCATTTTCCATATCCTCCTTGAAAACATCTATTGGATTATCACCCATATTTGATTGATTTAAATCTTTAATTATATATAATATATTATATATGTTTTACGATATAGATTCAATTTACATACTCTGACAATCCCTAATCGGCTGCCTCTTACAATGCCTTACTTAGCATATCCTAAACAAAAGTCTAATCTGATTTTAATGACAGAGATTTGTGATAATAATGAATGGCCTTGCTCAGACTGTTTGGTAACTCACTCAAATGATATGAAAATGCCAATCCAAAAAATATTTATGGAGAAACTGAATTTAACTACAATAGATCTCACAAAATACCTAGATGCACTTTTCAAATATTTATATCGCATTTTTGTAATCCCTCTACTTTCTAAAGGTGTGTCCCAAATTCTAAAGTGCAGATTCTCTAATCTTATGATTTGAATTTTGACAGAACACTAAAGCATTCAAAAAATACTATATTTCACATTATATTTTACATCTTTGGCTTCATTATATTTCTTTTGTTTATAAGCAATGACTCCCAATTCATTTTGAATCATGGGATCAGTAGGATTGATGTCCTTAGCCTATTACAATGACAAAATTGCAGTCTACAAATTATTTGTTCTCAGATACTCCATTCCAATATAAACATGAGCCTGGTAACAACCAGGGAATTGTCGAGTGATGGATCTGTATATTGACATGGCCTAATCGGACTCATCTTGAATAGCATAAGAATGGGCCAACCCAATCCAACTATAAATGAGATGCTAATCCAATTGAATGGACTTCTGAAACTATTTCCTTGCTACTTCATACTTCTTAGTTGAGAAGTAGTATACTCCAACAACAAACCAACTCAAAGCATTTGATGAATAGTTTTCTATCAAATTATGAGCACAAAAATATAATTCTGCTATCTAATCCAATTCCAGTAAACATGATACATATGTTGGAATCACATCAAAATACAATGGATCCTATTTGATTGCCTTCAATGACCAATCATATGCAGATGCAATATCATAACTATAATAAGCCTTCTTAGCTTTGACATTCAGAATGTCTATATTATTCTTCTTGTCCAATGTTAAGTAGACTAAGTCATTTTGAATTGGAATTTCCTCCTTTCTGATGTAAGGACTTCTTATGGGAGATGGTTTCATCTATTGAGTCTCCACTTTATCCACTATTTATAATTACTAGGCTATCTTCCTTTTCTCTTCTTACAAGTGATCTGCTATTTTCTGATTCCCAATGTCACAATTTATTGTCTTGCTTACATAATAGTCTTTTAACCAAGCTTCATCTGAGTTCAGTTGTATTTATTGAATGAGATTCTCCTTCTCATCAGAGGATATTAAATAGGAATCTACTAATTATTAAAACACTCGCACATTCGTTGGAGTCTTCTGTAAACACTCGTAGTAATTTGAGACTGCCAATTATTTGTTCTCCAATGCCTCATAGCATTGTCCTCTTATCCAATCACTTTAGGATGTGATTTCTTCTTGCAATATCTCTATTCCTAATTCATATTGCTTATTTGCATACAAGGCTCTAGCTGCTAATACTGCAAAATCCCCTTATGTTAGTTTGTGCTTTAAAAACAAATTATAAACTCCTGAATATTCTGCATTTGCAAAATGACACTAAAATTATTAGTATTATTACAATTCCAAGCATAAATACCAAATATGCCTATGTATTTTAATCCTGATTCAGACATAACAATTTCTCAGCAAAAAAGATAGCTTACTTGTATTACCCCTAAAGATAGCTACTAATTCCCAATTGATATATGTTCATAAATGATGGATTATTTAACAATTGACTTGCAAAAATTGAATTCGATGAAGGATTGAAATAAGGAAGTTGAACTTCATAATACATATTCGAGTATTTCTAAGGTTCGCTTGATTGTTTGATTACTTTTGATGTTTTTTTTTGAATTGACATTAAACAATAATGTTTTAAAATTTGAATTTTTATATATTATTTTTATGTTAATTCTAATTATACTAACTTTTGTACATGCTTTTTAAGAATAAAAAGTTATGGCCAATCTAAATCAACCTTAATTGCATTGCTTAGACATTCAAACTGATAACAAACTCTACGATATTAAAGTATCCTTTCTGGGAAGTGTAGGCATTGATATCTCAATGTTTTGGCAATCTCAATAATAATCATTTATTGAAACCATCAACAATTATTAACCAATGGACACAGTTAAATTAAGATTCAGAAACGATGCTAACAGAAATGAAAATTGCTTCTATGTCGTTGGATATTAAATCTCAAGAGGATTGACGCATGAACCTAAATTCTAATATATTATTAGTATGGTTTCATATTTTATCAAATTTAGAATTAGAAGAAGTCTTAATTGACGACCTAAATTGGACCTACTTAAGTTAATATCTTTTTGTTATAGTCGTCCCACTTATAGTTGTGTAATTTATAAAAAAATGAGTGGATATATTATAAATATTTTATTATCGATCTCTATATAGAACTGTTTCTGATGTCTATCAAATTTATATTTCATACTTCTCATACCAAAGGTGTATATAACCTTAAATTCATTGTAAATATCGTTGTCGGCCATACTAAGCCTAAAGCACCGGATCCCATTCGAACTCCGAAGTTAAGCGGCTTAAGGCGAGGTTAGTACTAAGGTGGGGGACCGCTTGGGAAGTCCTCGTGTTGACAACCCTTTTTTTTATTTAATTCTAAAATTTAATCATTTTATACGAATTATTAAGATTATAAAAATTATCTTTCATATTTGTACTATTTTATTATCATATTTTAATTTTTGTTTATGACGATTAAAAATGAAATTTATCTCATGGTTGCTTTGATTCTTTATGAACTATGTTCTCCATTTCGCAAATGAAAAAGAAAAGTAATTTACACCAATTTTACCATTATAAATAATTTTTATTCATGTATATATATAACAACATTGATTTCAAAAGGAATTAATATAAATTGTTAAAATGTTTTCACTTCATTTCCCTTAAAATAGTTAAAGATACAATGGCCTTGATCTATATATTTAATATTTGAATTAACTCAAGATAATTTGCTTAATTTTATAATGAGTCGGGTTAATTAAGAATTGAAAATATCAAATATATTTTATATTTTCCATTTATAAATATAAATGTATACTTAATATTTTTGATAGAGATCCATCTTGGGACCTCTAAAATTTGATCATTAAGATACGCCCTCCAAGTAGGATATCATCTATAATGAACAATCTATATTTAATTCAATAAATTTACAATATGTATAATTAAAGATAATTTAGAATTTTTTCGAATGACATTCCAAAAAGTTCTTATATGTTCAAAAGAATATATTGTTGGAAGCTGGGAAAAATAATTTTATTTTATGAATAATCATCCGCTTTCTAGACTTGAATAAAACAAGTCCGCTCAAGAATCCAAACTAAATACCTTAAGAAAATATTACGAGCTTTCTTCAGAATAAAGAAAAGATCTCGAATATTTTACTCTTATCAAATAGTTCATTAATAAATAAGAGGAATATCATGATACTGACTCTTCTAATGGCTTTAGCATATCTGAGACTTCAAATACTGTGTACATCGAAGGGAGTGAATAACAATAGATATGCATAAAAATGTTTGATATTATAAAATAAATGAAAAGAGCAGTAAAATAGTCTTAAAAATTATGTTCAACCAAGATCAAAAAATTAAATAAGATTATCGAAAAAAGACATAAAGAGATTAATAAGTTCAAAATTAGCCTTGGTATGTTATGATTAAAACTATTACTATGTTGTTAATTAAATGTATAATATATTTTTATATTAAACATTTCTCTTATTCAAATTTATTTATGAATCCTTTAATATCTTAAATAACATATTCTGATTTATTATAATAATATACACCATTCAATGAACATATCTCTGATTTCAAAAGATTTTGTTCGAATAGCCCGAGTTTAACCTTTTCTTTATCAAGATAGTTTATCATTTATGTTACATTTAAAGAATATATAACATCTTGTAAAAATNTTTTTTTTATTTAATTCTAAAATTTAATCATTTTATACGAATTATTAAGATTATAAAAATTATCTTTCATATTTGTACTATTTTATTATCATATTTTAATTTTTGTTTATGACGATTAAAAATGAAATTTATCTCATGGTTGCTTTGATTCTTTATGAACTATGTTCTCCATTTCGCAAATGAAAAAGAAAAGTAATTTACACCAATTTTACCATTATAAATAATTTTTATTCATGTATATATATAACAACATTGATTTCAAAAGGAATTAATATAAATTGTTAAAATGTTTTCACTTCATTTCCCTTAAAATAGTTAAAGATACAATGGCCTTGATCTATATATTTAATATTTGAATTAACTCAAGATAATTTGCTTAATTTTATAATGAGTCGGGTTAATTAAGAATTGAAAATATCAAATATATTTTATATTTTCCATTTATAAATATAAATGTATACTTAATATTTTTGATAGAGATCCATCTTGGGACCTCTAAAATTTGATCATTAAGATACGCCCTCCAAGTAGGATATCATCTATAATGAACAATCTATATTTAATTCAATAAATTTACAATATGTATAATTAAAGATAATTTAGAATTTTTTCGAATGACATTCCAAAAAGTTCTTATATGTTCAAAAGAATATATTGTTGGAAGCTGGGAAAAATAATTTTATTTTATGAATAATCATCCGCTTTCTAGACTTGAATAAAACAAGTCCGCTCAAGAATCCAAACTAAATACCTTAAGAAAATATTACGAGCTTTCTTCAGAATAAAGAAAAGATCTCGAATATTTTACTCTTATCAAATAGTTCATTAATAAATAAGAGGAATATCATGATACTGACTCTTCTAATGGCTTTAGCATATCTGAGACTTCAAATACTGTGTACATCGAAGGGAGTGAATAACAATAGATATGCATAAAAATGTTTGATATTATAAAATAAATGAAAAGAGCAGTAAAATAGTCTTAAAAATTATGTTCAACCAAGATCAAAAAATTAAATAAGATTATCGAAAAAAGACATAAAGAGATTAATAAGTTCAAAATTAGCCTTGGTATGTTATGATTAAAACTATTACTATGTTGTTAATTAAATGTATAATATATTTTTATATTAAACATTTCTCTTATTCAAATTTATTTATGAATCCTTTAATATCTTAAATAACATATTCTGATTTATTATAATAATATACACCATTCAATGAACATATCTCTGATTTCAAAAGATTTTGTTCGAATAGCCCGAGTTTAACCTTTTCTTTATCAAGATAGTTTATCATTTATGTTACATTTAAAGAATATATAACATCTTGTAAAAATGAATTATAAATATTTATATTGAAACTTAGATTGACATTGAAGAACATTTCTAAAGCACTTTTTCAAATCTTTTTTCCCCATTTTTGGAATTATCAAACTTGATAAGTTATCAGCATATTTGACTATCTATCATAAGGATAATTTAGGATTTAATTTGAGATTTACTTTTTTAAAGAAATACTTCATTACTATGAGAAGTCTCACTTACAATTGACTTTCCTAAGATTAATTCATAGTTATTCTTATCTCTAATATAAATCAATTTTTCTAAGTTAAGTAATATTTTAAAATGTATCACCAAATTTTCTTTAGTCCATAATACAAAAGAGAACTTAGCTTTTCTTATCCTTTTAATTTTAATTATTCTTTATTTTTTTTGGCTATCACATTTCCATTTTAGGATATTATTCGAGTTCTTTGTTTGCTTAATCTTCTTTTTAATTTTTTAGGAAGATTACTGAACTTCATAATGGGCAAATCTTATATTTTGCTTTAAATTCTCTTTTTAATAATAGACGTGAATCAGATATAATTTCTTGCCTTCATTAAGATTTCACATTATTTTGTTAATATTTTTTATTAATTTGTCAATTGAAACTTTATTTAGATGACTGCAATTCAAATGCTTTATTTTTTTACCATTCCTAAATACTATGAATAAGTTTATGCCATTTAATAATGTTGTATCATCCTCCTTATGCAAAGTCTAATTTTTTTTTTCAAAAGATTCATGAAGGCAAGAAAAGCAGAATTTCTACCAGCTTTCTCAATTATTTAGGTGTACATCAACAGTCAGTTACAACCATCTCTTCAACCTAAAATTTTCTGAAATTACTTTGACTTGGTTTTTAATGAACCCATATATAAATGAAAATAGCTTCATTAAATGGTTTTAGCAATCCATCATTTTATTTATATGCCATTGCCGAGGTCATCAAGGAATCTTCGAATAAGTAATATCTATTTGAATCATAATATACTATAGCATTAATCCTATCATCAAATTTCAGATTAATAATTCCTCATCCTTGAATTACAAATCCTGAACTCTCAAATAACTTCCAATTAGATTTCACCCTTCTGATAACCTATTTAAGATTATGAATGTAATTAAATTGAAATATGTCTAACATGTATTTTTAGTACAAGAATCAAGGTCATCATAAGCTTGTGAAGAAGCCTTAAATTTTAATCTCCAATTGTGAATTTCCTTATCATCTAAGGCTTGGCAATTCAAGGACTATTATATGATGTTTAAAATGATTAACTAATTTTTTTCTTGACAATTACGCATTATTATAATTAAAATAATCAAGTTCTCAAATAACATTATTATTCATAAATTAATATTAAAATATGTAATGATATAAAATGAGAAACATTTAAAATAAATATTAATAAGAATTAATTTTAAACTACACTTTATTTTATAACTTCTTTCTTATTCAAAAATATTTTATTCTAAAGGGAAATAAGAGAATAACTATTACTTTAAAGTAACGAATTGTAATACAACATAAAGGAATCACTATACTATTACATATCTATTATTTTCAAAAGTTTCTTCTTTTTTTATTTGAATTTTTTCTTCATTAAGAATGTTGAATATCTTACTGCAATTTAAAAAAAACAAACTAAAATATATAGTAATAAATTTCTTGTTTATTATTATATGGACTTACTATTATTGAGTGAAATAATAAAATTACATACTTTTAGATGATGATTGAGAATTAAACATAATAGGTTTTTAAAAGCAAAATAATTTTTGGTATTTTGGCTAAATAATAAAAAAAACAATATGTATTCCCTTCCTGGAAGTAAATAACGCATTTTGTTGCCTCAAAAACATAAGACGATTTGCTTTAAACCTGAAATCAAAGAAACCTAGAAACTCAGACATGCAAAGGCTCTTCATCCTTTTCATTAGAGGTTCAAACCCATTTCGACGAAATGCTTGGAATATGTTCTTTCATCAAGGTAGGATTGTTAGTCTATTATAAGTTCAAGCGAATCCGAAGGGGAATGTGAAAACAATAAAAGTTGTCATTGCAGAGATTGTGGACATTAATCCAAGAAAATGAAACATATGAAAAAGAAATATCGACGTTTTAGTCCTGTAATGCATGGAAGGATTAGAGAAAGGAGAAATAAGCTAAAACAAAAATTTAAAAACGCTGTTTATGTTATTATGTGGATGCTAAAGTTGGTAATCCAAAGAAAGAAGAAACCAATGATAATAAAAAAGATAGTCAGAATGAAAACTAAATTCTTTGAACCTTCACCAGAACCACCACAACAAAATTAGTAGATCATTTATCTAGAAGTAAAATCTTAATTATATGTTTGAAAGCCAATCCAACCAGTTCAAGTTTAAATGATTGACTTTAAACACAAATAGCGACAATCAATAGTTAACTATCTGAACAATAAATTGCAAGATTCAGAACGCCATGCAGATAATTATCAGTTATCGCTTCCAAAAGTACGACAATAAAATAATCTCTCCAGTAGCCATTCCAAATTACTATTAAAACCTTTGAAAACCTAAAATGACGAAGGCCTTACTCCCTAAAGAAATAATCTACGTTCGATCATACACAAAGCTACTCCTTCATTACAATCCTCAAGTTCTCCTTATTTAAAACAACCACCTCTAACAACAAGAATAAGGTCACTATAAAATAGACTCTACCTATCAGGCAGGTATTGACATGTCAATGATCTATTATACTGTGTTAATTGCATTATATTTTAGAAGCTACATAATCATTTCAATTCTTGTTATTTGATTCTTAGAGAAGCCTTATTTAAACCTATTAAAATTTTTATTAATATAGCCTACATTCTTCATTAATGGAGTTATTGATAACTTAGAAAAATAACTTTCATCACTTACTTACATTTAAATATGTATTAATTACAACAATTTACCATATAATTTTTTCAAACATACTAGTAATAATGAACTCAAAACAAGTTTTTGTTTTTTTCCTAGAGAATCTTCATTCTTAAGTTATTTATAATTGTTTTATTCAAATCAAAATTTCTCTAAGTTTAAAAAAGCCCTCCTTGCAGTCTATAGTAATAATTTGTGAATTAAGATTTAATTAAAGATTAATGCTTTTTTCTGTGATTATACAAAAATCTCGAAGTATTTAGGTCATCTTCTAATGCATAAGCCATCTTCAAAAAGATTTAAAATGTAAAAAGCCATTTGGTAATAATTTATAGTAATAATGAATAGAACATATTTTTAATTGAATAATTTTATTAATATTAAATAACTGTTTATCTTAAGCAAGAAAATATACAGAAATTTTTAGAGGCGTTTGATCGACTAAAATCGGCATAGTATGATTTTAATAGGTCTGTGTCTGAAATTTCAATGTTGACAAATGTTCATTAGTTGAGAGTAGGGAAGTACTACAAATAAAAAATATATAGATGAAACGGAGATGAAATGAGAAAGGAAAAGATAGTCAATATGGCATTTTACTACTTATTCTAATCCACTATGGATGAAATAAAGATAGCTAATAAATGTGGAATACAATAATTAAGATTTTCGCTCATTTCAACTTTAAGTAAACCCTGAATTTCAACTTAAGAGATTGTTATGATTGAGAAAGCAAAGATGTACAAAGAACCAATTGGAAAGCTCTTATTTTGATAAATAGGCTATAGAGAAGTCTAGAATACTGTTACCAAATGAGATATTTAAATATGCAATTGAATAAAATGAAGAGAATATATGAAAGGTTGATTTATCAGGATAGGGTTTGATATTCGATAAATAAGTGATTGATTGATGAACAGATGGATGAGAAATAGGGTTTTGAGTTTAGTTTGATGCTAATGTATTAAAACGGATATGCATAATTAATTTTAATGAAAATAGTATTATTGCTATGCATGATGGTGGCTGTCTCTTTTGGAATCTCATCTAAATTAAGTCATGCTAAGAAGTTGGAAGAACTACATGGTAGCAAGTTGGGCAGGACCATTTTGAATTTAGTGAATCTTCATTCATCAGTATAGGGACCAATTTCTGAATTGATTGAAGCAATAGAAGAATTAGTAAGATTAGAAATAATAATAGATAGCTGACATTAACACTAATATTGATGAAGTAGAATACAAATTTTAAGTACGCACAAACGAACATAATTCCTATGTGGCTTAAGTTGGACAACAATTGCAAGATGCTGAATAAGATATTGCAAGAATGATAGATGTCATTGACAATTTATTGATCCCAAGAAGAGACCAAATTAGAAATAAAATAGAGTCACTCATTGAATATGATGAATTTAATAGAAAAAACGTAGATGAAACTACACTGCTCAGAGAATAAGAACATGAAGCCTACCTTCAGTAGATAGAAGAAGATAATGATGCACTCGATGCCATTGATGATGCCATCAATTTGGTAAGTTCTTTATCAAACCCATCTTTGTTACAAATTAAGAATATCAAATTTACATTGAAAAGATTGTCATCCAAATAATGGAATCGTGTACATCAAGGACCTATGGTGTAAGCATTGCTATAAATTGCATTAAACTAAAATTTCAGTGATCAAGGAATATTGAAGCAAATTGTAGATGCATTAAATGAATTCAGAAATCAAGTTGTTGATGCTATGAATTCATTAACTAAACAGGAATAAGTTAACATCGAAGAATTCGAAGAAAGATTAGAACAACTGGATGAAGAACATAGAGAATTCCAAAGACAAATCAACTAATCCCAAGTTGAGCTGGATGCTACTAATTGTATTTTTAAATAGATATATAAAATCTAGAAAAATTAGAAGATTGCAATCAATTCCTTGTTCAAAGATAGGCCGACAGACTATAATACCAATCCCAATTAGATTTAGAAAATGAAACCTATGCTGTTGACACAGACATTTACACTCAAACTGCTAATGAACTCCAAAGAGAATTGCCTATCGCAGAATAAGGATTATCGCTCATCAAATCAGCTGATTTTTCTGATATTAAGATATGAATCATAACAATAATTATTTATTTAATAATGAAAAGCAAAATCAAAAAATAACCTCTTTAATATGCCATCAAATTGACAAACTTAGATTAACCCTTTGATTGCAAAAATCTCAAAGTTCTCAATCTTCAGGGAATAAAATTATCATAATTTGATGTAAAAGTGGAAAATCTATCAACTCTTATTTTAGATTTTAACAACCTTAGACATTTGAACATTGTCTCACAATTTCCTAATCTAATCACACTATCAATTGCTAATAATTTCATTGATGAATTCCATGTCCCTCCAAGTATTGTACCTAATATTATCAAGCTCTTAGGATTTTAAATATATCGAATAATCTCCTAAAGACTATTCATTTAAAATAATTGGAGCAACTAGATGCTAGTTCCAATCAATTATAATTCCTTTAATAAGATACTTAAAACAATCTCATACAACTAAAGTTAGATTGGCTGCAAATAATAAATTAAAATGATTTCTGGGAGCATTTAACAATAAAGCAATTTACTAATTAATCATAAATTACATTTAGATAGTTTTTGGACAAAGCCATTGAATAATTGCTACAATGTGGATTCAAAAAAGAAGATAATTATTACAATTAAAGAATTGTACACACATGTATTTTGAAAAATGATAAGTATTATTTTGATTTAATCCTACCCTATTATCAAGAAAATCGTCATAAATTTGATAATTCTGAAACTCCTTTATGTTTAGCAATAAAAAAGCTCAAAATGAATTTTATCGGAGATCTTATGAATAGCACTCATATCAAATATGAAATTGATGCATTTCATGAATCAATAAAATAAGGACAAATTTCGTTAGTTAAGTAATTTCTGGAGTTGGGGATTGATAGCAATGGGTATAATAAAAAAGGGTTGACTCCCTTAACTAATGCTGTATTGAATATTACTTAAGTAAATATGGAAATGATAATCCATTTACTTCTTTAAAGTTAAGCTAACCCAAACAAATTGAATTAAAATGGGTAATCCTTAATTCAAATGTGTATCATTAAATCAAATTTGACTGCACTTAGATTTATTGCCAACTTGAATAAAATCAAGTAAACAATCTTAAAATTCAAAATGAACATCAAAAATATTAATGGAGATTATCCTCTGCATTTAGCTGTGAATAGCATTAGCATCCTTAATTTTTTAATCAGAAACCAAATTGGTAATCCATTATAAATTAATTATTACAATCTAACAGCTAAATAGATGCCATACTCTTAATATAGAACCCTAATTTATAAGTTATTGCAAAAAGAAGAAAGAATTCAGATCTCAAAATAATTAACCAAAAATACTCTGAGATATTAAAATATTAATAAAGGTTAAGCCACATAAAAAGATTATAACAGTGGCAGTTCTTGTCCTGAACTATCTGATGATGAAATGCCCAATAAACCTAAAATTAATAAAAAGTATATTGCTGAACATTTCGATTTGAGTGAAGATGTAAGATAGCTATCTGAAGATGATGAGTGCTAACATAATTATAGTTCAGAATCAGAAATAGAATATCCAAAAGATAATTTATAGTCTCTCAAATTAGAACAAATAAGTTATTAAAATAATCAACTTTTTAAAAAAAAGTAGGATGTACGACAAAAAAGTATCTTAATCAATAAATTCAGTAAGAAAAGACTAAATACCATTTAATTTAATTATTACTCAAGGGAGGGATAAAATTTCAAGGATAAAATAAAATCTTTAGTTGTTTTAAGATAAGAACTTAATCTTCTGGGATATATGAGGCAATACTCAGATTTAATTTGTTCTGACTTTACTTCATATATCAATAAACTAAATCAAACTATATTCAATATAGAATCGGACTTTCAAAACGATTCTCTAAAAGATTATATGAATTTTTAATAAGTTTAATTTTTATTATGAGTTACTTTAGTGATATCAATATTAATTATTTAATGTAGAGTATTTAAGTCTCACTTGCTGATAAATATCCTGATAGAGTGTATGATTATAGTACATAAACATTAGTCCAATTTTGCTTGAAATTACAGATAAATCTAAAATTCGGTTTTCAGATGGATCATAATGCAAAAAATATTTGGTTAGCAAATCAGATCACTTTTATCACTTTTTTTAAATACTCAGAAACTCTTTAAAATTGTCAAAAAAAGAAGCCATATATTTGTTTGTCAATAATTCTGGATTGATTAAACCTGGTACTTAAAATTTCTTAATTAGAAAGTCAAGTTGGAGAAATCTATTCTAAACATCGAAGTAGTGATGGTTTTTTAAGAATTATTTTAAGCGAATATGCTACTTTTGGATGATATTTTTGAGGATCTAATATTATTTCTGAATAATTTTTAATATTTTATTTAAAATTTTACATACTTGTATATAACCAATAGACATTGCTTTCAAGATTTATATCATTTCATTAATTATAAGAAAAAGTATTTTGCTCTATAAACCAAAATAACTGTCCTTATTAATTGAATAACATATAATTTCAAATTGAATTTTTTCTCATACATATATGTTCTTATCTCAAAATTAGAAGTTCATGAGATTTCTAAATTTCTGGAAATATGTTGCCATCCCAATAATTCTTTATCATAATTGGAGGATCTTTGTGTTTATAAACATAAAACGAAGAGGATTTTCTCAAAAACTAGTTGGATAACAACACCTAATTGCAGACTTATTAATCCTTTGGACAAGGGGGTATTTTTTCAATTTCAATTTATTATTTTTCTGTGATAGCATTTTAATGCTTTTCTTAAGAAATAACCTTAAAAATTACAAATTAATTAAGCTCTAATTTCTTCTCTTGCAAAATTAAAAGTTTATTTTTTAATTTTGATTTGGAAATAGTGATATTTAAATATTTCGATATCGCAATATATGTCTACATATTACTGTATATAATTGATTGCATCAGCTAATAAATAAATCTAAATAGTTTACTAAATTAATCAAACTTTAATAACTCATTTTTTAATAGAATCAACAAAATTAGTGCACTGATAGTCAAGGCCTTAATTCCATCTATATATAACATTAACATAATGAAATTGGTTAACTAAGTTGGTATAACAATATACTTATGGTTTGACTTGATTTGTAAATATACATAAGTACCATTAAACTGTAAAAAAATCAGATTAAAGGTTTATTTTATGAAAATGCGTTTTTAATTCTGGAATATATTCTTAGATGTAATAATCCAATATCTATTAATCAGTTAATGCACTCAGAATATTCGTATAATAATCTATTGGCATAATAGTTTCCAAAATCTATGTGAATGTCCAAAAGGCATCTTCTAAATCAAATTTGAGAGTATTGACTAAATAGTTGACAATGAAGTTTTATCCCTAACAATACCCAATTTCAGGATTTCTGATAGAATAAGCAATTAAGACTGTTTCAATTTATTTTTCTATTTACTTTTTCTTTATTGAATCAAGGTGATTTAAAGTTCTAACAGAGTCCTATGATTCATATGGTGAATATTTACTAAATAGATGGGTTCAAACAATTCAGGAGGATACTTATCCTTTTATTCCAGCAATTTTTAAAAGACTCCTGTATTTTACAATTTAATTACTCTAGCTCCAGACAATTCTAATAAGACCCTTAATACAATAAATTAGATACCAATTGATGTTTAGATCACAAAAGTCTCCTGTTTTTAATAGTTTTTTTACTCTCTTTTTGATCTCTAAACAATAACATTCCTTAGTGTACAAATATTTTAGATGCTAAAGATTTTAATTAAAAATACAGTGTTAATTTACTCAATCACTAATTCTGGCTTATTTTAAGATTTCGTCTTAATTTGTAACTAATCTCTTCTGAAGGGTTTGAGTTGATTATTCTCATCTTTGATACTCATTTTCAAAGCTTCTTGAATATCTACTTTCATTTCGTCATTCAAGATCTTCTAATAAATATCGTTTTGCTTGTCTCTGATGTAATTTAATCGTTGAATAAGTAAATTCTTTCTTGGTTTTTTTTACATAATCAATTAATTAAATGAAAGAAAGAAAATGAATTAACTTATTTATCTAGATACTTAATTTATAAATGATGGGCATGAACAAGCATAACAATTAAGATGAATGAGATAGATTTGAATGATCCAAATAATGAGATTTTTACTACAATTTATCTTACAATAATAAATTATTTTTTTTGCTGATTTCTTAGATAATGGAGAACTAGCATCAATTCATTGTACTTGTGTTAGGAGATTGCAATACTGGGAAATCAACAATAGTTGGGAGGTATTTAGAGAACAAATTGGTTGACCCACAACCAACAGTTGGAGTAGTTAAAAGAGAAACCTAAATAGATATCGGTAATGGCAATTAGAAAGCTTAAGTAATTTCTGGTCTAATTAGATATATGATACATCTGGGAGTGAGAAGTTTAGAGCCTAAATTTTGTCTGAATTCAAGAATGCATCAGCTGTTGTGTTGGTTTATGATATCACTGATTATCAGAGTTTTTAAAATGTCTAGACTCTACAAAAAGGTATTTAGCAGATTTATCGCGAATTAGAGGTCATAAGATAGAATCCAAATGTAGATTATTGGATAGTTGTAGGAAACAAGTTGGATTTGAAAGAGCAAAGAAAAGTCCATGTTGACGAGGGAAAGAAGTTTGCCTCATAGATTGGGGCTAGATATATAGAATGTTCAGCTTAACAACCAAGCAATATCAATTTGATCTTCTTAACTATTTAACAATGGACTTAGATTAATATTTAACCGAAATATGTCCCAGAGTAAACTCAAAGACTTCTTGAGAAATTAAACAACGATGAATAACAAAAGCAATTGTAGACCTCTTCTTCAAAAAACAATTAAACCAAATTCAAAAATAAGAATACAAGTTTCTCTTTGATTTAGAACAATACAAATAATAATATAGTTTCGTCGTCATTTGATGATTAATAAAATTCATTTAATGGAGATGGCATGTAAGATTATTTTGCATAATTATTAAGAAAAACAGATTTGTAGACTCAAAAAGTAAATTAATGATATTATTAAGTTAGCTGATGTGATTGTAGAAGAAGCATAAGATAATGTGATTTAATCTTTGAGATAATAGACCCTTGCCATATCAAACTCTAAACCATTATATATTCTTGATGATGTCAATTCCCAATTATAAGAAAAAAATGAATATAAAATATCAATGATGAAAAAGAAACATAAATAATTAGATAAATTAAGAAAAGAAATAGCTTAAAACCTGTTACTTGTGTAGGAACAAAGGAAGAAGCTCTCAACTGATTAAGTTATAGAGAACACTTAAACTTAGAAGTTAGAGAAGGAATTGCAAAAGAGATTATTGAGTGTAGAACGAAATATGGATTTTTTGAAAACTGACATCTTACTCTAGTAAAAAACCTCGAAGTTTAGCATTAATAAAAATAATTTCCTGTCAAATGACTAATCGCAAATCCTCAAATAACATATTATTTCAATTCATAATCCTGAACATATTAAGGAGTAGAATGAATAAATTGCTAAAATTAAAAATGAAAGGAAGAAACTGGAGGAGTAAAGAAATAATAGATATAAATAATATGTTGATAATTTAGAAGCTCTATAAAAATAAGAAAAAGAAATGAGGCTAAAGAACGAATAAGACTTAATACAGAAGAGAAAAGAAAAAGCTATGTAGAAAATAGCTTCAATGGATAAATTAAGACAAGAACGATCCTAATAAATGATTAAGTAAAATGAATAGGTTAAATAAATTATTGGAACAACACCTTTGCATGTTAAATTGGAAAATATATTCTAAGAAAAGAATAACAACTCTTAATTAGAAGAACACAAATTAAAATTGAAATAAATCAGAGATCTGCATTAACCTATTAGAATGAATGACCTAAAATAATGGGAAGAAAATTACGAAAAGAGGAGGAAATCACAAGAGGAGATAAGAAATTAAAGGATTCTATAAAATAATCAAGTATCTTATCAACCTTCTTATGAATCCTCCATTTATAGATAAGTAAAAGAACAATAATGTAAATAATTGAAGGAGAAGGAATTAACTCACAAAGAGTATCTATCAAAGTAATAAGCTAAATAAGAATTTTTAAATAAACTTAAGGATTATCTTCCTTCTATTAGTCCTGAAAAGCAATAGGAATTAGAACAAATAATTAGTAAAGCACATCACAAAATCGATTTCTATGAATTCATTGAGATGACAAAAAAAATAAAATTAAAAGGAGTGTTCTTTGATAAAGATGGAAAAATTCTAGAAAGAAATGTTGATGTAAAATTCTTATGTAAATAAGATAGGAAGAATATTATGAGAAAATAAAAGAAAACGAAAGGAATGAAGAATAAAGTGCTAAAACAATAGGAAATAAGTATCTAAATGATGTACGGAGAATCATCAAAAAACCAAGTTAACATGAAAGTGTTGATAAATTATAAAGCTAATCTAATCCAGAATAGGGTTATTAATAAGCTGTTAGAAATCCTAAATAAAATAAGTTGAATGAAATCAAATCACATTGGAAATTAAAACCAAAAGTGGTTTTTGAAGAAACAGATCTTGAAAAGATCATAGATGGTAATGAAGGTAACACTATCAAATATTGAAGTGGCTGGATTCTCAAATCATCATGTTATGCAGGAGGCAAATAAACTAGCATCTGAAGCAGTCAGAAAAATATAGATTATAGAGGCAAAGGGAGAAGGGAAAGAATGCTTTAAGGATATAGAATCGGCAGATAAATTGTTAATTAATTCCATTAAGGTTGATATTTGATACATTAAATTTTAGGCTAAGCTATCTTTAATGGATAAGGAAATCAAATCTGAAAACAGAGGTATATAAATATCTTCTAACAAGAAGAGAGGAAGAAGTAATACTAAATAGCATGTATGAATCCATTTTACATATCATTAAAACTTATTAAATATTACTAAATATCTCTAATTCAAATATATGTGTTATCAATTGAATTTCAATATAACTATCTATATTAATTTGAACACCTTTATACGGTTTTCAAAATTAATAATCTTCAATTAAATTCTAATGCTAAATTTTCACTTAAAGTATTGATATTTTAAATCTTTAATTGAACTATTTACCATTATACAACAAATCTTATATCACAAAATTATGTGGTTTTTAGTCTCTAATCTAAATCTTTAGTTTTAAATATGTCAAATTTTGATTTCAAATATAAAATTAAATAAGATCTAAAATATAAGAAAACAAGAATAATTTATTAAATAGTAATAATCTTAGAAGGATAAACATAATAAAATCTGATATTATATCATAATTTAATATATCTAATAACTTTTCATATTAATTAATCAAATCTAATCTGTATATAGTCCAAATAAACCAAATGAAATTGAAATAATAGCAAAGAATATTGAAAAAATCAATGTAAACCAGGCAAAGCATTTCTTATATATATCAGCGTCGATCTTGAATTACTTATCCAAATATAAAATTGACGGTATAAGAAAAGTTACAAAATTCTATGAAGTAGATCCCATTAAGCAACTTAATAGTAAAATAGGAGGTTTAGCCATGGCAAAGAGGAAAGCCAATACATAAACGATAATAGTCACATACAATGAAAACTATTGGTTCTACTTGAGTTTGGCCTCTTCGTGAATAGCAAATGATTATCTAAATTTATGATTCATAGTCTATGATTTTTTATTGTCTTTTTCGTCTTCCTTATGAAAATCCCCATCAGTTATTAACATGAATTCAACATTCTTCTCTTTAGGAATCAATGGTTTTTTATCCCAAATATTGAGTACTAAAACTGTAACATATGGAATGTATTATAATAATTGCAATTGGGCACTTACTGCAATCAAAATATAGAATATGTAGAAACAGGAATTACCTAGAGGAGGGTCGAAGTTTTTCGATTGGTAAACCATTCTAATTAAGTTTCCGTACAATGATTAGAGGTCAACGTTTACAGAGCTAAATGCAATAGCAGCCAAAATTGAGAATGTTAATTCAACACATAGTAAAAACAACGAACCAAATAATGCACCTTATTTTAATTTCTTTTCGATGTCATCATCGCTCTCAAATCCTCTTTCTGATGCTCTCCCAGTAAAAAATTATGAGTGATAAGCAAAGGCCATCAAAATCGTGGGTGTTGAAATGAAGGATTATACAACTTTCTGACTCGAAGGGTAGAGAGTGTTGTTTATTGCATGTGTAAGGTCGAATGAAGCTATGATAATAAAGAAGATAGAAAAGACACCCAAAATCCTAGCAATGGCAACTATGTAAACTGGGTATTTCCATTTAACAAAAAATGGAATCATCAATAGACTACCTATGAATTATATGAACTGCTGTGATGCTAATGATTGGGCCCACTTGAATATTTGATCATATTTACCTGGTCTTTAATATTATTATTGGCCATCATATATATTAATGATTATATGGAAGACTGAAATACACTCATCAGTAGGACTATGTATAGATATGCGTTGAATATCATGATGCCACGATATATATCAGCTGAGTACTTGGGCATTTGAAATAGTTCAAATAACTTTGTTAGAGTTCCTTGCTTCTTCTTGGATCGAGCATAGTACTTCAGATCCAATAGAAGTAAAGATTAGAAGAAACTCAAAATAAAGAAAAACAAGCAACCAAACACTCCGAATATTATTCCAATCATTTAGAAATAAAAGGGTAGAGTCAATAAGCTGAACACAAACGAAGAATTGACCACTCGGAGCATAAAATTGAAAGTCTCGTTGCCTTTCTATCTATGTCTGCGAGGAGAAAGCATTGGACTACTGATGTCACCAGCTGAATGCCTTATTATTTAATAATCTACTCTAGCATATCGGATGAGCTCGAATTCTTCTTCTTCATTTAATTAAAATTAATAATGAAAAGAACAAAGGAAACTATCTTTAGACAACATCCTGACTGGTAACAAAGACAAGGAATCAGTGGCCTCAAGGAATTCGATGGCGAAGATCTGTGTATGTCTTCTCATTTTATGTTCGTTAGAATATGATGCTCGAAATAAATATAATAAAGAGTAACAGAAGCAATGGATTCAAGAGCAAATCCAAGAAAAGAAAAGAAAATAAGAATAAGAGAAGGCTGAGGAAATGGCCTATGCCTAACAAACTTTAGAAATCAATAGGTTTAGAGGAATGCTCTAAGATAACTTTGCAGCCAGAAAAA
This sequence comes from Paramecium octaurelia, assembly GCA_905182995.1. Taxonomy (NCBI): domain Eukaryota; phylum Ciliophora; class Oligohymenophorea; order Peniculida; family Parameciidae; genus Paramecium; species Paramecium octaurelia. Next base: position 227,929 of record CAJJDP010000108.1, read on the forward strand.
CAGACATAGGCGTTGCTACTAAACAAACTAATCTATAATTCGTACTCATCTCATTCTAAACCACTAGGCTAAAGAAAAGAAAGACAAAGAAGAAAGAGACAAATAAGAGAAGTTATAATACGAAAAAAACGAAAGGGATTTATTACTTGAACGTGGACGTAAACAACCCTATAATGGATGATACAATGATTTTATTATCAAAAGTCAAACTTATGTCACATTCTATAGCAAAATGTTCCTCCCCTTAATTATTTCTACATAATTTTATTATCTCATGCATTTTATATTAAACATCTATTGATATCAGAAATGCTGAATCATAAATACNTCGAAGGGTAGAGAGTGTTGTTTATTGCATGTGTAAGGTCGAATGAAGCTATGATAATAAAGAAGATAGAAAAGACACCCAAAATCCTAGCAATGGCAACTATGTAAACTGGGTATTTCCATTTAACAAAAAATGGAATCATCAATAGACTACCTATGAATTATATGAACTGCTGTGATGCTAATGATTGGGCCCACTTGAATATTTGATCATATTTACCTGGTCTTTAATATTATTATTGGCCATCATATATATTAATGATTATATGGAAGACTGAAATACACTCATCAGTAGGACTATGTATAGATATGCGTTGAATATCATGATGCCACGATATATATCAGCTGAGTACTTGGGCATTTGAAATAGTTCAAATAACTTTGTTAGAGTTCCTTGCTTCTTCTTGGATCGAGCATAGTACTTCAGATCCAATAGAAGTAAAGATTAGAAGAAACTCAAAATAAAGAAAAACAAGCAACCAAACACTCCGAATATTATTCCAATCATTTAGAAATAAAAGGGTAGAGTCAATAAGCTGAACACAAACGAAGAATTGACCACTCGGAGCATAAAATTGAAAGTCTCGTTGCCTTTCTATCTATGTCTGCGAGGAGAAAGCATTGGACTACTGATGTCACCAGCTGAATGCCTTATTATTTAATAATCTACTCTAGCATATCGGATGAGCTCGAATTCTTCTTCTTCATTTAATTAAAATTAATAATGAAAAGAACAAAGGAAACTATCTTTAGACAACATCCTGACTGGTAACAAAGACAAGGAATCAGTGGCCTCAAGGAATTCGATGGCGAAGATCTGTGTATGTCTTCTCATTTTATGTTCGTTAGAATATGATGCTCGAAATAAATATAATAAAGAGTAACAGAAGCAATGGATTCAAGAGCAAATCCAAGAAAAGAAAAGAAAATAAGAATAAGAGAAGGCTGAGGAAATGGCCTATGCCTAACAAACTTTAGAAATCAATAGGTTTAGAGGAATGCTCTAAGATAACTTTGCAGCCAGAAAAACAGACATAGGCGTTGCTACTAAACAAACTAATCTATAATTCGTACTCATCTCATTCTAAACCACTAGGCTAAAGAAAAGAAAGACAAAGAAGAAAGAGACAAATAAGAGAAGTTATAATACGAAAAAAACGAAAGGGATTTATTACTTGAACGTGGACGTAAACAACCCTATAATGGATGATACAATGATTTTATTATCAAAAGTCAAACTTATGTCACATTCTATAGCAAAATGTTCCTCCCCTTAATTATTTCTACATAATTTTATTATCTCATGCATTTTATATTAAACATCTATTGATATCAGAAATGCTGAATCATAAATACAGCTGAAAGTGTTAACATAAAATTTACTACCATCTCTATTTTAATTCAATGTGGTGTAAACTTTAGAAGAATTATAACCCTTTTGATTCTCAAATTATAAGAATCTAGGATATTTCATAATAAACTGATTTATTATTGGAATTTTTCAATGTTTTATCATGAATTTTATAAAATTTCAGAATAATTTATATGATATATTTTATCAGGTCTTGTGATCTGAGTTAAAATGCAATATAATCTAAAGTGTAAATCTTATACTGAATTGTAATTATTTCCCTATTTTATCCTTATATTTCATTTCAATATATAAGAATTAAAACTAATACATAAAAGGAAGGTGAATTTAGCCTATTTGTTTCAATGAATGTTATTATAAAAATCCAGGCACTAACAATCTATTAATGAAAATTTAAAAATAAATATTAATTTTATAACAGACCATAATGCAAGTGAAGCGAGTTGTGCCAAATCCAATAGATAATTTTCATACAGAGCCTCGTTCATCCTAATAATCTTGTCATGTGACTAAATCTAAGCCAATAATACCCACTACTCCACTTTAATAATCAAAACCAAATAATTTAATCTAATCCTTAAATGGATTGTGTAAATACTTTAATCAGAAAGAAGAGAACAAATAAATTGCTTATTATGCACCGAAAAGCATGTAAAGATCATCTGCTTCATTATCACCCAGAGAAATCATGGCTTCCAATATTTAAGATAATAGTCCGCTTTTGGTAAAGTAACTGTTATATGGTAAAAAAGATCAGAAAGAGAATTTTAATCCTAAAGTAGGTATGAGTATAATGGAAGTAAAACAAGTGCCTCATTTGAGTATCAATTAAGACTAGAAATTAGTCAAGGTAAATGATAGTAGCCATAAAAAAAGTATGGGCAAGTTTGCAAGGAACTAAAAGTCTCGAAATGCTTCTGTATAATATCACGAAGATTGGAAATTAAAATATGAAGAACTGTAACAAAGTTTATGTGAAAGAATTTAATAATTAGAAAATGAATTGGAAGGCATGGAAAAGAATAGAAAAATAGACTAAATGCACTCTGATCAATAAACAAATCAGTATATTGAATAATTGCAATCTATTATTTCAGAAAAGGATTAAGTGATATACGAATAAGAAATAAAAAACGAGAAATTACAAAATATTGTCGATATGTAACAAAAGGAACTATAGAAATATAAGGAAGGCAAGTACAAAATCAACGACACTAATGAGATTTAAAGATTGTAGCAAATAGATTAAAAATTTCAATAAATCAAAGGACATCTACCAGCACTTAATATTACGCTTAAGAATATTTAGTCAATATTCGATGCTGCCTCGTCGGAACAATAAATAAACAATTTATCTCTATCCTCGGTCTCCATGGTTGAATTAATTAATGAATTTAATCAAGGTGTCGAGGAGAACACATAGAAGTCAATTAAAAGCAATACTTTAATGACTTCCAATCTTCTAGAGTAGAAACCAATAAATCTTTCAGAGATTCTAAATAAGAAGAGAAACCTATGATTTCAATAAATTTACAATAATTATGATTACTTATTAAAGTTAGTTGAACGATCTCTTAAATTGGAGAAATTCTCCTTGAACTATTGAATAAATAGTATAAATTTTATATATATATATATAAATGGATTTGCATGAATACAAAGAAAACTATTATGATGCAAATATTATGAAAAGAAGAAGAGCGTAAGATAAAGTGATGGTTGCTCCGATCCTGGAAGTCTTTATGGATATTTGTAAGAAACTAGATTATGTAATCAAAATTAATTTAAAAAGAGACATCAAAGGAATATTTATAGATGGTGATACCAATTAATGAATCAAAAGAAGCTCTTTAAAATACTGATCAAATTATCATATTGAATTACTTGAAATAGATTGCTATTTATCTGATAAAATCGAAATTAGAATTAGAGGATAAATTGTGCTCTCTTGGGGATAGCAAGTAATTTGAAATTGAGTTATAGAAGATGGAAGCAGACATAAGACAACACATAAGAGTGCAATAATAACTCTAAATCTTACTAGAATAAGCTTAATAAAAGCTAGATGAATTTGAATCTGAAAAACTTAAATCCGAATAGTTTATAACTGAATTAAAAAAAAGTCTTGATAATAAAGAAAAAGAATTGATGTCAATTAAGAACGAACTCCAAGACACAAAACACAAGGGAAATCAAAAGACTCCCTTCTAGGCAACCAAAACAGAGCCAATCTAATCATCCATGGACCACTTAGACAATCTATAACTCTTCACTTTGGTTGAGAATTCTCCTAATAAAAATAATTTTAATTAAGTGTAAGCAGCTATTCGTAAGGGACGCAATCAACAATTAAGCAAAGAACCTTAGAAGCCCAAAGGTGATAACACTCCTTAATTGAGTAAGTGTTGTTCCATAATTAAAGAGTCCTAAAATCAAGACTCCCCAGACAAAATAGCAAGGAAATATTCACAACCAAATTATATGGAGATCAATGCTCTTAGATAGTTAATCAAAAAACCATGGTAAAAATAATTATTAATCTATAAAAGCCCATTAAATTAGAGAAACGAACCTTAGAGTTTTAGAAGCATTAGCTAAGAGCCTTCCCGTGTCCCTAAAAAATGCTGATTTATAAAAGATTTATTTTTAATATTAACATTAATGAATTCTACAAAGTCTGAAATACTTTTTGCAGGATTCAATCAAGATTCAAGTAAACTATTAAAAAATCCATAGGCATGTTTTGTGTTGGCACTGACACTGGATTTCGAGTTTGCAATGCATTAAATTCAACTGAAAAATTTTAAAGAGACTTGAAAGGAGGTATTGGTCATGTAGAAATGCTATACAGAAGCAATATTTTGGCTTTGGTTGGAGGTGGCTTATAGCCCAAATATCCCGACAATAAAGTGATCATATGGGATGATCGTAAAAATACTATTTCTATTTTAGATCTTGTAAAATGCATTGGAGAAATGAGTTTCAGAACTAAGATAAAAAATGTTAAATTAAAAAATGATAGAGTGGTTGTTGTTCTAGAGAAAAAGATATTTGTTTATAATTTTACAGATTTGAAACTCCTTGATTAAATCGAAACATGTCCCAATCCAAGAGGTATATTAATAAAATTAGAATAAGGAATTTGCACTATTAATACAGAGGGAGATCATACAATTTTGGCCACATTAGAGAAATCTGTCGGCAAGGTTTTTGTAAACAATTATGACGCTAACAAAGCTTATTGTATAGAGGCTCATGTTTCTCCTATTTCATATCTTCAATTAAATTCATCTGGGACAAAATTGGCTACCTCAAGTGAAAAAGGCACTGTAATTCGTATCTATGATACAAACACTGGGTACGCTAATACATTTAAAATAGATAAATTTCATAAGAACTTCGAAGAGGAAATGATTATGCGACAATAACTAGTTTAGCCTTTGATTTCAGATCATAATGGTTAGGTTGTGCTTCTGATTAAGGAACTATACACATTTTTGCAGTTAATTAAGAAGGATAATAATAAGAATAGTAAACTCAGAATTAGGTTTCCCACAACCCAAAGAGTAAATTTGAATTTCTCAAGGGATTTATTCCCATATTGGGATCTGAATGGAGTTTTGCTCAGTTTAGAGTGCTTGATACAAAGTGCAAAGTGTCATTCGTGCCAGAAGAACATCAATTGATCGTGATTTCATATGAGGGAAAGTACTACAAAGCATAGTTTGATCCTTAAAAAGGTGGAGAATGCATAAAAGTGGAAGAGAAATACTTGATTAGCGACAAAGTTTGATTTAATATGTTAAATAACTCATAAACAAATTAAATTCTAATATCAAAAATATTTGTAGCTTAATGTCATCAGGATTACGAATAGGCTACGGCTCTTTTGGAACAGTTAACAGGAAATTTGGTTGAGAATTTGAATATGTTCAACAAGCATCCCAAAATCCATAAAATACTATAAGACAACTTCGAAATATTCCCTGAGAATTATTTAGTTTAACCTCAATAAATGGATGAAGGTATTGAACAATATCATAAATATTTGGAGTAGATTTGCAATTAGACAAGTAAGGAAGGTAAATGATTGAATAATGTTGTAGAGAAGAAAACCAAGAACAAGAATCCCTGGACTGAAGAAGAAAGGAGATTATTTAAATAAGCAATAAAAGAAGGATCATCAAAAGATTGGAAAGCTATGGCAGCAATCATAAAAACACGATCCCCTCCGTAAGTTCGTTCTTATTACTAAAAGTATATGAAAAAGAAAAGATAAAAATTAAAGTCAGAAAACAAAAATGTATGAATAAATATTATATATATATATAATTAATATATTTATGTCTCAATAGAATATATAGGTTATTAAATAGAGAACCAATGCAATCTAATAACATGAATGACAACTGGCACCATCCCACCTGCATTCAGCGTTATCTACAATGTAGCTAAAACTTAGACATTAAGTCGCGTATGTACCTTTATCACATGTTTATTGATGACAAGAATTGAGATGTTGACTCCAAAAACACCTTGGGTGATTTTAGCAATTCAATTCTACTGCAAATTCACTACAAACAAATTCAACGCATCCTGAATGAGAAGGATAACATTGTTGTTGACTTAATTTATTCACACTTGGACATTCGTATATACTATAATCGCTACACTTCTTGGTCTTACACTCATTATCTTCCCATTTACAATATAACTAGTTGCATGAATGGTTATATGTTATGTCTTCGCAATTTTCTAAAGCAATACAAGAGTCTGCATTTTCGCCATTTAAAACGCATTCGCTCGTTTTTATGCCAACTACTTGAATGGCTCCAACACAAAATTACACATCATAATCTTGACACAATCTCTGATCAGCATCAGAAACACAGATTTTCTACTAATAATCCCACCGGCATTCTATTTCAGAGCAATTTTCTTCGTTAGAATCAACTTCTTTAATTTCTTGTAATTCCTCACATCCTGACAATTCCTTACAATATCCTCCCGTTATGTTAAAGAAACACCTTAAATTTCCAGCAAAATATGAGCAATCGTCTCTTGTTCTTTCAAGACAATTTATTTCTTCGCATTTGCCAGATTTAGCTTCAAAATAGCACCCTCTAGCATCTCTACATAAGTCTTCAAAATATATATCGTTGCATTGACATTTTTCGGCCATGGAGGTATAGAGAAAATAGAAGACACAAAATAATAATGCCAACATTTTTATTTTTTAATCAATAGTATTTGAAACGATATATAAAAAATTAGCAATATTTTTAATTTCAAATAATCATATTGACGAGATTTTATTCATAATTGGAATAGCATTATTATGAAATTTGTATAAGATACTAGAAATTTTCCAGATCAACTATTAATCTTCAATTTACCATAAGCTTCTCTTGAATTTAGGATAAAGATAATTAAACTTAAACTCTGATTTTTGGTGAATTTTTAATTGCAACTATAATTAAAACCAAAAATTTATATTTTTTTTAAAGTATTCAATTTTCTATTACTAACAATCTATTGACTTATAAATTAATTTTATAGTCAAATCGGTAATGAAAATAATACAATAGTAAGGAAAAAAATTTATTAAGAAAATGTTTCAAATTCTTTTAATAATTTTTGTTATAAAGCAATAGAGAGAACAAATATTGGATATCGATTTAAATTCAAACGAATTATGTATTAATAAGGAATAATAGCTGCTTTTTAACTTTAAATTATCAAAATTCAATTAAATTAATATTAGTAAAATTTTCAGACAAGTTAATTTAGGTTTTTTAATTATCACACTCAGAATCAATAATATGACTTAATTTCATATATTAAATCTTGTTATTCTTGATTATAAATTCGAATTAAAATTATAGAACATCAAAATACCCTGTAAGTGAACTATATTTTAATAAAAAAAGAATAATGATTCATAAAAATAAAAGTATCAAAAATTCAATCCATTTTTGAACAAGATCTAAAAAAACCACTTGTTCTGATTAAGTCAAGTTCTTTCATGTTAAAATCAGAGAAGCATTAACCTTCTTTCACCCTGATTCCTTTTACATAATGAGATACACATTCTTAAACCATACCCGAGTAGCATCTGTCATCCCTTAATAAACCTTCTATAATTGATATTTAAGGCTCAACCTTTAATCGGATAATTTTATCATAAAAATTATAGACCTAAATGAAAAGTTCTTCTTCAAATTTTTCATCTAAGTCGCATTTGATATTTAAAGTATCAAATTATTTGATACCAATCTCAATCAAAGTCTTTGAATCATCCATTAGATTCCTTTTATGATATATATGCTAATGACTAATTGGAATATTATATTCATTTTCAATTTATTACTTAATATATGGTATTGCATTATTCCCTTTCGGATTTACAATTATAATTTTACCTGATAAGGTTTTTGCCAAAATTACTGGTTTAGATAATTTAATTTGTAAATTAATTGTTTAAGTTTGAATATCTACTAAATTACTAATCCCTTACTGATTCAAAAGGGGCTTTTAATTGATTAATAATGATGAAATTAACTTATAGGGAATATCGAAATGATATTGAATTTGATGTATGATTTTTTCAAAAGTAAAGTTTGGATTCAACTTTATAGATTTAGGTTTTTCATCTATGTCGAAGAGATTAATGGCAGTTTTATTAATATCTAAAAGAAAAGTTAGATCTTTCTTGAAATCATTTAATTTTTCAAAATCTTAAAGCACTCTTCCATAAAATATGATTTTTTATTAAGAAGGATCAATACCCTCTTTTTCTTAGACAAGCGTCTTAATTGTAAAAATGGTTTCAGAGCGTGATAATAAAAATTGCATCCTTTGATATTATTTATCTTATAATGTGATACTTATTTTAGTATTTTTTATAATTATTTCATCTCCTGACCAAATATTATTGTCAAGCAAAGTGGCATTACAATTTTTTATTTCTTCTCCATTAAAATAAATACAATCATCTTTTTCACCAAACTTCTATTATAAATCCTCTATTTTTTTATGAATAGGAAGGGTTACCTATTTTTAACTACGTTCATGTTTCATATCTTTCTGTATATTAACCTAAACCTTAATAGAATTGTTCTCTTTATATTATTAAAAAGAATTTAAAATGTTGCTTGAAGCAGAATCTAAACTCTTTTATAAATCTGCTATTATTTCATTTTTCTATTTAAAATCATTAACCAAAAGAAATGAGTATTTCTTTATTTCACCATAAGTTAAAGGTCTTATACCTTCTGAAATTAACTTTTTAATTTCTAATTGAATTTAATTGTGACATTGTGATTCTAGGATGGCTTTGCACTGCTTCACAATTTTATTCATAGATTCAAACATTTTTTATTCAATCTTCTAATTATTATCGATTTCATCACTTAATAATTTTAGCCTTTGATAGAACTCCTAAACAGTCATTAATTCATTTGATTTTAATTCATTTTTCTTATCACAAGAAATTAAACATTAACAACATATTTTTCTTTAAGGAAATATCTTAGGATTCAGACATATCATTGAAATAGGAAATTATGCATGTTCCTCACAATATTCTTCATATTGTATCATATAAATGAGAAATTATTTATAATAAAAATAATAATATATAAAGGTTATAGATTTTAATATTTCAATAGTTAATTGCAGAATCATTACAATGAAAATTATCTTTTTATGGAATAATAGTTCTGCCATTTAATTAACAATTATCTAAATAATGAAACAAAATTAGTTCTAAAGTAAGACTATAGAATATTTAAAGTGCAAATCCTAACTGCAACTTTGCCATAGATCTAACTTTTTTAGAATTCATTCTCAAATAAACTTCATTGACTTGTCTAAATTAATAAAAATGGTATAAGTGATTGAATTCTGAAAATATCAGTAATATAAATAATACTTAAATATTTTTATCAACTGACCAATGCAAATATATAAGTTGTTATATAGTAATTTAAACAATTATGAAATAATCGTAAGTGAACAAATTTCTTGCAAATATGACTAATAGACAATATCTTTAGAGTGTGGCATCTCCTACAACAACTGCTCCAAGCAAACACAAAAAGAATGGCAGCTCAACTATCATAACTGGAAATAAATATTTGGTATATGCTAAACATTCTTCCAGACTATTCAAAGACTCTTCTTCTAAACTTCCACTCTTGACAACGGTTATGAAAACTGAATCTTAAGATACTCCTAAAACAGCAATAATGAGAACACGCAAAACTAGTGCAAATTTAGGAGACTTTCGTATTACACAATTACACCACAGAAATAAAACTGAGACTATTCTACTTTAAAATAACTTCACCATTTTAAAACAAGAGGAACTCAAAGATAATTTTGAGGAAATCTAAAAAGAAGAATAGCCTCAAATACCTTAGGTTCAAAAATCAATAGAACCAATATAATAATCTTTTGTTACAACTCATATACGTGATTCAATTAAAATTTTACCAAAAGTGCATTTAACTGAAGTTTTAGGCGAGTCATATCATTTTACATAAATCAACTACAATAGCTCTAAAATAGCTAAAATTTAAATTAAATCATAGATTAATGAAATCGAATCATTAAATGAAAAGAGTTGCCATCTAACGAGAAAACTTACGCAATTATTGAATACACATAGAGAAAAATAAAATTTGGTTGATGTTGAAATCAAAAAAAAGAAAGAAATTCCTAATTTCACAGACCGTGTATTTACTTAAACCTTGAGTAACATGCCTGATGAAAGAAGTCCAAAAATTAATGAATCCAAATTTAATTAAAAATTGAGCACTATTGCCAAGAAGCAATCCAAAATAAACTATAATTATAGTGTTTAAGAGACTGAATCACTTACTCCTTTGAAAACTATAGTAGAGGCTCTAAAGAATGATAGGAAAGACAATAAAGAAAAAAATAATAGTGAACTCCAATAAACAACCCAACAAATTTCAAATAAAAAACTTAAAATCACAGTTATTTATGAAGAGAATGAATAATAAATAGAATTTCATTTACCTAGCTACATTAATGAAACTTAGCAATACCAAGAGTAGATTGAAGTTAAGGAAACCAAACAATCTAATATTTATTCTTTAGTTTCAAAATCAATGCTTCAAAAGTAAACGATGTCCCAATATTTTCTAGCAAATTTGCTTTGAGACTAGTCAAAAAGTTTGGAGATAGAGTCATCTAAACTCAAGAAGATAATGATGCAATTGAAAATTTTAATTCTTTTAAAGCATCCCAATTCACTAGATATTATCTCTAAAATCATATCTAAAAATGTTTGGAAACTAAATATTAAACCAAAATTGATAATGATGGTATTCAAATCAATAGATACGAAATATTTGATTACCCTGTCTGCTAAGAAACCTATTATGAAATGCTCAGCAAAAGTTCTAACTAAGTTGGAGTAGATTAGTACAATATTTAAATCAATGTAAATATTTCTTCAATATAAGAAAAGCAAAACTAAAAGACTATGTGAAATTCAAAATACCTTCTACTAAGTTTCTTAGAAATAATTCGATTTGCATCAAGTTGACAATAGCATCTTAAGTCCTTCTGGATCATAATTAGATTTAAGTGATCTTGAAATGCAAAACTACTTTAAGATTAATTACATTTATTATATCTTAAATTTAGTTTCAGTAAGCGATTTAAAGTAAGCTCAATTAAGATTAATTGTCAACACTATAGACGATGAAACCAAAAATAAGTTCCTACATGAAGAGTTAATGAAATTTCCTGAAATCATAAATGTTATAACTCAAAATTAAGAAGATCTTGATATTCAATGTATCATTGTTTTTTATAAAGAGAGTTATAGTTGATTAATCAATTAGAAACCAAATTGGCTTCAAGAGATCAAACCATAATCAAGAATTAATTTGCAAACAAGTTTTACTCTCTTTAGGTTGGTTTTTTTGAAGATTATTTTAGTCACTAAGTTAGTGCGCTAGAAAAAATATATATTGATGATTGCAGAACCATGAGAGATCTCGATAAACTCAATATCAAGGACAGAATCAAAACTGAGCAACATTCTAATCTGAATATCCCTTCTATTTCTAGAAGCCGACTCGCCTCCCCAACAGGCTCTGTATTTATATTAAATTATAACAAGAGTGAATCCAAAACCTTGTAAAAAGAATTGAATCCTATGATAACCAAAGGATTATTGCTAAAGAAACACAAAAGACAGAAAAATTTATTGACCACTCAAAAATTTGCTACTTCCACGAGAGTCATCCAACAAGGGAGTTCCAGCAATTTATAAACCTTATTGCATGCCAATACAAATACAAACACAAACACAAACACAAACACAAACATAAACCCACTTCTTAATCAATAAAAAAGCTAAAAGTTCTAAACTCAATAAAAAGATACCGAACCTTAAGTAAATAATAATGAAACCTAAAGGAATATTTAAATTAAACAACATTTTAATTAATAATCATCTATGGATCCCTCATCCTTATTATTTAGAAATATGTTATTATAGGAAAGCTCTTAGAATGATAAATCAAATATCGAAAGAGTCTTCTCCTTAATCGAAGATCATAGATTGATAGATTTAAAAGATTTGCTCCATCATGATCAAAATATAAATATCAATACCCAAGATTAAAATGGCAATACATTTTTAATATGGGCAGCTAGGACTGGAGCAAGAGATGTTATATAATTTTTATTGCGCCAAGGAGCAGATATTTCAATAAAGAATGTAAGCATACTATCTAATTAAACTAGAACTCTGGTATAAATGCTATTTAAATGGCTGTAAATAACTACCATTATCAAGCAGCAGATGAAATAAATAGATTTGGTAGATCGAATTCTTACATAGCAAATTGATAACATTTGAAATTTAATTTAAATATATTACTTAAAATACATTGAGAAATTAAGATTTTTATAATTTTCTTTAGAATCTTACCTGTACGATTGTGAGAACTATTTAACATTGCATAAATATCAACAAAGTGAAGTGTTTATAAAATATCTTTTCTTTTTTGAACAAATAACTTAATCAATAAATTGTATTAAAGAGTATACTGAAAATTTGTTATCAGAAATTGAATTTGTAAACAAGATCAAATATCAAACTACTCCATTGACTTTTATTAATAAATACAATTTCTATTCAGCAATTTTTCCTCATTTGTTAATAATTTGTAGTGCAGAATGAATAAGTAAAGCTTTCACTGAAAATTCACAAGAAATGTGCGCTAATGATATCATATGTTAATCATATTAATTTTTCAATACAAACATAATCAATAAAATCTTAACATTCTGAAGGTTAAGAATCAATCTATTTGATTCTTATAGAATTTTTCATATTATTTTATCGAGGAATCGGCAAAGTTTAATTTACTCGAAAGGACTAGTTGCATTTCTTATTGATATTTTCAGTCTTTTGTTATCTGAATTATAATTATGCTTTAGGTTTCAATTACTTAATTCTTGGATTGAGATTAACTTATTTTAATACTAAAAGTTGAGAGCTTTCCAAAAAGGATGGAGATTTACTTGCTGGTGTTACTGGTAGAGTTGTCATATGTCTTGAAGTCAAAAATTCTAATTTGTTATTTTATCTTGATGATGATGTTTTTTATTTCTCATCCTTTCTTGATCCTACTATAGTATAATAAGGATTTCGATTTGGAATCTCAAATAAATGCATTCCAAAAATAATTTTCTATCTTCTTTATATTTCACAATAAGTGACTGTCGGTTTAAACATAAAATAAATACATAATATTGATTAATATTGAATTGGAATATATCAATTTACGCTCTATTCAGTTAGCTTTTAGATTCATCTTAGAAAATTTTTATTCTTTAAATAAGTTCAAAAACCATAATATGCTAACTTATCATAGATTTCTATTCTTGGTTTATCCAGGTATTAATAATTTTGCTTTCCTCTATCAGTTTTTAATTGATTTATAAGAATTCATTAAAAGATATATTAAGGAATTTCTTAAGATAAAGGATTTACTAATACTTATTCTCTCCAAAGATAATGAATTAGTTATTCATATTTAAAAACTATTTAAATTATGAAATAGTGTCTACCACCTTGTTAATCGTAAAGGGTTACAAAAGTAACCACCAATTAATTAAATGACGACCTTCAAATAGTCAAAACAAGTATTAATCATAATAAATTTGATTTATGATGAATGTGAATTCCTATAATGGCAATTCATAAAAAGAATGATATTTTTATTATTTAAGTCTCCTAGTTATTCAATATTAAAAAAAATTTAATTTAGAATAGAAATACAATTATTTGTTCTTTGAACTTTTATGCAATCATTAATATTATACTGAATTGAAATTTTCCAGTTAGATAAAGATTTTTAAATTCAGCTTGTTAAGAATTTTAAGTTTTCAGTTTGTCTTAAAATCAAATATAGATTGAAGCTTATATTAAGATATTCTCAGGCAATTCTCAATTTTGCGAAATAAACTAAAATGAATTAAATAAATAAATCTAGTTATTTAAATAGGAAAGCTATAAGCCTTTCCTAGAAATTAATAATATCACACATCATTTTTATTTTAAGAAAGATAAAAAATTTTTTATTTGAGCTTCAAGTCACCTTTATTTAATGTGTTTGCAATTTATTAAAATCTAAAATAATAGAAGATATAAGGAATTCAACAACCATATCAAATATTTCAAAAAAATTTGATCCATTTTTTATACGCACTTCTAATTTAAACTGCATTTTGAGCAAAATAAGACAGTTAAATAGCTATTGTAGCTTATTTATAATAAGTAACTATTTTAAAATGATAGATTTAATTTTATCTGAATCTTTGGAAATATTTTGAAAAATAAATAAATTTTATTTATCAACTTAATCTTGCTTTGAAAATGAAAATAAAATAGGTAATTAGTATTTCTGATTTTATTAATATTTTATAATTAATTTATAGATGCATTTGAACATTCTAGGGTCTAGGAAACCCAGTTAGGTTAACAGTCCAACCTCTTTAAAGAAGCCCGCGATATCTTAACTTCTCATTAATTTCAGACAGCCTATCAATGTTCCTAACAGTTCATAGGTATCGCCGCAGAATTCTGAGCAAAATCTTCAAAAAGCATTACATTCTCATAAAGGATCTCAGATCGATGTTGCAAATTTAACTAAATTGATTAGACAGAGCAAATCACCAAATTTAGAACTGAATGATGCATAAATCAATTAGAATTAAAGCTCATAATAATTATAGGCATTATTTGCCAAAGCAAGAGAAATTACTTAAAGTAAATCAAAACCACCAATAATTAAGCAATAAGTCCAATCAATTTAAACACAATCTATTAATCAATTAAAAGAACTATTTAATGATAATTTATATTGTAGAAACACATTTCATTTCCATTTTGTGGTTGGTATAGGCGGTTTTGGCAAAGTGTGGAAAGTTGAGCACAAAAAAACTGGACAAATATATGCAATGAAAGAGATGTCAAAGGCATTGTAATAATATGAGTTATCGTAGAATTATCACAAAAAAAAGTGTAAATTCAGTTATGAATGAGAGAAAACTGTTGAGTGAATTGAAACATCCCTTCTTAGTTAATATGAATTACGCATATCAAGACAGAGAAACACTTTATTTGATAATGGACTATATGTCTGGAGGTGACTTAAGATATCACATTGGAAAAATGAGAAGATTTAATGAAGAATAGACTAGTAAATTTACAACTAAAATTTGAGGGTTCTTTGTGGCCTGCATATTCTTGAGTCTCGAATATGTGCATGCAAATAACATAATTCATAGAGATATCAAGCCAGAAAATTTAGTTTTAGACAATAAAGGATATGTTCATTTGACTGATTTTGGTATTGCCAGAGTTATGAAACCAGAGAATTCTAATGACACTAGTGGCACACCAGGATACATGGGTACAAGTTCAAATAATCTTTTAGCTCCTGAGGTGATGTACAGGTAAAATCATACATTTGCAGTTGATTTTTATGCTTTGGGAGTCATTGCTTATGAATTTATGTTAGGAAGAGTACTTATTAATATAAATCTTAGAGACCTTATGTAGGAAGATCTAGATAGGAAATCAGAGATTCAATTATGGCCAAATAAGTTTAAATTAAGAAGTCTGAGATACCAGAGAACTGGTCATTAGAGGGCGCAGATTTTATAAATAGAGTAAATTTAATATAAATTATTTAGCTACTCTAACGAAAACCTGAAAAAAGATTAGGCTTTAATGGTAGTTAAGAAATCAAATAACATTCTTGGTTTAAGAATTTTCCTTGGCAAAATTTAGAGAATTTTGAATTAGTTCCCCCCTTCCAACCAAATGTATTCCATTTATGATATAAAATAGAGGACTGAAGACAATTTTGATTAAAAATAAATATTAATTGAAGACGAAGAGAATAACGAATTGATCTAGCAGAATCTTCTGGTTTTGAAAGATCCTTCCTCTGTAGGTATTAATGCTTAAATAATTAAGAATTATTTTAGGGTTATGAATTTAATGCTAATCAGAGTATTAATAAAAATTCATCAACCACTGATTAATCGTCAAGTTCATCATCTAAGCATAGTCGAAATTTCAGCTAAAATATTGAAAAATAATAATTCTTTGAGCATGCTCATAAATGATTTAAATAATCCTATTCATTTAGTATATTATAATTATTTATAATTTATATATAATATTTAATAATCATCATTGATTAATCAGATTTAACCAGTTTAGAAAATTCCCAGAAATTTAGTTTTAATCCATTTTCCTTTAGAAACAATTCAAAAATAAATTTTTTCAATGAAATTTTCTAGAAAGGTAGCAGAAGATTAACAAGGCAATCAAAAAATGAGAAAAATAAAGAAAGATAACAAAAATACTAGTGAAGAAAAAAGGATGTAAATGTTAAAATTAGTAATGCTGCTAACAGATTTACACAAAGATTTAGAAAGATTAGATGAACCCTATCTTTCAAATTTCAATGAATGTTAAAAATAAAATGCAAAATAGAAGTTAAAGCCCCTTAACTTGCATACTAAATCTGAATCAAATTTGAAGGAAGAATTAAAATGAGAGCAAACTTGAATCAGATTATATATTTAAATCTTATTATTTAGTAGATTCATATTAAAACCCTAATCATAAAGGACTTTTTGAGTAATGAATATTTTTATTTTCTTTTCAGTAAGAAGTTGTATTTTATTTTTTCCCTTCACATACATCTATTTGTTTACAGATGATATTATAGAAATATGAAGTAAGATATTTTGAGATAAGGATTTGAATTCCTAAAATTAAGAAATTAACTTGTCATTTATACTATGATAATCAAAATTTTTTTAATTATTATTTTCTCAATTCTCAATATTTACATTAGAATTTAGGCTTCTCTAATAATGTATTTTCGAAGAATTTCACTACCTTAGCAACTTTTTAGTCCTTATCATATAGAATATTATGGAGAATTAACAGAGCAAGCTGGTTTAAGAACAAGTTCAATCCTTTTTTTATGTTTTATTCAACTTTTCACTTGATGGATAGAATGCAGTAAACGATAATTGCAGAATCTATACTTATTGGTATCGGATTAAATTTTTATTCATCTTTAATGATAAAAAGACTAATGAGGAGAGAAAGATTTATTTCATAAGTAATTATATAAAGATTGTTACTTGTTAATAATCCTATTAATAAAAAAAATGATAATTAAAGAGGATTTAAATTAGTTTGACACTAAATCGTAGATAATATCAAAGAAAGAATTGTAATTAAATGCTACAGATAAACTTATTCTTAATTTCAAAAGAACCTTAGCCTATATCTAGAACTTGAAAATTAATATAATTTTCGATGAATATACATACTAATCTTCGTAGTTAGAAGATTAATACCAAAATTAACAACAGGACCTTGATATTCCAATTAATCATATCCCAAGAAGATCTAAAAAAGGAAAAATATTACCTTAGAACTAGTCATCGAAAATATTTTAAATTTGTTCTTATTGTAAGAAATAGATCCTATCAGAAGTTGGATTGGGAGATAATTTGAAAAAGAAGAGAAAAATTTGATTTATATAATATAAAATAATTATTAATTCAAATTGATTTTTAATAATACTAATCTAATTATATAAAAATTTAATGGATATAGAAAATTAAAATAATGAAATTGTTTTATAAATCACTCAATTTACTCTAGATTTTAAGGTACTTTATTTCTATATTTGGATAATTCAATATATGTCCAAATAATTCGCAAATCTTCAGGTTCCATATATTTAAGATCTTAATCTTCATATGCCATAATTCTTTTAAATTCATCGCTTACAGCATCAAAATTAAATTGATGGTACATTAATAAATTTTCTAATAATTCGTCGTGGTCTATAGTCCAACCTTCTCTCTTTTATTTCCATTCCCTTAGTTAATTTGCTTTTTTATCAATTTTTGGCATTTAAGGAGCTGAATCCAAGTTAATAATAAATTTCGACTTTTTCTTTGGCTATTAGTACTCTTATTCTTGTTCTTCTACTTCTTCTGGTTCTAATTATTAAATAATTAATTTCTGTTCTACATTATTATGATCACACTTTTGATTAATTTATTACATTTCTTAATTGAAATATCTGTCCCTTATTTATTTGGCTTCCTTTTTTCATATTAATAATTTTACGTCCTCAGTTTTATTTAAAATGACTACGTTTCCTTCATCATCCTTAGTTGTTAAAAAGCATTAATGAGGAGCTATAGTGTCAACTTGATATTTTTCTAATTCAAGTTCCACGTTTTTTAATTCGTTTTCTTTTTATTCTAATAATTCATCAACTTCTTCTCCATCAAAATACTAAATCTATAGTTACCTGATTTCTTTGCATAATTGTTGTTATTAATTTAGTAATTAATTTCTTGTTTCTCCTCTTTATTATCTTTCCAAGGTCTATAAATAAATCTGGTGATCCTATTCTCTCTTTTGTTCAATTTAAGATACTCTTTCTTATTATTCAGCTTCTTTTCCTCCGATAAACCAAGCCTCGCTGATTTTACGTTCTCCTGGTGTTACTGGTTTATCATCCAGAAATTGTAAAGTCTTTATGGCAACTACAATGGTTTTTCTATAATTTGGACATTCTCTCACTTAATTTAATTGAAATCAAAAAATACCAAAACTATTTGATTTTAAATATAAACAACCGATATTTGTCGATTAAAAGATTGAAATAATGGGTTCTTCATAACTAATATGATTGTTTGAAAGATCTAAATTCTGGATTGATGGACAATCTTAAATTTCCATTAATGATTCATAATTGGTCAATTGATTATGGGATAAATTAAGATTTTAGAGTTTACTCAAGGAGGCTATGTTCTCAATTTTCTTGATTGAATTATGACTTAAATTTAAAGTAACTAAGTCTTATAATGCAGAAACATTTTCTATTTTATCAATCAAATTATGATTTAGAAATAAGCTGATTAATTTCTTAAGTGAACACAGTCCTTCTATCTTTTGTAAAGCATTATTATTTAACCACAAAGCAACAAGATTGAAATATGGTTCAAGATTTTCGATCTTGTCAAATCCTAGATTCACTAAAGATGAGAGTTACCTTTGAAATGCAAATATAAAGTGTCATTGTTTTCTGGATTCTAATACAGTCCTTCTCTTTCACATATGATTTTCAAATTCTTCAGATTCATAATCACAGTTCCATTTTAATTTCTCTCAAGTGTTTTATTCATAAATTAATATAAATATATCATAATTTCTATAATTTCACAAGTTCTTTGACATAATCATTAGGTCTCAATAAGAATGTGCTTCCAATAACTAGGTTTTTGTTAATGACTTTGTTGTTCATAAGACTCCTGGCCTCATTATACCCAATACCTCCAACCACAAAAATAAGCTGGGAATAAATAATGAAATTCTTACCAATTTATCTTATTCATCAAAGCCCACATCATCCTACATCAATTTGATTTATCCCTTTTATCTAAGAGATTTACCTTGGCCTTGAACATTGGTTTATTCATTTAGTACTATTTTTTCAAAGTTTCCTGAAGTCTAAAAGTCCTTGAGTATTAACTCTTCTATTTATTATTCGATGATAGGAGTATTTCTGCATAGTTCTAATGTTTCATTGGCCATTTTATTTTTAGCATACTTTCTGACCTACTCATTAACTCTTTTGTGAGACTAATTTAATAATAGTGTCAATTACTTTGCTTCCACTATTTTAGGTTTGGATTCCCATTAATTTTAGATTATGTATAGCACTTTACATTTCAACCGATAAAAGGTCTGTCAATTATCTCCTGTCCTTCTCACTCACGTCAATTTGGATTATGGCTGATAAGATAAGACGTGCATAATCAAATTCATTTAATTTTGGATTTCTTAGTACTTGAATAATCTAGTAATGATAATTTAATAATATTACTCTTTAAATGATCTTCTCCCCTGCTACTGAGGATCCTTTCTTATCACATCCTGTAGCTAAGGTCTACTCTAACTCTCCAACCTCTTGTAGATCCTTCTGTCGATATAAATCTAAACATTTTTC
Organism: Paramecium octaurelia; assembly: GCA_905182995.1. Classification (NCBI taxonomy): domain Eukaryota; phylum Ciliophora; class Oligohymenophorea; order Peniculida; family Parameciidae; genus Paramecium; species Paramecium octaurelia. The sequence goes on from CAJJDP010000108.1 coordinate 248,245, forward strand.
AACAATTTCCATATGCATGGTGTATTTTGCCACTAATTCTTAGTATTAAGGCATGGTTTTAACAATTTCAGTCATTTACTTTAATGTCAAGTTTTAATCTTTATCCTTGGCAACCTTGGCAGCTGTATTGGTTTACATAAATGTTTAGAAATCACTGCTCACTTCTTCCAATACATCAGCAATATGTTTAAACTTATATTTCTTGAATAACTCATCTTGATCATTAATGATTTACTTCTTAGACACTTTCTTCTCATCGTATTACATATCATATTAATAAATGTCATTCTCTATTTCCAATAAATCATAAAACATTGGTTAATAATAGAAATCATGCAATAATGGTGACAATACATCTATTGCCCTGTCTACTATCACCAATCTTACCTTTCCACATGTTTTATCTTTGTGATCATATTGTGAACTGTTCGATCTCTTTAGAGCTTCTAATATTTCTCTTAATCTCCCTTATGTAAATTAAGCTAATTATTAACAGATTTTCCAATTGTCTTATCTAAAAATCAATTCGAATGTATAAAATTTCTCAAATGAAACCAAAACTGTACAGATTTTTTCAGCCATCTCTTACAGGATAACATTTCCTTACTTTAGGTAAATACATACTTCCTTTATACACTTCTAAACCGAAAATCATGTCAAATGAGAATAATTACTCATTAGTACAATTAAAGTCTAAATTGAATACTTTGCAAGTCGATAATTTTTTGACTAAATTCTATTCAGATTGCATCCTTTGGGCTATTCCTTATGGCATTTTATTATTGAAAATCACATGTGCACATTTGTATTGTGGAAACTGAGCATTTGCAAAATCCTCTATCAATAAAGCAACGGACTCTTAAGTTGGAGTAATAAAGTAAATTGCTTCCAAATTAAAAGGTTTTCTTTTCAAATTTAGATTTTCTACTGCATTTATTCCTTATTCCAATAATCTTATATTTAATTTCATTTATACTCAGACATCTTCATGTAAGCAGAAACTATTTTCAAAGTTTTCTGATCTACAACAAGAATGGATGTTGATAAATTAGGTTGATTATCAATTCTTAATTGTCTAAATAAGTTTTTCATCCTTTATCTGCAAACTTCCTTCAGAGAAAATTGTGCTTATTCCATTATAACTTTTATTATTATTATTATTAATTTAATAATCAATATATATAATTACATTCCATCCTTTTAAATATTGAAATTCTTTTAATTTATGATCATATCCATTAATTGTATAACCACCATTCGATTATATGCAAATAAACTAAAATTAATTAATCCGACTTAGACTCAATCATATCAATCATTCAGTAGAGAAACAATTGAGCGAATCTATAATACAAAGACTTATGAATTATGTAATATATCTATTCAAATAATTAATCAATCATATGAAAATTTTCATTAAATTGACAATTTTTAAAGTAGATCTTGTTTTTCGAGATTTTGATTATAAAATTAAATTGAAATCTAATAAAGTGGATACCGCTATTAGAATACAATAACTGAATCGAATTCTATTAGAAATTGAGAGAATTTAATGAAGAGTAATTTTCATTTATAGGTTAAATAGAAATGGATGAATGTAGATGTCCAAATTAAAAAGTATAAATTTAGGAGATCAATTTTTGATATTGACTATACTGATTTAGGATATTTGAATTTAAAGCAATACTCCATTGTAAAATATCCATTAATAATTTAAAATATTGATGTTCATGCTAAATCTAGGTTAATAAATGTTAATTACTAATTTATTCTCTAATATTATTTTTGCTTTTAATTAAAGAATATGGAAACAAGAGCTAAATCAAAAAACTGCTTTGTTATCAAAACACATCTAACTTAATAATTACTGACAATCCGCTCTCCTAAGATGAGTAGCCAGAGATATTTTACTAAACTAGGCATAAACAAAGATCAGAGGTAAGGCTTCATAAAATTATTATCGCCAAATGATATGAAATCAAACATAGAAATGTAAATAATTATATGATTAATTTTGTAGACTCAAAAGAAGTCGTAGTTCCGAATCAACATTGGAAGGGACCCTAAATAAGAGATGTTAATATTTATTTTTAACTTTTACTCAATAAAAAACAAAATACTAGAGACATTAGTTTTGTATTAGAAAGTGGAGAAAATTCATCCTTTGTGTTTAGGCCATTCTTTTTCTGTTCAAAGTTGCACTAGTTCAATACAAGATCAGAAGCATTTCTCCACCAAAAATGTCAATATGTCATCAATTGACACATCACCATCCCTACCCTGAAAGCCCCACAAACAGAAAAAAAAAGAAGAGTTACAGTATAGAGACTAAAAATAGAAATTGTAGTTTTGGCGAAAGAATTCAAACCTTGATCCTCCATTAAAAAATGAAGTTTGAAGCTCAAAAGAATAGCACGTATATTCGACAAATGAAAAACTCTGATATAAGATTAACTCGGTTGATCAGTTAAAAAGCATTCAGCACTCACTCGTTACATACAACAATTGATAATTCCAAGTAATTACCTGCAATAAATAAGCTGGAGTATACTGAAAGACCATGTCTAATTTCATCCTAATCAAAAAAAGTTTCTCTAAAATTAAAGAAAATACATTGAAATAATTTACTCAAATAATTAATTGTACATTATTTTATTATAATATTTCAATAGCCCAACTTCTCTAATTCTGCATTGATGCTAGTAAGTTCTTTAGCTCCAATAGCCTTTCTTCTAAGATTTTCTCTTTGAATTTTTCTCTTGTAATATGTTGTTCCTCTAAAACATTAATTGATAAATAATACCTTTATTTTCTCTTCTCTTCAAGTCTGTTAACAACTGCTTATGAATTCCATCCGACTGATGCGCATAAATCACCCAAAGAGCAGAAGGGTCTGTGATTCTTGAGTCTGATCAATTTAATGGCATCTGGAATAACTTGTCTCTTTCTTGTGTCATAAGGAGGGGGGACACCTTCGAAGACTTTCAATCTTTCAAGGGCAGCTGCTCCTCTCTTTGACTTGTATTGAAGCATTCCTCTGACAACCTTCCAAAAGCATCTTGATGGTGTTCTATAGTGCTTGTATCCTCTTCTGGGATTGAAGGCCATTCTCTTATTTAAATATTCTTCGAAGATGACTCTGTTTCTGAAGAGAGATCCTTCAATTATTAAGATCGCTTACCTGATTGTTAAATCAACTCGGTTCTGACTACAACAATTCTTTATCCTCTCTACAATTCCTTGGCAATATAAGAGGCTAATCTACCCAACAAATGGCCTTTTCCGTCAATCACTATTTCCTTCTCAAACATTTAATTTTAAATAAATTTTCAAAATGATTTTTATATGATAAAATACTTAGCACCCACTAAACCATTCATTATTAGATATACTAAACTCTAATTCACATTTAATTTATTTATTCAATAACATTAACATCCTCATAAATCAATCTAAAATTGGCCTCACTACTAATCATTTCAATAAATGAGCTTATTTCTACAAATTGAGCATTTAAGGTTCAATATCTCACTATATGGTATTTAATTTTGTCAATAAAAATGATTAAATCTATTAATTCAAAATATATGTGCAAAGAGAATGTGGGAATAGAAAGATTTATAATAAATCCTAATGATCACTCTTTAATTTATATGCTATTGCTTATATTTTAGTTTCAATTTCTTTCCCTTTTGAGGATTTTTTATCTTTCTTTCTTTCTATCCAAACAATTTAATTCTTATTTTTCAAATTTTAATGATTTTTACTCTAGAATTGATTCCTAATTCATATCTTTCAGAATTGTAACAAATAGATTGTAATAATAATTTTGTTAATCATATCCTTGATTACTTTACGAAAAAATGTTATTGATAGTATAAGATGGTTAGTAATGAGAGTTCATCAAGTTATCATTAAATAATAGCTCTAGTATCAATTTGAGGTTTCTCCTTAATAAATTATATATAAATAAATAATGAAAGCACCTAAATATATTTAGTAGGATGTAATTAAACAGGTATGTTAGGCTGAATAATTCCAATAACATAAATTTAATTTGGTAAACACTAGGTCTGATCCATATCTATCAAGAAGAGTATGAAACTGAATACATTTATTTTTAGCATGTTTTATAAGACAATGATAAATACCAATAAATTCGTGCAAATAAGTTCTATACCAAATTATAAGTTGACTTATAAAAGGAATAACAGTTATTGAAGGAAAATACAAAAATACTTAATCGAATAGTAGATATTGGAAATTAAAAAACTTATTCATCTCTTCCAAAACGATCGCTCACTAGATAAAATTCTGCCAATTCAATAAAGTCACTCAATTTATCTTACAGAAAGAAAGAGGCTATGAAAATAGTTGGAGAAAATGAGAAATTGATGCAGCGTCTATAGAGAACTCCTTCTACATTTAGAAATAAGGAAACGTTTCTTAAGGACTAGTAAAAGTAAGCAATCAATTCTATTTATACTAGGACTGTAGAACTCAAAAACAGAATCTCTAAGTACTCATAGCAAAATCAATAAAAGTTGGGTAAAATAGTTCAAAGATTAACAAAAACTACAACGAATCAGAAACCTCCTAAATCAAGCCAGAATAAAAGTAGTGCTCCTTCATATAAGAACTCTGCATTATCTTAATTGCGTATAGAACCGGAAAGATAATAACAGAAGTTTTAGTTCCCAAGAATTAAATGATTAATATATATAATTGTTTTTGTAATTCCTTATCAACAGAATTATCTCTTGATAAGGGCTAAAATGTATTCACCATCCTTAGGATCTGTACTATTGATTTTCAAATCCAATGAACCATTCGAATTGTAACAACCATATAATAATACGCAACTCTTATTTTCAGCATTGGCACCTGCACAGATAATTTCCTATTCAATCACTTCAATAATCTAAAAGAATATTCGGAATTAATATTTACATTAATATTAATTGCTTAAATCATCCTTCTAAAGTCTTATTCAGATTTAACTTTGCTTTGAAGAGTGACTTCTTTAATATTTTGATATCTGTCCCACAGTTGTTCATATTGATCGACATTAATATTGGCGGGTATATATTATTTGATTTATTGTTATGGGATTGTCTATACAGGAGGGGGTTGTGACCATTGTTATTATGGTTGTAATTATTATTGTTGTGGCTGAATTTATTAAGGCACTATTGGTTTTTGAGTTATTATTTAAGGTTATTGAACATATACCTAAGGAACTCCTAGGACTGGTTATTGAGCTGGTATAGGATCATCAATTTCTAATAAATTCTAAACTTGAGCTGGTGGTTTTTACTGAGGTGCTTAGATAGGATTTGGATTTGTATTCATAGGTTTTTGTGTAGATACAGCTGAAATTCCTTTTTTCTAAGTTGGTCTAATATATAAATAAGTTCAATTACATAGGTTATTATTATGTCTAGGAAATGGGAGCAAACAATTGATTTGCTAATTTCTGCTTTTCCTTTAAATTTGGATCTTCTTTTGGTGGTAGAGGCCTGACAGGTGGAATATATGTATTTTAAGTTGAATTAGTATTCACCCCCATTTATCCACTGCCCATAGCTTACATAGCAGTTTTGGTTGTTGTTGTTTAACCGCTTCCATTACTACCCATGCCAGTAGTTGACCCGATGGCCATAGGAGTTGCAACAACAAGTTTGGGAGCAGCCGGTTATTTTTAGTTGTAACCTGTGTCATCCCAAGGTCCTGCGATAGTTGGAGCTGATGGATTTTAAGTTGTTGTTTTATTTTCTTCTGTTCCAAAAGTAGCAGTTTTGGCACCTCCATATTTATTATCACTATAAGGTCCAAAATTAAGAGATGGTGCTTCTGTTGCTGAACCTAAGGCTGCTGCTTTCACTTATAATGAAGGGTTGTATGGCTGAGCTCCACGTTATCTTTCTTATTAGACATAAGCATCTAAGAATGACATTTTGGGATCCACAGTGACAAATTTAGAACCTTTGAGTGCTGCATTAAATTTAGCAAGAGTGAAGAAATCAATGGCTCTTTATTAACAATCAAGATTTTTTGATTGCATATATTTTTAAAAGATGGCTCTAGTTTAATCAAACATTTAAAATGCTCTTGCAGATTGCAATTTAGCCAAACATGTTAATATCCATGATATGGTGGTTTCGGATTCTAATTGTGAATCTAATTTAGTGATTACTAATTGAGTTAATTCATTTAATTTATTCGGATCTTGATCATAGATTTGTGATCCAATTTCACCAATAACCCAGCAGACAATTTTCAAAATGTTATCCTACAACTCATTTTTTAATAGATCAGAATAAATTTCAGTAATGAACACACCAAATTCAGTTCCAATATCATTAAAATTATCTATTAATAATTTAAAGAAATTGTTTCTGACATCATTATCTATGAATTCAGATCCGAATTCAAATAATGTGTTAGCTGTCTTAATGAACCATTCCTGAGTAGGTGCATGTTTTTCATTTAGTAAAGATATTTTAACAAACAAATCCTTTTTGAAATTAGTATCTGAACTCGTTTTGAGGAAATGGATCAATTTTTGAATAATGACTTCACAATTTTGTTCATTCGTCATTTTAAATAGCAATTCTAAGGTTTCTTTCTTTAATGTATCATCATTTGATTCTAGACAATCTACAATTGTCATTTGGTGTTCTAACACATACTTCTATGAAATAGAAACAATCTAAGTCAAAGCATTAATTCCTAAATATTTAAGATTATTATTATCGGATTTCAAAAATCTAGATACAGAATTAGCTGCTTATTCAAGTAGACTTTATTGAGGGTAAATTCCACTGATGCACTTGACACATTAGTAAGTCACAGCATAACCTATATTGATAGTTGTGTCGTCAGCTCTTCTTAAGGTCGATCCCAATACTTCGTAAATCTATTCACTAACTTTCAAATCATTGGCTCCCAAAAGAGTGAGGATTTGAAGCAACTTAATTTATAACCAAGGAGCAGGAAATCTATGATAATCATAATCCTTTGATTTTAATAAATAAAATTTTACTTTATGTAGTTTGTGTTCTATAATTTATTTGAGCATCGAAACAAAGGTTCCTGTCAATGGTTTGTACTTATTGACAGCGCCTTTCTTTAACTCTTCATGATAGAGATTGAAGGCTGCTCCCATAACACTGGGCTCTTTGTCTTGGATTCCTCTTCTGATTCTGTCATCATAATCTTATTCTGTGATGCAATCTTGGTTCAACTATCTGATAATCTACATCACCATCAATGCCTATAATGATATCATCGCTATACTTTCTTCCTCACAATATCAGTGTTATGAGTCAATAATTTTAATACAGGCTCTGTCAATGCATTCACAAAAGTCTTGCTGATCAATTTCCCAACTGCAGTAAGAGCATTGACTACGATGTGAACATTGGTCGATGCTAGATCTTTTTGGAGTGTGGCCACCAACAATATAAGTAACTCACTATCATTATCCAAAAATAAGGAACAACACAAATAGCCCAATCTCTTGAGTGCCAAATTCTTGGACTGCGTAAGATGAATTGCATTGATGTGTACAAAAGAAGCATCATGACTTTATACTTCACTTTTACATGTTACCCCAACATTTCAATGTAGATTGCTCTGATGAGCATTTCCTTCACTTTTTTCGGTGGCATGTTCTTCTCATTTAGTTTAGTCTTTAATTATTGAACTTCTTTGATGATGATTTTGTCCTCCTCCTATTTGCTACGAGTCTCTCCAATTGACTTGATCAGATCATGTAATTCCTTGCTTAAATGTGATCCCGATGACATCCCAAAAATTAATAAAATATATTTTAAAAATCTCGATTATTTCCTAATATGCAAATTTATCATTGGTGTTCTATATTCTATACCTTTTCAGGTTATTTGCAATTAGTTTCATTATACTCAGATGGATGGATTATTACTTCTAGAGAGATGAGCATTTTTCATAAGATAAAATATTGAAAAATAATGAACATCCATTATAATATACTGATTGCAATATTATCTCATTTTAAGGCGGCCAAATATTCGCTATGTTCTTAGAATGGTGTTGATTCTAATTTGGTGTGTCCCCAAAGATCTGGGGTAAGGAAATTGTAGGTTTCTTTAAGGGCATGGAAGGTAGCTTTCAAGAAGTTTGATCTGGTTCTTGTACTTCCTTTGGATTGGGTGTAGCAATCTTGGATACCAGCCATTTACAAGACCTTCTTGGATGTGATGGCTGCAACTATACCAGTACCTCTGGGTGCTGGGACCAATCTAACTCTGACTGATCCTTCCTTTCCTGTCACTTTGCATGGGACTGTGTGTGGTTGGGCGATCTTATTTCCCCAATATCCTTTTCTGACTGGAATCAAATTAAGTTTAGCATTGATGACTGCTCCTTTAATGGCTCCTTGAACTTCTTTGGCTGATTTCCATCCCAAACCAATGTGTTAGTGGGAATCTCCGACTACGACATAGGCCTTGAATCTGGTTCTTTGTCCTGCACATGTTTGCTTTTAGACTGGGCCAATGGCAAGTGGTTCCTCTTTTAAGTTCTTGAGGAAGTGATCGACGATTTGATATTCTAAAATATTTCAAAATTATTGATACCCTTAATTGGAATTGAGAATTAGAAAATAGTTTCAAGACTCTTGATTTTACCAGCCTTTACTAATCTTCCCAATTTGGTCAATGGGGTCCATTCTTATTCACCACCGAATCTTCTGGGTCCTCTATTTTATCTTGGAGCTCCTCCTTCTCTTCTTTCTCTTTATCCTCTTCCTCCTCTTCCGAATCCTTTCTTCTCAGCTGGGGCTGCTTATTATTATTCTGGAGCAGGTGCCTGTTGTTACTCTTATTCTGCCATTAAAATAAAAATCTTAATTTAAAAATTTGTTTTCAAAGTTGTACATATACATAAAAAAGTGGATAAAATAATTAATAAATGATTGGTCTTCTCTTAATTATACTTCCACAAGCATTTGCAAATTATTTTGAATAGAAGTTGTCAAGACATGTTTACGAATACAAGGATGTTCAAAAAGACGATATAGTAACTAGCAGCAAACCCCCAAAATGCTCAGATGAATTCTTAAATTATTATCATAATGACAGTTTTGTGACCCAAATTTGTTTTACCAAGAACGTATTCTATAATGTGGAAGTGATCTTGGGAGATCATATAGATAATAAAAGCATTTATTCAATGGCTGTATAAAAACTCATTACAATATATAATAGCTTGATTTAACCTCTCCTTGGACATGGTATAAGTCAAATTCATGTGTGAGTTGCAAAAGCCTGAAATCATTAAAATTTGACAATAACAAAAAGTGTAAAAGCTCAAAGAAAGTTGGAAAGTGCATTGATTCAAATTTTGAAAAATTATTCAATGCCACTAAATGGAATGATATCGACGTTCATGGTTAAATATACTCATCAGAATCTCTAATATAAGGAACTTTTCAAACTGACACCATAAAATTACTCGCATACAATTCTTCAAGAAAAATGACAATTTCACAATTCCTCTCGTATGAATGGGGAAACAGCACTCCACCTGCCTTGGTTAATATAACAGGACTGCAGATGCTTTAAGCGGATTACATTAACACTGAATTACCGATTTTGGCAGATGGCGTAATTGGGTTCGGATTCGGCTATACCGAAACAGATGAAGAGAAGGCCTAGAGTAATACAGACTTCGTTGAAAAACTAGTTTAAGAATAAACTTAGCTTCATTTGACAAGACAATAATTCGCTCTTTACACCTATTAGAGTTCGCTCAATTTTTCAGAGATGGTAGTGTAAGTAGGAGGTTTTGATTACAAGTATGTCCATAGACAGCAATAGAATGTAAAATGGATAGAAAGACTTGAGAAATCTGGTTATTATTGGATGGTTTAGGTGGATAAAATTCAATTTATTGTATTTTATTTATCATTTAATATAGAATGGCTAAGGCAATGATTTGATCAACGATAATTTACCCATCAACAAAGCTTTGCTAACTCTAAACTCTTAATTTATCGAACTCCCCTATAACATTCTGATATCCTTAATTAAAGCTCTTGACAATGCACATGTTGGGACAGAATGCAATTTAGTAGATAATGAAGTATTTCTATAATCTATAATTCAGATGTATTTATTATATTGCAAGAACTATCACTTCTCAACAGCTATTGATTATCGATTGACCTTCATATTTGGAGAACACACTATTCCTATTGATAATTATCATTTGATATATAGAAAGTGTGAGAGTGCGAGTGAAAATCAGATGATTTAGAATTGTCTCTTCAATATCAAAGTTTCGGAATCTGATTACATTATCTTGGGAGAACCCTTCATCAAAAATCATTATATAGTATTTGAGAATCAGCCAGGAAATAATGTGAGAAGAATTGGCATTATGCCAGCCGCTGTGCATATGTTCTATCCTGACAATCCAGATTACTATGAGTGGGCTCTGATTAAACTAGTGGGATTCATATTCATTTTTGGTTTGGTCAGCATTTGTTCTGTGACTTTTCTGAGAAGCGTGTGTAAGGATCTTTACAGAGCATTTAAATATCGTAGGGTAATTGTGTTCTAAAATATTATTATAAGGCTTTGAATCCTGAAGATAAGTTATCACTCAAACAGACAAAGGAGATGGAGGAATCAGACTATTCAACTGAGGAGGATATTCAAATTCAACAGAAAAATGAGGATGAGAAGAAGGTAGATGAATGGACGTAACAACAAGAATAGTTTAAATTTGGAGAGAAATTTACTAATTAATATGAATAAAATGCATTGTGATTAAAATGACATACATATATATATATATGTTTACATAGTATGATGATTGCGATCAAAATTTGGAATTGAATGTTTCACCTTCACCCAAATATGTGATGCCATCGATTTTGCCATTGGGCATTTAAGGATTACATGGTGTGTCTTCTAGAGTTTGAGGAGGTTGATTAACAACTCTTGTTGAGTTCTTCAAAATGCTCTTTTCAGCAAATTATTTGAGTGGAGACACTTATAGATGAATAACATCCCAGCTGATGGAATTAAAGAAGGGGTGATTCTTTATTTCATCATATCCTCCTTTAACTCCGATGCGTTCTTTAGGATCATTTTTGAGTAGTTTCTAGATTAAATCACATGCAGCTGGACTCATGGTCTTAGGATAGGTAGGATCATTGAGTAAAATTTGTTTGGTGATCATTTCAACTCTTCTTTATGGATCATGGAATGGTGGATTACCATTGATCATTTCAAAAATAAGAATTCCTATTCACTGTATAAATGCTAAGATACCAAGGGTCCATATATCAACTTCGTACGAGTGACCTTGTCTGGTAATGATTTCTGGGGCCAAGTACTCAGGAGTGCCAGCCAAAAGGTAAGATTTCTCATTATCTTTTCTTAATGTTGCTAGTCCGAAATCTGTCAATTTAACGTGTCCTGTTTCAGTCAATAAAATGTTTTCTGGTTTTAAATCTCTGTAAATAACCTTTAGTTTTGTATTTAAGTATTCAAGTGCCAATACTACTTCTGCTGCAACGAATCTTACGACATTTTCTGGTAATCCATTCTTCTTGCATTTGAGAACATTATAAAATTACCCTCCATTGATGCATTCCATCACAAAGAAGATATACTTAGGGTTTTGGAATGCAAATTTCAATTTCACTATGAAGGGATGTTTGCTTTGTTTCAATACATTTCTTTCTAAAACTGTGTTCGTTTCTAAATTACATTCTCTAATTTTCTTTATCTAAATTTATTTCATCGCATAAATTTTATTAGTGTCCTTCTTTCTCACCTAATAAACTTTCCCAAAAGCCCCCTAATTTTCAATTACTTATAATACTTGTCCCAGCATTCCTATCTTGATGAAATCATCTTGACTGATCTGCTATTTTAATGGAGGTGGGGGGATAACTACCAACACAGGTTACTTAGATGCACTGTTAGTCACCAATTTAGCTACTGTCAGACACAATGAATACTTTTGTCATCGCTTATTGAACTAATGAAGGATGTTTTCAGATCATGATTTGGACAACAATTTCCCATAAACTATTATATTAATAATTCATAAAAATTTCATTTATTAGAGTCCAAAGATTTCCAATAATTTTAATTAAAAAATGTATTTACCCACATTTTACAAATTAGGATACGAAGCTTGGACTGCCAAGAGCAAGAGATTCTTGGGAATTATGCCCGCTGTTGGATGCTGGGGTATGCTTTACTATTTTATTTGATTTTAGCTGTCTGGGCACTTTACCCAAATCTTTACAACACAATATACACTGATTTCATTCCCCCTCCCAAAGGTAATTGTATGTCCTAAATGAAGGTGTCTAAAGAAGAGTACAGGATGCATGAGACATTGATATATTAATATTTGAAAATTAAGATCATACAATACTTCTTAGCTATCCAATATATAAGTCACTTATTAGAATTCGATATATTTCCATAGTTTTATTCAATATGTTATACGTATATATATATATATATAAATTCTAACACACTATCAACATTTCGCTTATTTCTCTAAAAGACTACATATTCGTTAACCTATTCGAATCACTCAAATACATTACCATGCAAAGTGGACTTCAGAGCCTGATACTCTTGTTAATTTTTAATTAAGAAATTTAAAATAGATTGCTACATTTACTAATCGATCAAGATCAAAAATTTCTTGATCACATAATTAGCAAATTAATGATTTGCCAATTGGACAAAGTTAGAAGCTACATAGGAGAACTATTATTAAGCTTAGTTTCTGAAGAGCAGCCAATTTAGAACAGTTATCAATTCAGGTTTACTCAAAGTCTCCAAGGCTCTTTCGACAGTATTGCTAATATGTAGAGAGATGATTCGTTACCTTGCATACTTATTGATGCTTAATTGATAAAACTGTTAGATTACAAGTTAGATTAATCGAGTTTTCTCAGGAGATACTACCCAAAACTATAATATGTGCTGAAGAATATAGTTTCCAAATTCGGTTTAACTCAAGACTGAATAATTGGCGATAGATTGTTTAAATAGGTTGGCAATGTAGATGGGAGCGTATTGTTGGATGATCTTGTGAATGATTTTGCAACCGTAGATTTATTGAGCCATATAATGGAACTAGAATAGATGCATGATACTTACTGATTCTTCAACGATGGGAATGAGAAATTCCATTTTAGATTTATCATAGGATTCTAGCATCTTGAAAATGACATAATTGCCATTGGAATCGTAAATCAAAGATCTCATGTTCTAAACCAATTAAGAAAGTATAGAATTCTAGACCTCCTCTTTGCCTTACGAATACTCAATTAATTTCTGCATGACTCTGCAACCAAAGGGGTTCTTAGACAAATCATAAAAGTGCGTCTTCAACTTATTAAACATCCTGCTTTTTAGTTTGACATCTCCACTACTATCGAAGATCTTTTGGACTACATAATTCCCAAAGACATCCTTCTCAATTTGGGGACTGATCCTTTCCAACTTTTGGACTATCAACAATTATTGTTCTGGAGTGCCAGATTCAATTAGTTTCTGCAATTTTCGAGAAATTATTTGATTTCCCCATAGTGAATCCTATTGAGAATTTAATTTTAGTTATTACTATCAAACTAGAGATGTAGATGTCGGCCTCAATGTCAGGTTCGAAGTACATTAAAGGACTGGCTTCGTTGGAGTGATAGACTCCCATCCCTATAACGTTGTCACTCTGAAGATCTTTGAAGTATTGTTCTTCATTGATCGAAATCACTCTCTACGATAGAACTTATTTATTCATCTCTTATATTGGTGATTCCTATAACCAAAGTTCTTTGATATATTTAAACTTTTGATCGTTCAGAGACTAATTAGAATTGGGAGACGATTGACCTTCGTTGGTTTTGTTTTTATTGTGTCTGCGGATCAGCTCTTTCTACAAGCTCAAACTCTGATGCTTTTTAAACTTCTCCTCCTAATCGATTTCATCAATGAAGTCAAGAATCCCACTATGCTAATTAGTTAGGGGATCTAATTTGGGAGAAGTGTCCAATGTTAACTGCTCGAATTCGGATTGAAGAGAAATCGTAATCGGAGAGCTAATCTCCTCTTATCTTCAATAAGATTGACTCTTACTTTTATTTAGTAGGACTGCAGGATTGAATTGCTTATTAATAATTCATATGTAAAAATATTTTTAAATATTATGTCGATTATATATATCTATCCGTAATCATTATTTAGCTCCCTTGGGTTGACCCTAATGATAATCTGAACTGCTACTTTGGTGCATATATAGATATAATGGACATTCGGCGCGTCTTTGTCCTCATTTGTTATGGCAATCGACGTCGAAATTGTTGGCTTGTGCACTTATTTAACTACCACATTCCTGCAATAGAATACTAACTCAACATACCAATCATATTCTGGTTTCTCAAGGTATTGCAATCGATGCTCAGGCAAACCATACGAGATGATAAAGAAAACTCCCTTGGGTCCCAAAACTCTGTGGACCTCCTGGATCACCTTCTACGCATTCGAGGATGAGGACTCTCCACACTTAAAATCTACTTGAAACTATACCAATATGGCATCCAAAGTTCCCTTGTCTATTGCCCCATCAAATGCTCCTTCCTCGAAATCCATCGCTCTTGCATCCATGTGTAAATCTAATTGAAACTGCCTACTTACATTTGAAATTCGGCCCCTTGTCTTTGTACTTCTCCTACATTGCCTTTGTAACTACATGTGAGATATCGATGTTTGTAATATTCTGATAACCTTCATCAAACATCTCTTCGCTCAATCCTCACAAACTCAATATTATCATTACTTGAATTGCCTGCTCCAACATTCAAAAGCTTACTCTCAGGTGTGAAACATACTGAAACCAGATCTTTCACTCCTGCAAATCTCTGATACCAATCAAATGGTTCGGGATCCCTAACTATTCATTCACTCACCTTACCTCGTGTATCTTTCCTCCCAGTACTCTGCTTTACCATATTGAGACATTTGAAATCAAAATGAATTCGAATTAATTATTAATGTTTCTGTGTTTCAAATTTTAAGAATTAAAATATACATTTATGAAACACTATTCAAATTTATTACTCATAATTTCTTGATTAATCTTTATCTATTTCCTCATCTATCTATACCCCCATTGGTTTGGCTTTATCATAAAATTCAGATGTGTAAATAGTGGAATTCATAATTCAGAAAAAGCAACCCTGAACTCCATAATTAATTTTTAGTCTCTACCTCAAATATATATGATCAATTTCTTTCTAATAAACAAACTTATGTTTAAAACTTGTCAATTTTATAAATAAGTACTTACTGGATGAAGAGAATTTATCAATAAACTTTTTTCAAGGAACTCAAAGATATCTAAAAATAATTGCATCAAGAATGTGGCATGATAATTGAACTTCTATTCTTACTCAAAATCTTTGATTACAATAGAGAAAAAGATTATTTTTAATGTAACTGCTCATTCTTTCTTTTTGAACTCAAGAGAAATAACTTATTAATTATAAAAATGAAGTGGGGGTTAAAGTTCCTATTAGTATAGGGAAATAATCTATAGGGATGTTTATTTGATATTGTTTGAAATTATAATTTTATCTTAAATCATTGATGCTATATATTTGATAGATTAATTGATAGTTATTATTTTCTAATTCTGAAATCATATTAAAAATAGTTAGATATATTTTATATTTAAATCTTAGGATCTTAATTGCTATCTGTGGCTATCTTGAATCTAAATTACTTGCACTTTCTAATCAAATAAATTGTTATCATTTTTAATTTAATCTAATTAATATAAAGATCTCCTAAATTTAGGATTCTAATTATTTATGATTTCTATTCATAATTATTTTTGAAATGGAAAAGATGATAATCATATTCTTAAATAAAAAGGAAGGACAAATTCTGAAAAGATTGGGTTAAATAAATAAAATCACACATAAGAACCATTATATATAAGGAGTAGATGAAACATGTGGTTTGAAATTGATGATATGCCAAATTTAGAGGGGTTAGATTAAGTATGAGAAAATTGGGGGAGTCTCTGGGAATTATATTGATTTATGAGTAAATTTCAAAAGTGGAATAATTCGTTTTTTTATTATAAATAATTGTTATGTTGTTGATAACAGCTTTATTCCTTTTAGGAACAGCTAAGCATTTTACAGTAGAGTTAAAAAGTCGTCATACTTAAGAACATTTAATTGAAATCGTAAATTTGTTGTAACATTCACATGCTGAATTGTTGGAGGAAAACAATTATTAGAAGATTGGAAAGGGAGTTGAAGGGGCACTCCAATTTGAGACAGTGATGCTTGAGAAGAATATTTAGAAAAAGAATTTAAAGCATTAGAATCATCATAATAAAAAATAGGAACATCATCATAAGAAAAGAAAAAATACAAACATGGTTGTAAATGAGTCATTGATGGATGTGATACCTTTAACAGCCGAAGAAAAAGGTTTGTTTGAGGAATCTGGTGCATTAGCTCCAGTTGACATCCATATAGAAGAATAAATGGAACATTAAAGTCAAAAGTTATTGACTACAAACAGGAATCAGGATGGATTATATATAGCCGATGTGCCATTGACAAATATAGCTAATACTATGTTCATTGGTGAATTATAGGTAGGAAGTGCATAGGGAAAAAATTCTTTTGATGTTATTTTTGATACAGGTTCTGCATTGACATGTGTAGCTTCAGAGTAATGTAAAGATATCGGATGTTAAAAGAGTAAGAGATATAATAGAGCTGAAAGTCAATCATTCAATGAGATTGGCAAATCAGTGGAGATTGTATTTGGTAGTGGAACTTTGAAGGGACTGATAAACAGAGAGAGAATAAGAGTAGATGGTCTAGATTTGAAGGATGCATTGTTTATTGAAGTGACTTAATAAATTGGAGATGCATTTCATGAGGGTGAATTCGATGGTATTGTGGGATTAGGCTATCCTCATATGACAGGAGTACCCACCTTGTTTGATTACATGATCTAATAGCATAAACTACACTCAAATGTGTTTACATTCCATTTGAATAGAGCAACTGGAAATTCAGGATCATAATTAATCTTTGGTGGAAGTGACGATTCTCAAATCAAAGGAGAATGGGTGTACCATCATGTTCATGAATAATTCTATTGGTCAATAATGGCAGAATAGATTAAAGTTGGTGATAAGGATACTGGGATTTGTACACATTAGCATAAGTGTAAGATGGTTGTTGACACTGGAACCACTTTGTTGACAGGACCAACAAAGGATGTGAGAGCCTTGTTGTCGATGATCAGAGTTGAACCGAAATGTCAAAATTATCCAACAATGCCAGATATCACATTTGTTATTGATGGACATGATTACATCTTATCACCTAAGGATTACATTCTAACTATCACATGTATTTATAATAACTATATCCAATAGAATCAGGAGTTGAAGCACCTTATCATCATTCAGCTATGGATTAGATTGTTGGTTGTGCTGGAACTATCTTTCCTTTAGATTTACCACCCAAACAGTATGATTTTATATTAATTGTAGAGGTCCCTTATGGATCTTAGGTGATGTATTTATTACAAAGTACTCTGCTAAGTTCGATAGAGATAAAAACAGAGTTGGTTTGGCCTTAAATAAGAATCTTGAATGAAATCATAAAAAAACATATCGAATAATTCATCACTCATTTGTACTAAAATATTATTGAAATGTCTGCAATGCTTCACTATTGTATATCAATCTGACATCCTCTTTATTAAGTTATTCGAATGCTTGATCCTCATAGCCTCGGTCATCATGTAAACTAAGAGTAGACTTCTTCGATGGCAACAGAGTTTCCATCTTATCTCTTTCAGCCTATTCTCCTTGATTATAAGGGGAGATCTTATGAAATATTCTAAATATCGTATCTATGAAGATGAGACATTCCATCATTGAATGGAATTTGATTGATGCTTGTTCACTCTAATCATCATACTTTGACATTTGACCCCGAGTAGATATCATTTATTCTAAGTACAATAGGAGTTGAGTGCATTGATCGATTCCTTGACCTAACAAAGTTGGAGGACCTGTTCTCTTCTATCTCTCTTTACCCAATCGAAAGAATGTAATCATTATGTCAATATTAAACTGTTTGATTCTTGCTAGATATCTCTTTTTTACTGCCTTGTTTTACACATAAGACTCACTCAATGCAATCAAATATTTAATAATGAATTTCATTGTGCATACTTTCAATACACTCGGAGGTCTCTTCTGAAATTAGTCAGACAATTCAAACCAAAATTAATTAGTGTATAAGTCATTCTTCTTCATTTGTTGAAACATACTATGTTCTTCTGCTTAATTGAATTCAGATCTATTGATGTTACTATCTATGTAATATCTCCATCTGTATTCACACAAAGCAGGTGTCATTTTGCTGTAAAAGAATATTTTATTCATCTAACTTGAAATTTAAGAAAAATCATTCTGGAAATGCTTTTGCAATTTCAAGAGCAAGTCATCCTCTTGTGAATTCCACTTCACTTTGTCCAATTGCTATAGTTCAATGTCCATTAAAAACAAATATTTAGTATTTCATAGTAATATTGTAATTATAATATATGAAAATCATTATAATATTTATATCAATCACCTTGAAATTAAATGAAGTTTTTTGATGTAATTTCGTATTTCACGCCTTCAATTATCACATATAGAGGTTGTGTGTTCCTTGAAGAATTGAACTCATCCAATATCTACTTTAATTAATTGTGCTAAGTCTACTCCTGTCCTTTAAACTAGTAAAATAGCAATAGTAAAACTTACCTATTGAATATGTTCGCTTAATTATCTAACCTACAATTCATTCACTCTTTATCTCAAGATGTGATCTTTCTCAAAAAGTTCCTAAGTCTTAGGTTAAGTCATCGTAGCCATTACTCCCACCAACATATTCATTAAAAAGAATCCAATAAAAATGGTCAAAAACAAAAAGTAAAAGACATAAATAGCTTGATGTCGTATCACTATCCTAGCTACATCTCCCCAACTATCAAAGGTCACTACTTACAACATGAACAAATAAGATTGAGTCAGAGAATCAAATAAGGGGTAACCCACATCTACTTTAATGAATTAGTGACCAATCAAAGCCATAGTAAAGAGTAGGCCTCCTACAAAAATGATAATATGGCTGACTCCAGGCAACACTTCAACAAATTTGAACAGCAACTTTTGCACATAGAGTATGGCCAGTACTATAAGCACTCTCAGCATTGGCCCAAATCTTATGTCTTAATAAATGGATAATGATATTATGTCCACGATTGTTGCTGCTGGACCTGCAATCAACAAGATTATTACGACATATAATCTGACTGAATATTCTTCATTTCTTATTTAGGTTTCATCTTGAAGTTTCTCCTCAAACTGGCTTTTTTATTCGTTGATAAACTATCTGAATTACATTATCTTCTAGTAACATAAAATGCAGAAATATATGCCAAAGATATTCTCTATCACGATCAAGGCATAGTTAATTTAACGTAAATTACTAAATAATTACACCATTGATAGCAGTATTTGTAATGAAATGTATAGGTAAATTGAGACTTCTGATTCATTCAATCCCCAAGATTTACGATTTAATTAATAAGGAGTCTGATCCATATCTAATAATTTCAAAGCATCTCTTATTTCTATTGAATGTCTGTACTCTAAATTCAAGTCCTAGTTTAGGACATCGTCATGTTAAAAGTCATATTCAAAGTTTCTTCTCAAAGTAGGATTTGAATAATAACTAACAAATGCTCCCAATAATAAATTGATAAAATAGAAAAACATGAACAAAATGAAAAACAGGAAAAATATGCTCCAAGCTTATCCGTAATATTTTGAAACCGATTGATTAACTTACAGGTTCCAACTGTCTAGTGTCAATACCTAAAACATAGACAGCATTGACTTGAAAATGTTTCTAAAAAACTTGGGACTAATTTCTTAGAAAATAGCATAAGCTATATAACTATAAACATAATATGTTAGAAGAAGAGCAAAGTTGATGTATCTAGATACATATAGAATGTAAAATACATCCTTGATCAATAATCTAAAATTAATCAAAGTCTCACCTTATTTTTTCTAAACAGAATATACGCAATAGTAACATAATATCAGAGATAGTTATGGCAACTTCCACGGTTACGATTGCAAAGTAAACATTTAGTATTAGACTCAGAGGACCGCTGATGATATCAATTATCATAAATCCGATACCTAATTAGTCATGTTTATACCATAATAATGTCTGTTCAAATATAATTTGTTTATGAATTTATATTTAATGAGAAAATCGATTGTAATTAAAAAGCTGAGGATAAAGTTGATGATTCTGAATCTCATGTCGACTTCATCTTGTTTTCCACAGAAAAAAATGAAATTCACAAAAATCATTATGCCAATGCAAGATGAAATGATCTCGCTTGTTTGCAAATAGAACCTTCTAACAGAGAACACCCATCCATCCCCCTTTGTTAGGAAGGGAGGAAACAAAGCGATATCTTTCTTAGCAAAAAGTCTAAATGGCATGCAATATATTATTTTATAAATATAATTTTTATGATATTCTTGAATTCCATCCTTGATTCCTTATGGAAGCAATAACGAGTATTTCATCATATTAGCAAGTATGATCAAATGCATTTTCTATTATGTAATATAAATGAATTGAGCTGAACTCGTGCTCGGAGAACAACGAGAGGAAGTTCGCAATTATTTTATAATTAATTTGTATTCGTTGAATGCTCATAAATAAATTATCTGATCATCCAAACTCATAAAGTGGGTCATTTGTCCACTTGTCTCCGTAGGCTTATGAGGCCTTGTAAACTTTAGAGTAAATTAAAAAGAATAATATGCTGCAGCAGAATTCCTAAATCGTTAGAAGAGTGTCATCACAATATGTTCAATAGCCTCAAAATAATTATTAGCATTCATCCCATGAAGCTTTGGCATCCCCAATCCATCAGAGAAAAGAGTCTTAAACCAATTCATCTTTATCGTTCATTAAAGGAGCTTTATAATCTAATCGTACTTATAAGTAGGAGACGGAGGGGAGTCACAAACCTAGTTCTCAAACAGAAAGGCAGATTAGTTAGCAATAAACTTTGGGAAAATCAGATGAGCCCACTCCATTCTTTAGAGACACTTTATCAAGTGATCGCAATAAATGCAATTAGACTAGCTTAAGCCAATATTTGGCTAAACACCAATTTCAATAGCAATTCAAATATATCAATGAAGAATTATAAGCATTTAAATAATAGGTCGAAAATGATGTGTTGATTGAAACTGTCATCACTAAATTTGAATCCCCTAAGGATATTTCCGAAAATAGTCAGTTGCTTGTAGATCAATCATAAAAGGAGAATTTGTCTCCTACAACTAAATTGATGATGAAAAAGAAATTGATCTTAAATCAGATCCTCTCTCTCGACAATCAGATTAAGATCATGGAAGATGAAGAGACTAAAATTGCTCTTGATCCTTAGAAATCAAAGAAAAAACAAAATATTAGCCTGTCCTCTTAAAATCAACAAATTGTTGAAAGTCTTTATGAAAGAGCATAAAAAAAGCAATCTAATTTTAAAAAACTTTTTGAAGAAACTTAAATTCATAAGAATCAAGAAGAATTGAAAGAATGCACGTTCATTCCGAAGATAAATAAGCAAAACATATCAGGCAAGTTTATGGAACGCTTGGATGATTGGGTCAAGAGGAAAAATCAAAAGATAACTTAATAGTAGGAACAAAGCTAAGAAAGAATCATGAGAGAGTGTACCTTTAGTCCTTTAAATAAGCAATTATGCAAGACCAATCTTAATCATACTGCAGTTTATTACAGAAATCAAGAGTGGTAGAATAGATTGAATATTAAGAAATAAAAATTAAAAGCTTAAAATTCACTTATTTAAATGAGTGCCAAGAAGGAGTAGAATACTCCCAAGAAAATAAACAAGAGATCTAGTTCCTCATAATATCAGATTGATCTTGCCAAGATACTGCAATCAACAAACTCATAGAATACAACCAAAAGGGTAAAACATTAGTCTCCTTTCCATACCGAAATTCAGAGTGGGATTCTTAATGCATCTAACAAAAAAATTGAAAACATTGATATGAAGTATTTGCAATTATGTGAAATAGCCAATAGAATTAAAGCCAAATCTAAATGCTGATTTTTAACTTTTATATAATATATATATCATTATCAATAATTTAATGGAATCACTCTAGGAAGCTAGGGCCTTACTATTTACTACATTTCAATTTCATCTGTTTGTTTTTTGATTTTTAAGTTGATCATTACCATAATAATTATACACACAACCAAACAAATGGCTCCAAAGATTATCATATTTAGAGGATCGTAGTTATCTGGCAGGGTTATTTCTATTTAGAGAATTTGTTTATACATTTATGATTAACTTGAACCAAGGGATCCTTTACATGTCTTAAATAGATCTAGATCTATTTGGTTCTCTCCTTGCTGTATTGGGCCAATTGCTAATTTTCATAACAACCACTCAATATTTCATTTTTATCGAAAACCAAGCAAACTGAACTTAACTACTAGAAGCAATCTTCCAGACATTCTCCAATTACCAACTTACGGTAGGGAATACTTACGCAATTGGATCCACAGAAAGTTTCTTTGTTAGCTATTGAATTAATGAGATGAGGCCATTAAAGTTCTAAAAATTTGGAATGCATTATTTGATGTTCTGGTTAAGGCATCTCTACTGAGAATGCTTGTATCTCGTATGAAAATTAATTGAACTTCTCGTTGGTTTTGATTAGTTATAATTAGTGTATTGTATTCTTGGTTTTTACATACATTTGATCTTAAAAGGTTCCAAGATTAATTGAACTCAATTCTGATAAAGACTTCATTATTTTCACTAATATTAAAATGATTCTAATACTATTTTGTTCATTTAAAGCGTTAGATAAAATCATAAGAAAAGAGATTGTCATAAATAAAGTGCCAAAAAAGCCGAACGAATAAAAAAAGAAGGCCTTTTTCAATCCGCCATCTAAAATATGAGCATATTTGCATACTTTTCACAACTCCAAAGAGATCTAATTTATTTATTTATTCCATTTTAGAATTGGCTTGATAAAAAATTAATTATATTAATAAAAAAATGGGGAAGGCATTTTAGACAATAAAGTATGTGATATTTAATATTAATAATAATTCTTATATTACTCACTTAAATTCAAAAGTACACATTTCACAAAAGTGGTTTGAATTTGATTGCAAGTATGTACAAACTGGACATTGCATATTGTCATCATTTTTGGATCCTGTGTCTGGCTTAAGATTAGGCATGAACACTTACACTTCTTCATCGATTCTCACTCTAAAATACATGCAAATCTTTACTGTTTTTTAGGTTGCTATTATGGAGCAGAGTTGCTTTATTCATTGAAATGAATGTCCATCGTTTCTATAAAGAGTCCCCAATCCATCGAAGGAATTGTCTTCATAATGGTTGTCAAGTATACAGTACTATGAGGAGGAACAACCTTGCAAATTTTAGCCGGGTGTCTATCATTCATTACAATATACTACCTAAAATTAACCATAAAATCTGGATCAAGAGTAATCTAATAAGTTATATGCAGAGTTTGATTTGTAGTATTATTCAGCATGAATCTCTTCAGCATGGGGGCTATTTGAATTTCAATATCACAATGCATCAGTTATTGGGGTGTCTCTCCGAATTATCTAAAGTAATATGTACATTACTTACACAAGAGGAATAGTAGTTGGGACATCAGCCTACTTGTTTGCATCTGAGATATGCTCTAATTCCATCGAGAACTACGACAATTAAGTCATCGATTCTTGTTCGGCCTTACTTTACTCAGAGGTCTTATTGAGGTCTGTACCAAAATCAATTCCATCTATAACGTCCTTCTTTTTTGGGAGTGGAGGGGGTTTTGGAATGGTGAAAGATCCTTACTGTTGAATCAGGTGATGGACATTCGAAGAAGGATCTACTTTGGCAGATTACAAATAAATGTTATCATACAATATTGTCATAGGGAAGACACTATTGGTTGTCAAAGTAGGTTTAGATTCAGCAAAATAGACTGTGGATTCATAACACTCTAAGATGACTCCATCAACTTGGACAACACTTGAAATCAATTCTGTCTGTATTACATTGCCTATGATGTAGATGGGTTGAATAGATTCATATAATCCAATTTCTGTTATTTAAGAATAGTTGCTTTTAAATTGCTACCAAAACTATAAGGTTTCTTCAACTTCCTTTTGTTTATTGAAAAATATGGTTGTTGCTATGACAGGGTATTTTTTACAATCATCTAAAAATTCATTCAGGAATCCTTCAAACCAATCTGTGTATTTGGAGTATAAATAACATGGAGGTGGCAGATTAACTAAGTATGAAAATACTGATTTGTTCGCATTGGCAGCAGCCAGAGTCATTTTCATCATTTATATAGCCACATTTTAAAATCGTTTTTGATTCTCAAATAATAAGTTCAGGATTGAAAGATTATCATTTTGAGAGCCTATGTGAGATTAATAGAGTATGCTTTGATATGATAAATTGGTTGAACAACCTGTGGTGTACTTGTCTTAATAATTAGGCTCTGGGAAACCAAACAACCATTCAATGCGTTCTTGTTGATAAGAGTCGTAAATGTTAAGCAGATTGTAGGCTAAACCTAAGTATTAACCCACAGATTCATAGTTCGCTTTGTTAATTTCTTCTAACAATACTTCAATTATAGATCGGGATAGAGGTTCATTGTTGAATACCATTCTTTAGATGATCAATTTAACTGTTTCAAAATCCTGGCATTCAGTTAAAGCTCGTTTATAGAAGATTTAAGTTTGAAGACAAAGAGTATCATTTTTTGATAAAACATAATGTTGGTCTTACAATAAATATTGTATGCATTAGAAAAGTTAGGAATAGAATGGCACAACCATCTTACTGGCCATTGTTATTTTTTTCTCAGAAATAAATTCATAAAACTAAGTTTTTTATAATCCTTAAGGAGATTGCTTCTCCATAAAGAAATCAGCAAATATGGAAACCAACTCTATTTGACTTGCAAATTTGACATTGATAACTGAGGATTTGACAAAATCCCTCCAAAAGGTGAAATAATAAATAAATTTAGTTGGATTTTTGGCAACATCATTTTATAGTTTCTGTATTAAATCTAATAAGAATCTCATCACAATTTGATCACAACTTACTGTGCTATTGTCTGGCTATAGAACTGATAATAACTCAGTGTTTAATGAAAGAGCATGGATGTAAGTGATAACATTTATAAAATGCAACAGAATTTGCTATATTGCCTATCTTATATTGTAATCAGGAGCACACAACAATACATTAAATACTCGTTATGAACGATTTACTATCATATTTTGAAAAACCTAAAACGCATTAGTTGGTATAATATTGATGAGATTCATAATAATGAGGACATAATTTTTAATAGTGGAATGATCAGATGACCTCGCAATCAATTCTATTGTTATATAAGTCATATTCGATAACAATTAATAGATCTTTTCTTATCCCTATATGTCCTAATAGTTAGTGTAAATGCCAAAGTACTAAGGCACTTATTCTGGATTTGTGATTAGGATGTAGTCCTCAGGGTATGGAAAAGCTTCTCCAATTTCTTTAACAAATCTAAAGAATTCCTCACTGTAAATATGTCTCTCCATCATAAACCTGTGATTATCATGCCAAATCTCCTGATACAAAGAGTCTGGGATGTGTTGTTAAGTCATTGTCTTGTAATCTAGTTTATATGTAAGGTCTTAATTGTTCTCCTCTTAAATGACACTATCAAATTTCTGCATGATCTCCTGTTTTTATTGTAGATCAGCGAATTTCAATTCAACCTACTCTTTCTGTATTCTCTCGTATACTAAAATGTATGCATTAGTGCTGCTGCTAGACTCTTGAAAGTCTTGGCTATCTTCCGTATCTTTGCCTCCATAACATTCATGTGGTAATCTTTTAACATCGAAATCCTCAATCACAGAGTCATTGAATTTCAACCACTTCTCATCCTTGGTATTAATCAAACTATAATAGTGTCCATATTAAGCAGTTCCTTTGTGAACCACTACGCCTTTCAATTTGTATTAATAATATGATTATTATTTAATGTCAGAGTTAAGCAATCCTTCTCGTGTATACTATTATAGATTGAGATTGTGTGGGAATTCCAACCGAGTGCTTAATTTTTCATTCATGAAGATATCCAAATTGAACACAATTCTTTGGATATGTACTATCAACACATTTGGTAAGGTTTGTAAGCATTGTCGTTTGATGAGGTCATTCTTTTGCTTGCATTACTCGCAATAGTAATCTTTGATGACCTCTCCATTTATCATACTTTCAAAGGATTCATGAATTGATTTAACTCCTTTTACTTTCACTGAAAGAGTATAAAAAAGATCAAATTTTTCTCTCATATTTTTGCACCCGTTACATATCATTTAACTGCAAGTCTAACCGCCATAAATAGACTCTATAAATTGTTACCACCCTTTGTTCTTTAGTTAATTATCTAAACGATCAAAAAATTGATTTAAGAATTCTTAAGCATCCTATTGTAAAGAGACATTAACAGGTTGATTATCATAATCCTTAAAGGAATAGCAAAAGAATTGAGGATTGACATCAGGTCTTTCACTCAATTCCAAATAAGCTAATAATC
Source organism: Paramecium octaurelia (assembly GCA_905182995.1). Taxonomy (NCBI): domain Eukaryota; phylum Ciliophora; class Oligohymenophorea; order Peniculida; family Parameciidae; genus Paramecium; species Paramecium octaurelia. Next base: position 275,089 of record CAJJDP010000108.1, read on the forward strand.
TCTGGAATTGATGAATTGAGTTGTCGTCTATCTGATATTCTAGACCCTAATTATCTTTGTATTGAACCACTTTGTTCTCAACACCATCTTCAGCTCTCAACATGCTGTATCTGAATTCTGGAGTCATGAAGAATTACTACATCATTGCATTCATGTAACAAATACATCCCAAATTACGAATGCCCACAAAACCATGGTATGTTTTTGGATTTAATTTTATATCAAATCCACTGAATATAATGGTCTGGTATATTATTGTATTTAAATCCAACATCTCTGGATTGTAATTCTACTTTAAATACAATATTATGATTCTATAAACAATCTTCCTGCTCTCTGGAGATTTGCTCTTAACATAATCTGGAGTGTATTACTTCTAGGGGGTAAGTTAAAACGTATTTAAATGGAAGCAAAACAAATGAACCTGGTATAAGTACATGATCAATTATTGTGTCAATATACTTTAATCCACAATACTCAAACTTTCTAAAATTGACAACAGACCTGTAAGAGTTTTATCAGATGTCAGCCCAATTCTCGACTCTGTTGGTTCATACTCCTTTAGTTGTGCTATGATATTTTCTGCAAATTATTAATCGCTATATTTTGATTCCTGAATCAACTTAGCAAGTAAATCAAAATAGGATTACGAATCCTTGTTTTCGTTTTAGGGAAACAATTCAATCAATATGTTGATTAAAATCCTTCCCAACTTATTCTAACATTTGAATATCAAGTACAAAGAATTTCCTGCAAACTTCCTTATTAATAACTACTTGGGAGCATACAGTAACTATTCATAACGCTATTTAATTGTTTGGATGGATGAAACAAAGTAATCTAAACAATTTCCCAAGTTATACCCTACGATTGTAGTGATTAAAATTAAAATAAACTCAATGATGAATCTATCTTCAGTTATATCCACTTACATATTTACTATGCATTTTAATAAATCAACATAATCTAGTTGGATATCTAACCCATTCATAAACTTGACTAATTCTAAGAATTCTTCAGTCTCCTTCACTCTTAATAAAGGTTTATTGTCAGAAGAAGATGGATAAGTGCCATCAATCAATTGGGCAATAGTATCAAATGTAGCTTAAATTGGTTACTTGACATGTTGCTGAATTTGGTAGATGTTATTGAAAATAGGTTGGAATTAAGCAGATATGTGTCTGCAGAGAATATTCAAGATCAAACATTATGCCAATTTGACGATTTTAATATTTTCTTATCCTAAGTTGTTTAAAATGAATTGTAATTATTTGAATCCTCCATAATTAACAAAGTTTCTACAATATTGTTCAGTGTATAAAAGATGTTCGATAATTTTGATTGAATATATTAATTGATAAGACCTATCCTTTGTGAAATCTTCAAAGTTAAGTATGCGTTATTTGGCTGCTTCAAAAACAGGCAATGAACACAATAACTTCCAACATTCTTAAGCGATCTAATCACTTTAATTAATGAAGTGGAACATCAATCTATAGAATCTTTCATTGTGAGCCAGTTGATAACGAGGCAATTTCTGTTCATCAATGTCCACTTCATCATTATCTATCAATGTTAGATCATTCTTATAACCAAATGAATGCAAGTTCTTCCACACTATTGATGAAATCTTTTATTGAATGCAACAATCTTCATAAAATGAAATAAAATTGTCCACTGTTAAATATCCTTTCTGTTCGCCATACAAGTCCCACACTTCTTTGATTTTCTTTCCATCTTTAAAACTCTCATCATTTGCAGCCTTCACTCCAAAACTAGACAATTGTTCTGAACTCATCATGCCATCTGTTGAGTACAACTCAAACAGCTTATGCAAGACTTGAATAAATTTGGGTGTTAATTTGTTATCCTCAACCAAAGGCAATTAAGGTATTGGCTTTGTCTTTCTTTTGTACACATTTATCACTTCACTCTTTCTAACATTCATCTGTTTCAATGTCTTACCATTATCTGTATCCTACACTGTAACTCCATTCCTTACTAATTTCACCTACTCCCAATTAGTTTATAGTTCTTTCGCTATCACTCTTCTCAATTCAAACATAGTCATCCTAGAATACACTTTTATTGTTATTCTATTACTAGGAGCTCCATCTCCCATGTCATTTATAATGTTGATGCTAAATCCGTCTCCTTTCACCAATCCATCCAATGAAAGCAAGGATCCAACGCCTTTAGTCTCAGTTTCATTCAATAAATTTCTCAGAACATCTAAGCATTTAAGTATTGTCTATTCATTTGCACAATCCATCTTATCCAAGATCCTCTCTATGAATTGTTCTTATTGTGATAAATTCAATTTCACCAACAATTAAACTGCTTTATCCAATTGAGAATTAAACACTATATGCCATAAATATTCAATTCCTATAATTTAATTCACATCCACTAATAGAGTCATTTCTAATTGTTGATCATTTTCATTTACATTTGTGTTGATCATAATAATCATATTCCCATATTGATCACAATTTTAATTCAAATTTGATTGTTGTCTATGTAATCGATACTCTTTTTGATTAATATAGTACAATATTGCCTAAAAGCAATTAAATGCATTTTCAGTGAGATGTGAATCCGAATTTAATAAACGTAAGTAGAATGCATCTAATTCAGTCAGACTAAATTTTTCATCCTTCTCTACTAGATCTCTTAACCAATTACTGGCCATATCACATTCCTGTTTACAAATAGGTTTCAAAATTAGTTCATTCCAAATCAAATCTAAAAATTATTGATCAATGATATTTGCTGCAGTGCCATTAATTTTAATTAATGTCTTAATCAATAGAATTCTTTCTTATAATTTATTCATGTATCTTGCTGATTCCTATAGAATCTCTGCATTGATACCTTTATTTTAAATACGAAGATTCTCTATATTTTATCTCAAAATTTGATGTATATTAGATTGTTGAATAAGATCCTTCACAAATTCATCCTATGTTATCTCTTCTACCTTGCTTTCAGTTTATGTAGATTATTCAATTTCTTCCTTAATTTTCTATTACAGCATAAGATTTGGATTGTTCTACACAAAGGGATAGGTCATAACCTGTTAAGACTATGGTTCTGCAGTGTTGTCTGATTGTTATGGTTATGATTATGATTTTGATGGAAACGAGCAGATTAAATGAGATAATATTTTGATTGATGAACTCTCTACCTTCATTTATTATATATTTGATATTAACTTCTAGACCATTTAAACTTTAATTTCTTTGATCTCTAGATTTTTGATCAAATCACAAAGATATGACCGAGATTTATCTTCTAAAGACTGCTTTTATGATTAACCAGCATATTCAATTATTCTCCACAAAGTATCAATTGACAATATTATCAATTCTTAATTTTTAATTTAATATCTATTCATCTCAAATAATAATTAAACGTGCTCAATCAATATTGAATCCTCTTTCAATTATTTGATTTATTCCATAAAGAAAATCACATGATATTCTCGCATAGCAAATGCAATTTCATTTATCAATTTAAAAATGATGGGTCGCAATTCATTATCATTCTACTACATAAGATCCCAAATCATAGACATATGCTTGGCGGTAAATGCATTATCGATGTTCAAATAAATTCTGATCAACTCCTTAGTTCTCTCCAATAGTTACAGGTGCGTATTATGATGAAACAATGTCTCCATGATATTCTCACTTTCAATCCATTACAAAACAGTTTAGGGACTCTTCTCAACATTAGCCTATTTCAACATGTCAGTTAACAACTTTAATCCCATAATTTTCTTATCCAGGAAATTACAGTTGAAACAAACCTACACAAATTCCAGACTCAACTTTTAAAGCCATTCTCTCCTTTATTCCTCATTCATAATTCTATCCAAGAGCACTTTAAAGGCTTGGATGATCAAGTTCATCTTTTCCCTCCCCATGTTTCTCAAGGTTTACTCGTCAGAATGAAGCAAAGTTTGTCTCAAACCCTACAATTTGGGAACGTATTCTAGGCAGAAAGATCTGAACAATTAAGCATGAATGTTGCCAATAGCAGACATGTAATTGGCTAGAATGTCCACTGATTAGATGTTGAGTATCTTTTCGAATCCTCCCAAATATCCAAAGTGATTGATGAATTGGATCAAAAGAAAACTCTTTGATTATTTAGGTCTCAAAATAGCATAGAACTTCTCTTCTTGATAATCTTATTGATATAGGATATCATAACTGTCATCAATATATTGTTCATTTGAGTTGAATTTCCTTACAATATGATCATCGCCAAGTGCTAATCTAGGATGACATGCCGTAATTTGCTCATCGTAATGCCGGTTGTAACCAATAAATTTTTTCTAAGATTCATCTTCTATGGAATTTCCATCCTCTGTGTAGAAGCGAAATGCGATATTGTAATTAACAATAGGCTCTATGTCTTTATCTTCTATACGTTGCTAAATAGTGCTCAAAACCCATCTGTCTGATTGGGTTGCCAGGATCACCTAGCCTACTTAGAGATTGAACATCTGATCTAATCTTTGAGATCGAGTTCTAAACGGCATGAGATGACCACTTCTTATATTGTAATAATGTTTGATAGATTGCTCGTTAAGAAATCTAACCTTTATGGTTTCTTCATCGTGTTCTTCCACCACTCCTCTTGACCAATTCCATCGAGCAGTGCTACGACATAGACGCAAACAATCTACATAAGTGCCTTCTTAAAGTTGGTCAATGAATTACTTATATTGAGGATTGAGTGAGTAAGAATATTTAATGAACTAACTTTATTCAATTGATTACTTGATCATGCCATTCAGTACGATGCGCATTATGCTCATATATCATACGAGATGGGTCCATTATAGTCCTAAACATTTAGCTTACCTTCTCATCTTGGAGATTATTGGAAATGTATTTCAAAACACACTTTATAAATGCTTCTATATTGAAAATCACTCTATCTGGATAACCCTTATGATTGATGATGAAATTCACGCAGATGTTTATCAACTCTGGTAAATATTGTCGACCATCTGCTGTGACGGTCTCCTCCATATATTACTCTACTCGTTATAAAGCTTGCAGAATCGGTTCATATTGCTATTCCATTTTGGCTGTCTTAAGCTTATCCACCTAAGACACCAATTATTTCATCGCCTGTATTTCTTCACTCATTTATATTTATAATTCATCTTAAATTTTACAAATGTAGTTTATATAGTAAATAAAATAATCTAAACCAATTATTTCAGACCCACTTACATCGCGAATCCTAATCCTCAATATTTAGAAAATACCGCCTTAATATCATTACTTACCATTCTTATAAAACTTCTTGCTTATAAATATTTTAATCATAATTTATTCTACATTCTATAATATATTTGATCATATCTATTTAAATCTGTTCTTGCACTTAAATAATCTTTAGTTTTACTATTTTAATCTGAGTTTCAGTGCAAATATATTAAATGCTAATAATCAAAACAAAGATTCATCAGTATTATTATGCTACCTTAAAAAGATCCTTGAAGTTAAGATTTCTCTTGTTTTTGAATAGTCATTCTTCGAACTTTAAATAAGAAGCAGCATGTATTTTCATAGATAAACAACGCCTTGATGAAACATAATGCATATTATATTTGAACATAAATCTATAAAATTTTGACAGAGTCTTTTGAAATTTTAATAATCAATAATTTTTTATAATAGGAGTGTAAGTAAGATTTATTAAGTTATATATTTAGTTTGAGAATATCTTTTTAATTTTGAAAATAAAGTTTTTTAGTTGAGATAGAATTATGCGTTGAGCCTTATTTCTTTAGACCATCAATGATAAAATTTCTTTAAATGATGCATCTTTCATATTCTTTATAACAATTTGATATCTGCAATATGACATGATATCGAAAAAGACTTTGCACTTTGGATCATTACATAATTATTATGTTCAATTAAATTAATAAAAATTAGGAAATTATAAAAATTGATTGATAAAAAAGTAATATCTGTATGTTTCTTAAATTTATACTATTTACCACTTATCATAATTACTCATTTTCTCAGTTTTCTATCTTTTCTTTATCTTTCTTCCAAGACTTCTTTGTATTTCATGGACAAATCAAAATCATCCAATTACCACCCAATTAGGTCTTCTCTATATTATGAATCAGAAGCTAATGGAAATCTCTCAGGTTTGCATTTGAATGGGAAATCTTTCATCAAATTGAACACGGTTTTGCCATTAAATTTCATAACTTCTTCTTATTACCAGCTAATATATAATTTCAATATATTTCATACTTTCCTTCAACTTCAGCCAAGACTTATGCCTATTGATTAGACATTTTAAATTTACCGTCCTTTTTGTACTTCTATAATATAGTCTGATTCACTTTGTATATTTTACCCTCAAAGTAATCACATTGAGTTTTGCCCTTCTTTTAAGGGTTGAAATACAATTCACTCATAATTTAATTCTTATGATCGACGTATAATTATTGTCCTTCAGTGTAAAAATAACGATCTCCATAAGTGATACCAGTAACATAACCTTTACAATAACTATATTCGATCTTCGCATCACTAAATTCTATTACAACTCTACCCTCATTGCCTCCTGTTACTGTATTTGCCCCTATGCTAGCTGTCGATTCCAAATTACCATATATCTTATAACCCCTGCCATACATAATAAATGCAGCAATTGGAGGATGATGACTAATTTATTCTAAGTAAACTGGACATCCCTTAATCCATAATTAACATGTTTCTCCTAGAATAGGGTTGAAAGGTTTTTCTAAATTCAAATAGACTATAGTGAATGAGAGTGAAAATGCTATCACTGCTCCCATCTACTAAACTGGATCATTTGGTACATTCTCAAGGAAATGTGGAGCATAAGCAAACGAATCCCCAAATCTTTATAAATTAGTTCTCTTCTCAAAAACATAGACTGGAAGAGAAACACTTAAGATGGATTTACCTTTCAATAAATTGGATCCCATTTTGCTTAAAATGTATTTGAACACTTTTTTCTATGCCTCCAATTTTTTAGTATTGATAAATTTTAAATATCCTTTCTTTGTATCAAATTACCACTCATCCCTATAAAAAAAATGCTATCCATTAATTTCATTAATCCTTTCGTGTTAAGCATCATCCTTAATTGTGACAGTATAGGGATGCAATTGAGAATTCCACATTTAATATCGTAATACGAAGTCTAGCAATTCCTTATAAAATTCATCCTAATTCTAAATCAATTATGATTTCTCCCATTCTGGTCTAATATCTTCATGCATAAATGCTTCATCAATTTCAATCTCATCCTCAGACTAATTGTCTACGTTAATTTACTTTTTCTCTTCTATATCCTCTGCTTATTTATTATCTTCAATAGTTCCAGCTTTCTATGATTAATTCTGATGATCATCAATAATTTAATCATGAACAGGAACATTCAAATTAAGTATCTATTTTTATTCTATTGTTGTGTTTTACTTAATTATACTTTCTTAATTTTATTTTCTAATTAATTAAAGAACTTCATCACTAATCTACTATGAACTAGTTTACTTGGAGTCAGAATAATTTTGAAACTTTGATTGATATTTCTATTTTATTTGTAAATATGATATTGAATCTTACCTTGTTAATTCAGAGTCTTTTTCCTGCTCTATCTATGGCTATGATTTATGCATATAATTATTAGTTGTAGTAGTCTGAACATATTCTGGGATATCTAATTGCTGAATATTTTTGGATTTGACTGGACGACTCTCATAAATATTGATTAAATCTAAAATGAATTATGGTGCTTATTTTTATAATTTTAATTCCATAACATATTAAATTAAGTGCACATACTCCTTTAAATACTGAATCGTTAATTATAAATCTTAGTACTATGTCATATATCCACCATTAATTGTCTTAGTATCAACAATAAATAGTTTAGGTGTATGTTAGGATATAAACACAGCACAAATATTCCAATGTATATTATTGTTCCCCTTATCATCTGATTTATCTATGACATATATTTCATTATAGTTGCAATAAAATTACCTGACATAGTTGAATGTCCTTGGTTTATAAAAATAACCAAATGGTTCTCTAGTTTCCTTAATTTTAATTGTTGTTGAGCCTAGAGTTTCCAATTACTCGATGTTTTTTATTTATTTATTCCATTTTGTTTGGGTTTTTGTATCATACAATGCCAAGATTAAACTATTGGTAGTAGCGTCAGTAATGGGAAGAAATATTCTAAAGTTGTAACAATCATTTTTATTCTGCATGATTCTTATTGAATCTTCAAACAAATAGAGATTAAAATCAGATTCATCCATCAAATAATCGTAGCTTAATTTATATTTCAGATCTTTGAATATTAACGTTAATTCTGGTAACTCGATAGGAGTATCATTATGAATTGGTAAGTTTTGGTTGAAAATTGCTGATTCTCCAAGTGGCTATTGTAAAAATATTATTCTTTCTTTATCGATCTAAGTTTCATTTTTGGATTCTCCTTAATAGTATGCCTATTGGTTATCGAATTCATTAATTGAATAGTGCTTCTATTGAATTAAGTCTTAAGAATAAAACAAATTTTAGTTTATACTAGGTCTCTCTCTATCCATTTATTTCAATAAGTCTAAATTGATATCTTTTGCCAAAGGTTCAACGGTCATAGTCTCATATCGTCTTCCCCTTCTGCCTTAATAAACACATTATTTAATATCATTAAACCATTAATTAACATAATTTTTATCATCATCAGCAAACCAAAAGTTTTAAGAGAGAGATCTATGTTAAAGTAAAAATTTGAATCTCTTGTTATCTGAAATTGGATTTTAGATTTCAAAGAAACGTAAATTGAGAATGATTTCTTTATCTGACACAATTATCAATTCGCATAGATCAATATCTATAGTAAGCTTTCTTGTTTTCCAAGTTGATTCGTCCTTCATTTTAATATCAATTGAGCCTGTTTTTTTTGGTTGAGACATATAAATCAGAATCGTCTGTCTAAATATTTTTTCCTTAGTTTCCCTACTTACCTTAAGTTTGCTTAAATCTTTGTCAAATGCAAGATCCTAATATAAAGATTCGACCTTTTCAATAACGTTTTCTGATATTTCTTATGGGTGAACTTATTAAAACTTTTAAAATCGCTTATAAAGACAAGCTATTGATTCTTCTTAATTCATTTATTAATAACTAATCAAAAATCATCAAACATATGTTATTTTTCATCGTCAATTGGTTGAATATCATCTCTTTCCTCTGGATACTTGTCAAACCATTGAGAATCTGTTTCATTTCTTAAAAAAGGTATCCAAGGAGGCTGGATTTTCTTCTCGTAAACTTTTTACCATGGAACACCCCTAAAGAATTTGTGATTCATCAAAGCTGCTCCTTCCTAATTTAACAAGATCAAATTACATCTTCAACTCCCAATCTCTTATTGACATCAGAATTTAACAATTTCCTTATGACATCCTTAGCTCTTACATGCAAAAACTTGGGGAACTCAATAACTCCATTTAAGATCTTCTTGTATATGTTTGTAGGCTCAATATCATAAAAAGGAGGATGTCTAAATGAGATTATTAATCTAACTTTATACCCTGCTAACATTTCGAAAATCAATACTCCCAATGCCCACCAATCTATAGACTTTCCATATCCTGTTTTTGCTCCTTAGATCAACTCAGGAGCCAAATATTCAGGTGTACCACACAAAGTTTAAGTGTGATTGTTTTTAATCTTTTTCGCAAACCCAAAATCTGCTATTTTAATGTGTCCTTCTCTATCAATCAATAAATTTTCAGGCTTTAAATCTCTATAAACGATGTCTTTTCTGTGCAAGTGTTGAATTGCCAACAATATCTATGACACATAAAACAATGTGATGTCTTAACTAAATCTGCCATCTTTCCTCAATCGAGAAAACAATTCACCTCCTGATACAAATTCAAATAACATATATATGCATTTCGCATCTTAAAATGAACCTTTTAACTATACTAAAAAAGGATGTTGAATTTCATTCAAAATATTCTTCTCTGATTTTATATGATCCACTTATTTTAATTTTATGATGTCATGTTTCTTCATTATTTTCAATGCATAAACTTAACGACTGGGATCACGTTTTATGCGAACTTGCTTAACACGCCCAAAAGTGCCAGTGCCCAATGTTGTATACACTTCAAAACTATCTATCGAGAGGTTTTAGAAAAGTTATTTATCATTAAGTTTTCCTTAAACAGACTAAAATGTTGGCTCCTCATCCGACGAATCCTCATTCAGTCGTTCAAGTTGCAATTTTTATAACTTACGTTGAAGTTCTTCAATTTGAAGTTGGTTCATGACAGTTAATAAAATTAATATATATATATTTATTTATCTATCAAATTGATTTCAACTTTTCTCCAATTACTGTGATCCCATACCTCTAAATTGAACATAAAATGCTACTATAAACATTCAAATTTTAACATATATATTTGATAAGATTTAATTACTTAATAAAATCATAATAGGATTGCATCTTATATAAATTCTTCAATGCATTATTCAAATACCATGTCTCCTATCTCCATCAACAGCTCCAGCTTGTCATCTGATGCTAAATTCCATCTAAACTCACTATCTTACATCTGTATTATATAATTGATTCATTACATCTGCAATCAACATTTTATGTACTCTTTACTCTCTTATTTATATGATAGGATCATAGTAATATGGAAGATCAGTATCATACAATTCTGGGTTCTATTGCATATTCATTTGTTATATCATCATTTCTGTAGACTTAGCTTCTAGAATAACTTATTTCTCTCTTGGAACATAATATTCTTCTTCTATTGGCAAGAATCCACATAAGTAATTTGCAAACTAAATTATTCTAGATTCCATCTTATTCAAAACTTCACAAAAGTCTTCACATTTAATAGTTTACTGAGGGATTCGAGCCTCCCAAGGATAAGGCTCTCCATTATCTATTATAAGATTCATGATAATACTGTAATAATAAGGTCTGAATGTATTCAAGACCTCATTGCAGGCATCAAATATAGCTCTATTGTGAATATGTTCGAGCTCTTTTAAAGCCTTAGAAACATGATTCAAATTCTCAAAGTCGTTCTCTTAAAGTCGATGAAATTCATATTCAAAGAAATATTAATCTAACATCACAAAATTTACATAATTTTGATCCATATTTTATTATGAATAATTTCCATAGAAAAGCTCTAATCGCTTTTATGGTGAATAACCATATGGAATATTAATCTTTTAAACAATGTCTTCTCCATAGAGAGGCAAGATATAATCAAAAAGGTTGTGAAGATAGTATCTAATTTCAATAATTGAAGTTGGTATTTGAGACATCGTAGGCGTAAGTTATTGAATAACTAATCCAAATTGGGTTTATTAATTCAGCAATTCTAAGATATTATTATATTTACCTTCAGTTAAATTGTCTAAAATGTCACTAATTAAGTCATTTGCAATCAAATCCAATTTATCTTTCATGTTCATCTCTTCATTAGGTTAAATAATAACCTCTTTAAGAAACTATCTTTATTCAATTTAATTTTCTTAATCAAGATCTTCAGATTAAGTCTCTTCAAGTTTTTCTAATTCATTCTCAGATTGCACATAAACATTATTCAAAATTTTAACTTCAGATTGGCTTTGTTTTGATTTTTTAAGATTACTAAATCGTTCATCCACTTTCTACTTAAGACTTATAAGTTTTGAATTGTTTTCATCGAAACTTGATGCAATCATCAAATCTCTCTAAATCTTTTTCATAGCACTTGCTTCTTTTTTCTTGCTTAATTCAATATACTATCTTGTGATTTAAAGATCTTCTAATTCCTTTTTCAACCATTTATTTAATTCTGCTTTTTTGTTTTCATCATTTTCAACTTTTTTTATTTCTGTGAAATATCTTAATTAAATTGCCTCTTCTCTCATGTTTAATAATTCTATATCCTTTTTCATCAACTGAGATTATAACACTAAAATCGACGATTTACTTATCTCCGTTATCTAGTCTTTTGATGATTAAATTAATTTAGCTTCGCTTTAATCTTAAAGGGCCTTTACTTTCTTTCTTGCTTCATTAAAATTCTTCTCTGTACTTGCTTCTTAAGATTGCAACAATTTGACATCAAATGAATGGTCAGATTAATTAGAATTAACTTTGAATTTAGACAACTGACTTTAAATAATAGAAATAATGGCGTGTTTCATTTAATTTTTAAGTTTTCTCATAGCAACTGTCTTCTTTTAATCATTATCATATGTTTCCAATTGAAAATTCCACCCATTCAATTCATTTTAAATTTCATCTGCCATTTTTGCTTTCTCTAAATTTGATGCATTCTATGAAACACTGAATTGATTGCTTTGACAAAGTTAAAAATCGGTTTGATTTTCTACAACTAAAGGTATTTTATTTATCACTTTCTATTCTTCAATAATTTAAGAAATAAGTTAATTTTTATTATTGACAATATTTTTATTTTAATCTTCCTATTTAATCTGTTTGGTATTTGGGACAATTTAGGCTTACGCTTTTTATTTTAATAGTTTATTTATTTGAACAGGATGAGATTTATTCTAAGCTTAATCATTGAATAAGGACTTATAATGTTTCTAGATTAATCTCTTAATCTCTTATTAATTAATCTTTTGATTTCTTTGCTTCTTTCTTATACAGTGTTATTTCCAAGCCTTTTATATCTTAATTACTGCTTTTTGGATACCTTGATATATCAGTACTTTGAAATTGAAATCAGATAAAGTTACACTAATATTTTATGAATCTTAAAATAACAAGATCAATTTCTTTATCATCTTTTACAAATAAGTTGTAGGAGGATATTTCTTGAACAATTTATTAATTTCATTATCTAAAATCAATTCACTATGATTATATAATTATTAGGGACTTTTAATTTACTTTTAATCTTATCTAGCTGAAGAGGACGATCTTTTTTTTGAAGAATCGCTTTATAAATCTGCCGATTTTAAAGAACTTTATTGAAAAAAATCCTATTTGCTTTGATTAGCCAGACTATGTATATCAGTTTGATATTCTTTAGGCTTTTGCTTTTTCTTGGTTGCTTTCTTTTTAGCTTTTTTAGGTGATTTAATCTTTTGATCGATTGTTTTATTTTTCAATTGTATCTTTTGCTTCAACTGTTCTAATTTAACTTGGTTCTCTATTCTAATTCAAATTATATAATTACTTTTTTTTTTATTCTTCTAAAATCTAAATTTCATAGTTTTTTGCAAAGATAGAGTTTTAAGCCTTCTTTAAGGTCTGGTATAAATCGATTTACTTTTGATTAGGGTTATTTTTTAATTCTTTACAATTCTCTTCTTTTATATGGATTTATTTATTCTAATCCTTTTATAAATTTTATTGTTTTATTTATAATTTATTTATATTGTCTTGTGCATTCCCTATCTTAGGATGCTATTTCTTCAATACGGTTTCACTTAAAGTTATATCATTGTTCTTAAGATTAAGTTTGCGGCTGGTTGTTGTTAATGATTGAACTTATTATTTAGGATGTTTATTTTAAGTTGGATAAAACGATTTTTTTGTTGTGTTTATTAGAGAAACAACTTTGCCTTGTTTTTTTTTAGAAGCCCTCTTCTTATTAGTATTCTACATTTATAGAGACTAGGATTTGAGTTTATTATTCTAACCTAATTGTTATTCTGGGGATTTGATTCTCGAACTATTTCTTTGTCTCTTATTATTAATTATGCTATTTGGTTCTTGTAAGTTACTTTCATAAAATTAAGTATCAAATGAATTTTGAGTATTCATGTATGAAAATAAATTAATAAATATGTTTAAATTGATCACTTAAATAAGAATATTTTTATGCACTGATTAAGTTTTTACAGGACATAAAAAATAATTAATTGTATGTTTGAAATTTACTTTATGATCATCTATTTCTAATTTACATAATGATAGAATTTTAGAAGTCAAATATTAATATCCAAAATAAAATTAATGCTAAATCATAAAAACAATGATAATATATTAAATAAAACATTAATATGAATTAGTAGATGTATTGTCTTTACTAAAATAAATAAAATGAATAGCTAATATATTATTTGAATTTGTTTATTATAAATAAATATTATCTCATTTTAGTATTAAAGAGAGTTAGATGAAAACATTTGAGTTATAGATTGTTAAATAGGATTTGAGTTAATCACAATTATTGTTATTAAACATAATATTCATTAATTATACATAATTTATGAAAGCAGATTTTAAGTATTCTCTTTTAATATTTACTCCTCATTTTGAAAGTATTTCAATATACAAATCTTAAGGGGAGTGTAGAGAAAATCTATTATTAAGAATTTTTAAAATTATTCACAAAAATCACTCTATATCTACGATTTAGACAATATTTTGTTATATATATTCGAAATCCTTCCTTATTGTAATTTAAAAATAAAATCATAGATATATTTCAAAGCATCAGTGATCTTTTACTATTGAAATTATATAATAATATAAAACCTTTTACTCAAGACTATCCAGATAAGCTTTTCATCTAACTCATGAAACATAAGTTATTTATATTGCAAAACAAAAAATTGATAATTTTGTTATTTCTATATAATAAGATTAATATTCATTTTTTATAATAATTTGAGGATTTATTTGTTAAATTTTAAGGATTTTAGAAGTCTAGTAACTCCAAGAAGTCCAAAAAGATGCAAACACTTATCAATTGACTCAATATTGCCAAAGAGAGCTTTCTTACAATAATGACACACCATCATAAAAAATAAATAATTAAATTGTTTATAAATATTATTTAATTCCATGAAGAAAAATGAAATTGAATTTCAAGATAGTTCTATATCCATTAAGAGACAGCCTCTTTTAGACAGAAAGAAAAGTTAGGATAAGGATCAGGGTCTTAGAAAGTCAAATGTTTATGAAGGTGGTTTGAGTTAATTGAAAAAATCCATACTTGAAACTAGTTAGTTTTAAAGAATTGAAAAACATGTATAAATGTGATATATTGTAGCCATCTCTTTAAGAATTCTCTGATTCTATGAGCTTGATGAGTATATAATAGAAATGCCATCAACTTGTAAAATCCGTTCAAGAATAAGAAGTCTAAGAAATATTTTTCATTTTAGATCATTTTAAGACATTAACTCCTAAACCTAAACTCAAAGATATTTATGATCAAAAATAGTAGACAATTCTTCATATTTCATGTTTCAAAAATCTGCCAACTGCAGTTGAAAGAATCTTGATGTATGAAAAGGAGAATTCCACAGCCGAAGAATTCAATATTTGGATGAATTAAAAAAATAAGGATTCATTCACAGCAGTTCATTTTGCTGCCTATGTTGGATCGTTAGAAACATTAGAAATTTTAAAGAAATATTCATGTGATTTAAAAATAAAGAATGAATAGGGTCAAAATGCACTTTCAATTGCAGCGCAAGGAGACTAAGTTTCTGCTATGGTTTGGCTATATTTGCAAGGGTTGTCTTATACTGAATAAGATGAGAAAGGGGGAACACCATTGCATTGGGCTACTTATTATGGTAGTGAGTTTGCTGTTCAATTTTTGTTGAGTTGGTTACAAAAGTCTAAGGAAGGGAAGAAAATTATAAATCAATAAGATACTGAAGGGATGACACCTCTGCATTTGGCTGCAATGACAGGAAATTAGAGAATTGTTAAAAAACTACTTTACAAAGGAAGTTCAAAAACCATTAGAGACAATAGAAATTAAACTCCAGCCTAAACAGCTTTAGAAAATGAATACGAAATAATCTATAAAATTTTGGAAACAAATAATTGTCTGTTTGAATTTTTAAATATCCGAACAAGGTAAATGCTAAGTTCACTCTTAATAGTTATAAACCAGCCTCAATCAGTTGGAATTAGATTTGCTCATTCTTTTTTATTTATTTCTATTGCATGATTGGATCCGTGATTTTCGTATATCCATTTTTCGATGCTGATGCTTGGTTATAATATTTATCCATAGCTTCATTTTTGATTGGACTCGTCTTTTATTTTTTGACTATGTTCATTAGTCCAGGATATGTTGAAAGAAATGATGATTCAAGAAAACTATTTTCACTTCTCACTCAATATGAGCCTTGGGAACTATGTCCAGAATGTTAAATACATAAACCATTAAGATCTAGACATTGTGAGTTTTGTTCAAGATGTGTTATAGTTTATGATCATCATTGTCCATGGTTACATAATTGTGTAAATATTTATATTTTTAATAAAGATAGGAGCTAAAAATTATCCATATTTTATTTGTTTTATTTTGACAATTTTTGTAAACTTAATTCATTTGATCATATTGAATTCAATATTCTTGATAGATGATTATCATGATCCCTTACATAATCCTCATTATCCATGGTTCAATAATGTCACTAATCTAAAGGCACTTGATATCTCCAAGAAATGTGTGCAATTAACTATTTTAATTCTATGTTTACTCTTTCTGTTCCCCTTGGCATATTTGGTCTACGTTTAAATGGACAACTTATTCAGAAACATAACTACCTTCGAGAAATATCGATAGGAAGAATAATCAAATGTTTAAGGTTCAAAAGATAAGAAAAGTCAATAAACTATATAGTAAATATCCTTCTAATTTTAGATCTACTTCATCTATTAGATCATAAGTATCACACAATTTATCGTGTTCAAATTGTTTAGAAATGTGCTGCAACAATTCAAGAAATACTTCATATCAAATATGACACATTTAAATATTTATAATAATTTGAATTTTATTCTATCAAATTTGATATGAAATTTAATATATTATATCATTGACTTTATTGGTTATTATTATTTACTCTTCCAAATCACTATCCTGTTAAATTTTGTTTTGGGAACTTTATTACAATGATTCCAACTCAATATTGATTAGATGTGATTATTATGATTTTTCATCTTCTATTTCTATAACATCCTCCTGAAAATCAATAAATTTAGTAACAAATTAGCATTAATTTGAGACATGATCCTTAAAATTTTTCAAGTCTCCTCTCCAATTTTCACATCGCGTACATTCTATTTATACTTCTGAAATCATAGACTAAGCAAATAAATCTTTTTCTTATAAAAAATTTCTGTTAATTTGATATCTACACTCAGGACAAGTTCTCTTATACTACAACCAATTCAAAATACAAGATCCGCAAAAAGTGTGCCTATTTTTACAATATCAACTGATTTACCCACATGATACTCTTAATGGTTTATAAAATACATCCCTACAAATAGTAC
Source organism: Paramecium octaurelia (assembly GCA_905182995.1). NCBI lineage: Eukaryota > Ciliophora > Oligohymenophorea > Peniculida > Parameciidae > Paramecium > Paramecium octaurelia. The sequence continues at coordinate 292,429 of CAJJDP010000108.1, forward strand.
AAAATAAATGTGGACTAATCGGATATAATTGTTCATTAGATATTCGAAATTACCGAGGCTTATTCATTATTTTAATTAGTATTCAATTTACAAAAATTGCATTATAAATATCAGTCACACCATCTATTTACTTTGTGAATTTTCTTAATTGCATAGCTTTCTTTATTTATACTGTATTTTTGCTTATTTAGCTTTATTGACTTAATCACTAATATTTTTATTTGATCATATTTACATTTTTTTATGTTCAATTCTAATTGATTCAAAGAATGCTACCAATATACTTTAATTATATATCCTTACCTCATTCTCTTATATAAATAACATCAATAATATTGTTAATTTCTGAATGTGTAAAAACGAAATTTTTAGGCATTTCCTTTTATCTTGAAAGTATTCCTAACAAAAACAGGTGAATTGATTAAATTGAGTATTAATAGAATGGTTAATGCTGTCGATTTTTAGATTATATTCATGTATTTTGTTTTTATAATTGAAATATTACAAAGTCATCCAAAAAAAACTTATGATCTGTTTCTATAGGTTTCAGAAGGTGGCTACAATGGAGGTAAATTATAATGCCCACTTCCTTCGTTTAAAATGAATTTGCCAATAATTTTAGCTGAACTTTCTGAAACTCGTGGGGATGCCAAAGGAAACAAGGCTCTCTAACTTTAATATCTCTATTGATATTTCATTGGTATAGACGTTTATTTACTCAGTTCTAATGGCGTAAAGATCTTATTATCCTTTTATGACATTGAAAGTGAAATACCTCTGGTTTCTTAAATCTTTGATAGGAAACATTTGAAAGTGTTGATAGATTATTGATTGTAGTGATTTTATCAGTATTTTTGAAGCAATCCTGTTTATCATACCATTAATACTACTCAGTATGAGCTATTTGATTCTTGTGATCTAAAAGTTCGATTATAGTAAAATTACTTTAAAGTGTTCGAATATGGGTTTTCTACTCTCCATCATACAAGACTTATCTATATAGAGGATTAGCTTCTGGATTGAGCATGGGATTAAATAATTTATATATATATATGAAGTTATATAATTTTAATGTCAGATTCATATTCCATTTTAAATTAAACTCTTTAGACTTAACTCAACCCTCATTTTTGGTCGATTAGAATCTAATGCTATTTAATATGAAGTACCTTATTTGATGAGGACTCTTTAAGTAGGACATTTGCTTAGATCAACAATTACATGGGATTAATTTTAATTATGAGTTTCCTTAACCTTCACTTAGATCAATTTAGTTTATGATTTATCGGTCCTTAAGTTTCTCTAATTGATGGTTGATACATTATTCTCTTTAGCTTATCGAAATGGGGAAGTCGAGGGTGTGGTTCGTTGATTAGTTCTTGGAGTAAGTTTTTAAGCAACTGCATTCTTAACCAGAGGGGATTTTGTTCTTTGTTGAGTATTAACCTAATTTTGCTATGGTCTTTATTGAAATTTCCTATAAGGAGATGTGCTTCTCTAGGGAGATACATCTTTCTTTTTATTGGGTTAATAATGATTTTGGCTTGGTTGATTTGGTTTATGACTCTAATTTCTATTAAATTAGGGATTTGTAGTTTCTGGGGTTTATTTGGAAGTGTTGCTATGTTAACTATTAGTGTTGGTCGATAATTTTTAGGATTAGTCATCTTTTTATAAGTACTTGAAGATGGATTGAGGTTGTGGATCATTGTCTTAAACAATGGGTAATTCTTAGATTTCATGTGAATTTAAAGTCATTGTAATTGATTCAGGCATAAATGATTGTTAAATGATGTCTGGATCCTCCAGGTGTCTATTAGTGCCAGTCTAAACTGTTGAGAATATCTCTTCACATTAGGTGGTGGAGGTGGATTCTTTGTTAATAGATTTGTATTTGTGGAGTGATCCTTGGGCTGAGAAGCAAACTGGTTTTTAGGTGGGTTTAATTGCATTGTCAAAGGTTTTCATTTAGCAGTTAAACAAAATTTATTAATAAATTATCTTAACTAATGATAAACTGAGTATGTCTACTAATAATAAAGGATTATTTTAAGAAAATGAAGAGTTATGATAATTATCAAAATATGAGGTTCTTATTAAAAAGTCATAATATTTAGGAAATTTAAATATATATTATATATTCGAAAATGTACAAAAGCAACTTTGTCGAATCTCAATCCTTCTTCAACAAATATATGTAGTAGGCTATGAAGAATAAGAAAAAGGCGAACAACGAAGATGCAGCTGCAGTCAGATGTTAGAGATGTTTAAAATATGGTCATTTGACTTATGAATGCAAAAATGAAAATGTGTATTTGTATAGACCCTCAAGGACGATGCAATTCAAGTAAGAATGGCTGTGAGTATTATTTTAGGGAGAAATAATTACAATACGAATTAAATAATGAAAAGCCACCTGAGGTTCCTGATGCATTTGATGGGGATTGGAAAAGAAACACAAAGAAGAAAGTGCCTTTGGAAGTATCTTCGGATTCAAGCAGTGATGAGGAAGTGTAAGTAAAGAAAGAGGGAACCACAATCAATGTTAAGAAATAAAAGAGTTCATCCTCTGAGAGCAGCAGTGAGGAGTCAAGTAGTAGCGATAGTGATAGCGATTCTTCAGGTTCATCTCAAAAGAGAAGAAAGAATAGATCCAGGGATAAAAAATAAAGAAAGTGAATTATATATGCATTAAAATAATTATCAATAAATGAGTAGTAAAAAAAAGAATATATCCAAAAACGACGACGGGTATGATGATGTGGGATATTTCTGTGGGTGGATTAAGAAAAAGAGTTCTAAAAATGTTAATATCGAATAGAGCAGAATATCTGTCAATAAATAGCAAAGAAACTCTCTATATAAATCTGCTCTAGATGCTAGCAATCATAATGGTACATCACAATTCAATTAATTGAATTCAACCAACTCTGAAACATAAAGAAAGAACAGTGATATATCACCTTTCGTCAGCAGTTTTGCCATCCCCATTTTTGAGAACAATTATCCTTTAAATTAGTTGTTCTAACTCAAAAATAATTAAAGTGGAGACTCAATCTTTGCTAAAATCACATCTACCAAAATAGAAGTACCTAAATCGATGGGTTTCAACGAGGACATCTGTAATAATCCAAAAATATCAGATCAGATTTCCAAATACATTGCCACTAGAATTAAAGATTAAATTAATTCATTAGCTGAATTTGGATGTGGAGATGGAGGGAACACAGTTCAAGTATCTTATATAAAATTAAATAAAGTTTGCTAAATATTTAGACTTTGTTATCGCCATTGATAAATCTACTGAGGCATGTTTGAGAACTAGAAAGAATTGTGATCAAGATACTTTAAATTAAGATTTTCCAAATCCAAAAGTTGAAATCATTAATTCTGATATTTTTAAATTAAAAAGACGTTTACCTTTTGATAGTATTTTCATTAACCCTACAATCAATACAGAAAATTCACAAATTTGTAAAGATTTATTGAAAGATTGTCAACCCAATTTGTAACAACTTTTAATGATGACCTCTGATTAGATTGAGAACTTAATTATTTAGTTCCCAGCTTAAATTGACTATTCATAATTGCCTCTATTACTTAATATCAACCAATAATATCAAAATAACACTCAACATAAATATTAATCGTTAGTATCATAACACAACTAATAACAATCCTTCATAGCTCATTGTTCTCTAGAAATTGAAAAAATATATGCTAATGGAATTCATATTTAAAATATAATCTATTATGGTAAAATTGCAAATATAACCAGAGAGGAATTAAGATCCATATTAATTACGCAATTATAAAATTAAGAGGTTAAACCAGAAGCAATCTAGAATCTTATAACAAAATTAAAAGATAAAATAGGTATGTTATTTCCATTAGTTTAGGGAGTCTGGAAGTTGTATATGAACTACTTAAAGCTTAGAGTTTTAAGTACAATATAGACAAATTTTTAGAAGTAGTTTGTGAAAAATATAAATTAGAATATGGAGACTATGCATTCATTCTTTATCAAAAGTTATCCAAGTAAATAATATGGGAATACTTATTATTTTAGAGAATTTTCATAAAATACATTCAACTATCATCATAAATTAAGGGATTCAACCCATGAGGTATAAGAATCTGAATATGCCTACAGTCCTAAGTTCTCATATAATTTGAACGGATTACAAATGGATGACACAAATTCAATAGATGAAATTGAAGATAATATAGAAGCATTGGGTTTGAGTTAGGAAGATAAAAAATCTAAATTAAAATGATATCATTTAATATATTTCTTAATCAAAACTTTTAGTTACTCTATTCTAACTGGTTTTATAATAAAATCTTTCATCCCACTTTCTAATGCTTTGCTTAAATTATCTTCTGTGTCATATGCTGAACACATTATGATATTTAATTTGTCATCAATTTACAATAATTAAGCGGATGTTTGATATCCATTTAAACCTGGCATTTCAATGTCCATAAAAATTATCTTATATTATGCCTGCTATGAAAGTTTTCGCTTCTTAATTTAATTTATGGCTTGATATCCATCATAAACAATGTCACTTTCAAATCCAAGATTCTTAATTAGTAAATTCAAGGAAATCAGATTAAAAGCCACATCATCACAAATGAGTATCTAGGGAATTGTTTCACTTTAAATTAATCTATTTGATAAGAAGGTCTAAGTCTATATGGGAATCTAATGTTGTTCTTCAAAGCCATTTTCAACGTCGATCTGATTTGGAGATATTATTTGATCAAGCTTAATCGATGAATCTTTAGGTCTTATACCAAAGATATTTATTTGGTTGCTAATTCTGAAACTCACCTTGGTAAACAGACCCTCTTTGCTTCTGATCTTGAAATACGATTTTTTAGAATATGCCAATTCGTTGCTCATCCTACTACCTATAGTGAATCCCAATCCAACATATTTAGTAGTGAAATTCTTTAACTAATGATAAATATCGTTGTCAATAGACGTATGAATGATATTATTGATGGCATCTAATTCTGTCTTAGCTATTCCTCTGCCAGTATCATGAACTATAAATTTTATAAATTAATCCTTCACTATTCCTGATGATTTCACTTTATTTCTAGCAGTAACACAAATGACATCATTTTCCCTTGTAAATTTGAGCGAATTATTAATTAAATTAACTAAGAGTTGCAATATTCTTTCAGGATCATTGTAAATCATTTGGTTTTCAAGAGAGTCAAAAATAGAAAAGATTAACTTTATTCCTTTTGTGGAACAGATTTCCTTATAGTACTCCTCCAATTATTTATATACATCCTTAATAAGGAAATCCTTTATGTTTAATTGAAATGTTCCGAGTCCAAAGGAAGCATAATCTAAGATATCATTAATTTGATGCATTAACAATTTATTTGAAACTATAGCAGGATTTAAATAATTCTATATAAGTTGAGTAGAAATGGATTGAGTTTTTAATGCCTGAAGTAAGGTTAATGAACAATTAAGCGGTGTTCTCAATTCGTGAGAGAATGAGTTGAAATGCAATGTTTGAAACTTTTACTTTTGGATATATTATTATAATCTTTCGTTTTCTGTGATATCATAGATGTATAGTAAATACCCTGCTTGATTCAAGACGTTGGCAATTTTACAAAACTGCAATTCTATAATTTTTTCACCGGTGTTAGTTGCTATATTTACTTTCAATTTGTTAGCTTTAACAAAAGTTCTTTGATCTAAACTATAATAACATATAAGGTTTACAGATTAGTTAATTAGCAATCGGCAAATAGGGATAAGAGTAATTGTCTGAATTCAGGGATTGTAAATTAATTCTTCTTTTATTTTTTGGTTAGAAATTAAGAGTCCAGTAATTTTTCACTCATGGATTTGAATCGCTTAAGATTTTATTCGGCAGAGGCGATTAAGCTCTCGATCATTTTGCAATCAGCCTTTTGTAGGAGATGTTTTTATGAAGCTCTGAACTTGATTTCTTTGTGTTGGCTGTTCAGATTTTAATCCTATTCAATGGCTCTATTATTTGAAAAATAATTTTACTGTATAATAATTTTTTATAATTGAATCATGGCAATATCGTATGACTTTGTTGAAAATAACTTCTATGTTTTCTCGTTTATGTATTGAATTTCAAGATTCTATCCAAAGTAGATGATTCCTTATCGACTATGGTTTAAAATATAGATCAATTCATCTCTGGTGATTAAATCTATTTTTCTATTCGAGGATGCTATTTCTGCAGGCACAGTAGAGTATGAGTGGAAGATGTCGTTGGATGAGGAATGCTTATGGGATAGGAGTTAAGAGTTCTGATTTGTCTGGATAAGTATGATGATGACAAAAATCAATGCTGTGATTGTGTATTAATGAATTTAAGTGTTTAGGAATTGTATTTCAATCATGCATTATAGAAGAGTAGCAAATTAAAGATACTTCAATTGTTTATTTGAATGCTCTTAATACAATAAAAATAAGTATTTGTAAACATTGTATGAGTTGAGAGAGGTAAAAGTTAGTCTGATTTCAGAAGCCAGTTGCATCTAATAGAGGATTTGTAGTAAAATAGTGAATTATTAAAACTTCATTCTTTTGTGTATTGCAAATTAAAAGAGTATGCTTAATATAGCTATGGCACATCGTATTCCTGACATTATGCAGTTTATATTTGAGAGCGGGTCTAAAAGGTTTAAAGTAGCATCTGTTCCAATAACCAGATTTATGGCTAAGGCAATCCAAATATTCATGAATTTTTTATACGTAAATTATATCACATTAATTAATTAACAATGGAAACAAAAACATGGATTTTGATATTGAGATGGGTCAACATTGTAGCTGCGTATCTGATTGAATTACTAAATTAGAGTAGTAATTGGAGCCATGGGAATCTACCAATTAGTTACATTTTAGATGTTTTCCAATTTTCATTTCTATGAAATCTGGAGTATATTCACACCAGTTTATTCATTGTAAACCATTTTACCAATCTTTCCAGGATCTTTTGCGGCCTTTTATTGGCTATTGAATTTAAGAAAGATTTCATAGCAGATTAATTTCAATTCATGATGTCTTGCTTAGGAAGAGGCGTATTTTACATATTGTATATACTAATATATTATATTCAATAGTTTGGGATCAGTTGTATCATATTAACCAACAGGAGGATCATCAGCATAAGTGTAAATTATCTCATAGAATATAGAGCTGGATGGATTTGGGGGTTAACTTTGTGGTTAGTAGGAATATTTTATGTGGTTATTCATTTCGTTGGACCAAAGAGTGCCACTGCTGGATTAAAGGATGTAATAGTTTTCCTTTTATTTTAGGCTGTCAGCGCAGAATATGGAACTGCTTGAACAATAGTAAAAATATATATATATAAATAAATAACAAAATTATATTTATGTAAACTCTCCTGAAAAGTTATTCATAATTGTGGGTAAATCAAATAAAATATGGATTCAGACAGTATTCTACTTCTTATATATCCTAGTGTGTCAATACGTAACAGAACAAACAGCAGACATCGATATTATGCTACTAAGCCTTTGCAATATTAGAAATTTTATGAGATGAAGAAAAAATTTGATTTCAAGAATGATGATCTGACCTTCCCCATCAATATACCACTTAAACAAAGGTACTCGCAAACAAGATTATATCAAGATATGCATATCGACCATAAAGACAATTCAATAAAGCCACACCATAAAATGATTATCTTAATACGGAAGTTATGAGTGGCAATGAAATCCTCTTATACTTTGAATAATTAGACAACCTGAGAATCAATGAGATCTTGAATGGTCTTGAGAGATTGCATAAATACAATAAAGGATGTATGACTCAGTTCATTATTAGAATTTAATCTTGCTGAGCATCCTTGGGTTAAAGCTGCCTTAGACAAAGTATTTGTAGAACACCATCACATAACCAAAAGTCAATTTATACAATTACTCAATATCTACAGTAATTATGGCATTGAAACACCAGAAGTTTGGGCAAAGTTTTAGGAAAGAATGATTAAGTAATGTGTAAATCTAATCTCATAGACTTCTGCCTAATATTCCAGCTCGATTGTTCGGGGAATGTGTTAGACTCTTCATGGAAAAGTCAGAAAGATCAACTGATGAATTCAAAAAAGAATTGAGTCTTGTGATCCCAGTTCATTTAACTAAAATGTCGCCATAGGCTATTGCAAAAGCATTTGAAATGGTTTACAAATACAATCTGATGACTGATTACTTATTCTTTGATCATTTACACTTTATTTTGAGAAAAAGATTCAAGTGGTTTTTAATGGGAAAGGCTTGTCCACTCATGTTGAGACTCCTTAGAGAAGCAAACTTCGAAGTATTAATTAACATTATTAATAGACATGTGAATTCTTGTGGCCTGAAATTTACAAACAACTTGAGACAGAATTAGATAGAATTCCAAATGACCAATGTGCACCAATTAGAAATGAATTAGTCAAAATTGGTGAGGCATTTCCCAGTCATTCACAATATAATAATATTATCATTGCCAAAAAGATAGGTGCTAGAGCTACTTGGGAAGCTACTCTTGGAGGATAAGCCAGAAAATTAAGTCTAGTGGAAATTGTTAAAAATGATATCCTTTATTATAAAGAGAAGTAGAAGTTATAGAGAAGTCAAAGCTAACAGAGTGCTTGATATATAATGATAAAATTGTATAGTATCAATTTATAACAAGACTATTTGTATACCATTAATTTTTATATATCTAAAAAATAATAAAGTATATATTTGTATATCATATTAACTTGGCAAGTGAATAAATTAATTATCAAAATAATGCTCCACCCATTATTTAATTAACAGAATTGATCAAAACTATCTATCTTCTGTAATTTAATAACAATGATATCAATTTAACTTTTAATAATAAAATTTATAATGCAAGATATTTCCATATTAGAAAATTTATTACTAAAGCCATAGGAAGAAGCTTTTAAACATTTAGTCAAAGGATCTGATGAATATTATTACTTTTTTTTCCTCAAACTCTTCCACGAAAAAGGAGCTAATTTATCTAAGGAGGAAAAAGAACAATTAAGAGAATTCATATCCAGAGACACCTTACTTTCAGAAAAAATAAAAAAAAGAAAAATCTTTGCATAATTAGACTTGTATTCCAATGATGCAGTTAAAAGAAACAAAGTGCTAGGATTATTAAGAGAATATGTATTTCATATTGAGTATTATAATGATGTAGAACCTCAACCTTTTTACTTAAGTGATGTATCAAGGTTATTATTTATCTAAAATTTAGAGAGGAAGAACAAGAATAGGAATAAGAATAAGAGAAGATAATCGAAAGGGAAGATATTATTGAAACCGAAGAAGTAAATTAGAAGTAAGAGAACCAATAATCAGATGACAACAATTATTAAAAAGAGATAGACAATAGAAGATCATCTGGTAGCGAAAAAGAGGTTGTTTAATAGGAATAAGAGATTTAATAAGATGATTAATTGCAAATAGCAGGCTCATCATAATAATCAGTGGGTGATGATCAGGATAAATCTGAAAATTAAGTTGTTGAATTAAAGGAAGAGGAAGAGCAATAGGATTATGAAAAATACTATCCATCCTAATTTGAATAATCCTTGATTAGTTTGACCACTATGTTAGAAACCATTTACACATATTCGCACGTTTATTTATCTTGGCTATAACCTCAATACTACCATCTTTTAGATATTGATCGAATGTTGCAATTGAATAATCAAAATATTGTGGAGACATACTTAGAAAGAGCTGAGAAACTAGATGAGTAAATATTTGTAAATAATTAGAAATCCGGAGGTTTTGAAGTTATTTAAATATCTTATGAGTTAAAAACAGGAATCAAGGAAGCTAAACTAATTTCTACGAAAATTATCTGAGGCATAATTAACTGAGTTATCAGAATTTAAACCTAAATTATTGGATGACAAGGAATTTGTGACAATATTTTAGTAAATTAAATTTGAAAGAAAAATAAATTAGGTTAAGGATGATAAATAAGCATTTTATAACTTAAAGGAGGCTTAAACAGAATTTTTATTTAAATTATCACCAAAGTTTTAAGATATGAAGATTAGAGAGTTGAATTCCTTAATAGAATTTGGAGCCGATAATAAAATNTTAACTTGGCAAGTGAATAAATTAATTATCAAAATAATGCTCCACCCATTATTTAATTAACAGAATTGATCAAAACTATCTATCTTCTGTAATTTAATAACAATGATATCAATTTAACTTTTAATAATAAAATTTATAATGCAAGATATTTCCATATTAGAAAATTTATTACTAAAGCCATAGGAAGAAGCTTTTAAACATTTAGTCAAAGGATCTGATGAATATTATTACTTTTTTTTCCTCAAACTCTTCCACGAAAAAGGAGCTAATTTATCTAAGGAGGAAAAAGAACAATTAAGAGAATTCATATCCAGAGACACCTTACTTTCAGAAAAAATAAAAAAAAGAAAAATCTTTGCATAATTAGACTTGTATTCCAATGATGCAGTTAAAAGAAACAAAGTGCTAGGATTATTAAGAGAATATGTATTTCATATTGAGTATTATAATGATGTAGAACCTCAACCTTTTTACTTAAGTGATGTATCAAGGTTATTATTTATCTAAAATTTAGAGAGGAAGAACAAGAATAGGAATAAGAATAAGAGAAGATAATCGAAAGGGAAGATATTATTGAAACCGAAGAAGTAAATTAGAAGTAAGAGAACCAATAATCAGATGACAACAATTATTAAAAAGAGATAGACAATAGAAGATCATCTGGTAGCGAAAAAGAGGTTGTTTAATAGGAATAAGAGATTTAATAAGATGATTAATTGCAAATAGCAGGCTCATCATAATAATCAGTGGGTGATGATCAGGATAAATCTGAAAATTAAGTTGTTGAATTAAAGGAAGAGGAAGAGCAATAGGATTATGAAAAATACTATCCATCCTAATTTGAATAATCCTTGATTAGTTTGACCACTATGTTAGAAACCATTTACACATATTCGCACGTTTATTTATCTTGGCTATAACCTCAATACTACCATCTTTTAGATATTGATCGAATGTTGCAATTGAATAATCAAAATATTGTGGAGACATACTTAGAAAGAGCTGAGAAACTAGATGAGTAAATATTTGTAAATAATTAGAAATCCGGAGGTTTTGAAGTTATTTAAATATCTTATGAGTTAAAAACAGGAATCAAGGAAGCTAAACTAATTTCTACGAAAATTATCTGAGGCATAATTAACTGAGTTATCAGAATTTAAACCTAAATTATTGGATGACAAGGAATTTGTGACAATATTTTAGTAAATTAAATTTGAAAGAAAAATAAATTAGGTTAAGGATGATAAATAAGCATTTTATAACTTAAAGGAGGCTTAAACAGAATTTTTATTTAAATTATCACCAAAGTTTTAAGATATGAAGATTAGAGAGTTGAATTCCTTAATAGAATTTGGAGCCGATAATAAAATACCTATTAAATAAGAGTGGATGATAGAATGGCTTAAAACTCAATAATCTATTTTTAATCCTTTGGTTGATGATTCATAGCTTAATCAAAATAATAAAATTGTATATTTGATTGGTAATAATTCTCAGTTTAGAATTCTTATGAAATATTTAGAAACATATTTAAGTGATAATGAAAGTTTAAGCTTTCTGTCTTAATATATATCAAATAGGATTCTAGAATAGATGGAAGCTGAAATAAAATTATATTAAGGTAAATAATTGGAACATATCTCAAAGATTCTGCCACAAGATAGACTTGAGAGAATGAACAACGAGAAAATTCTAGCCATTTTGGAAACTAACTAAAAGTCATTTAAGCATGGGTATTTAATTATAATATTTCAAGAGATTAAGTGAGTTTGTAATGCAAATTAAAAAACATTTAACAATTAAAAATTAAGATATTTTAAATTAATTGTGAAAATTATTGTCTTTTAAATGAAACAAATGCAAACATTGACATGTCATTGGATGGGATAATTCCCAATGAGGAAATAGAATTCACATATCAATAGCCACCAATTGAAATATTTTATAAAGAATTTGCATTTGAAACTATAACCAATTCAAGATACGGAGCCTTTGTAATTGAGTTTTTGGGAAGTGGGTTATACGCTAAAGCCTTTATTGTGAAAGGAAGATTGAATTTAGAGAATACTATTACATCTGCAGGTCACTCTTTAAAAATCTTTAATGAGAACAAAGAGATTTGTAAAGGTGAAGGAACTGGAGTGTGGTTGGAGAAAAAGTTCTACTAAGTAAATGAGAGAAATGAAATTATGATACCATTTTCGATTAATCGCAAAAATATTAATTGCATTATTGTACATGAAAATTATGCAGAAGTGTCTTCTATTACAATTGAGATTGAAAAATATGAATTGAATTGCCTATTTTTCTTGGATTAAGAGTAATTCATCTCAGAAACTGAAGCTTCAATTACTATATTCCCAGAACTCACAGTTGCTAACCAAAAGATTAATATTGGATTATTGAAAAATACCAAAATTAGAGTACAATCAACAAGCAAATCTAAAGTAATCAGTTATAATTAGACAGAAGAAGCATAATTTAAAAATGAGCAGCCTTATTCATTTTAAATGAGAAACCTTTCGAACTTAACTAGAACCAATATTGTTGTATTTGGTTAAATCCTGTCGATGACAGAAAATAAGTTGTTAGACTTATAGTTTGACTTCAATATTGATTATTCATATGAATCAAGACTTTGCAAATAGTACGTAAAATACTCGGAAGAAAATGGGTATGAATTAGCAGTCATAGGAAGGAATGGTGAGATATATGAAAACTTATTATTCGAGATTTCCTTCTAGACTATGTACTCTACTTAACAAACGACAGCAAAATTGAAAACTAATGAAAAAGGCAAAATATTGTTGGGACCATTAGAAGGTGTAATAAAATTTACTTCTCGATGTTAATCTTCAAACTCAGAGTAGAGTCCTCCTGATTTATATTATACAATTCAGAAAACAGAATAATAGTAAAATAGTATTGCAATTTAACATTTAAAAACAACTTATAATGAATTGTTATAGAATATTGAATTTAAGGTTGAGTAGACAGAGGAGAAATATTTAGTGATGGTAGTAGCTTCTTAGTTCATTCATCCTTTAAATTAGCATATTGAATTTGCTTAATATTTACAGAGAAAGCAATTCATGAGTAATGAAAAGATTGATTCGAGTTCTCTAATTTAAAATGAATTCTTATCAAACTAAAATGTTGAGTTTGAAATTGCCTATGTGTAAAATAGAAGATCCAAGCCTGCTTACATAGGAAACACTCTTGATAAGCCGAGCGTTTTGTTAAATAGGTAATTTGTCTAAGAAACTACCAATGCAGAAGAATAAGATTAGGATGAATATGAAAATGAAGAATTATGCGAAGAAGATGATGATGATGAATTATGTAGTGATAGATAGATAACTGAGGAAGAATGTGCAAGAGCCTACAGAGGAAAATCTGGCAAAAGAGAAAAGTTATAAATAAAAAAGAAGAAAATGTCAAAGAGGAGAGACATAGCAGGTGATAAATGTACAAAAGTAACAAAGGAAATTTATGTTACAAACCACTTGAATTTTTTGAAGAGTTCTGCTTAAATTCTAACTGTCAAGCCGGATTAGTCTAATCAATATGTGTTGACTTTTCCAGATTAGATACAGTAAATTCAAATAATTGTTATAAATAAAAGAAGTATTTAAAACAAAGTAATTGGCCTTAAATCTAAAGATCCTTATAAAAAAGACATCACTCATAAATCAAAACTAGAAATTGGAAAATTTTATTCTCCATATAGAGAGTCAATTATTATTTCAAAGGGATAAGAATACTTATTAACTGATTGTGCAAATACTCAATTCAAAATAATTGATTCATATGAAGAGGCTTGTTTAATAATGAAAAATATTTCAAAGAATTCTGATAGCTCATTATTAGAAATATATTCAACATGGAATAGTAAGAATTTAGAGGAAAAACTTAAACTGTATAATAATTGCCAATCAGACGAATTTAATTTGTTTCTACATTTTAAAGACCCTGCTTTCTTTGAAATATACATATTAGGTTATATAAGAAACAAAATAGAAAAGTCATTTATTGATCAATTTTTACTAAAAAATGTATCATATCTATCTCAGAGAGTGTCAAGTGGAAGGTTTACTCAATTAAATGCTCTAGAACAGACTCTATTATTTATTTTTTTTAATGAAATCTAAGGAAACAAAGTCTATTCTAATAGAATCAAAAACTGTTTACAATCAGTAATTCAGAATTATGAAATAAATTTTGCCGATAGAAAATAATTATTTGATACCATACTAGGAGGAGAAGGTGAAGAAAAAGGTTTAGAATCGGAGAGCGAGAAAGACTGTTATGAAGGCGGTGCCGGAGGAGGCGGAGGAGATATATAGTAATACTGTGATGAAAAAAATTGCGTATAATATTATCGTTATGAGGAATGTGAAGAAATGATGAGGTATAGTAGAAGGTCTAGTCCTGAGAATGAGTGTGATGAAGAATATGTTTGTGATTCACATGCTGTTTATAGGGAGATGAGCATTTAGCCATTTAAAAATATTAAATAAACTTGTGAATTTGGTGAACTGCATTATAGAAATGGGACAACTCTGTAGAATCCTAATTTAACTACTTATAATGACTTCTATCATGATTTAGTTGAGCATTCTATATCATAAGGTATTATTGAAAATCCCTTTGTTTCTTCGAAATTCATCTATAACAATCTTTAGAATAGCCATGATCTAATAGTTACTGCAGCTTTATTAGGATTACCTTATAAAAACTAAGCCTAAGTAGAACAGGTGTATGTTGAAACAGATTTATTTATAAAAGCTCAAACACCATGCATTCTGTTAAAGAAATAATTAAAAGAATTGCCAAAATAAATAAATAAATAGATATTAGTAATATAAAAGTTTTATGATGAAAACAATAGATATATGAAGAAAGATGGAGAGAATATCGAATTGTAACCATTGGAATTTGAAATTAAGAAGATATATCAATGTGAAATTGTCATCACTAATTGTTCATCCAAAAAGTTAAATGTATTTCTATTGCAAGAAATACCAAATGGTTCACTTCCATACGATCAAAATAATTATTCAAGTATAAACACAGTCAGTCTTAAACCCTATTAATCAAGCACTTATCATTACTCATTTTACTTTCCAAATATCGGAAGCTTTTCAGTTTATCCTGCAGTTGTATCCACTGAAAAAGCAGTCATAGCAGTTGCTGAGGAATACTAATTCATTGTTGTTGGTAGTTCCTAAATCTTGAACAAAGAGAATCTCATGGATATCATTCAAAAAGGGAGCAAGGATGACATCCTTGAGTATTTAAGAAACAACAGCTAGGTTGATTTATCCTAAATTAAAAGATACTTTAAGGATCGAACATTTTATTTAAAATGTTCTGAAATCCTAAGAGAGAAATTAGAATTGAGAGAGGAAATCCTGTAATATAGTTTTATTCACAATGATCTAGAAGGATTTAAGGATTATCTTGCCTTAGAAACCATTCAAAATTAACTCATAGAGTAATTTGTTTATTTGAAATCTTCTTTTATTGAAATCAATTCCATTAGATTTTATGAATATTATCCCTTATTGGCAAAAAGAGTGCATAACTTAGCTACCGTTGAGTAGGGAATATTAAACGTATAATTGAAATAAAAGTATAAAGAATTTCTCAATTATCTTGTGATCAAATAAGATTTATCAATCGCTGACAAAATCATATTTTGCTATTATTTATTACTATAATCAAGAATAAACGATGCAATTTAAATCTATTAGAGCATCAATACATAATTCAATGAGGATGATCCAATTTTGCAATATGATTATCTAAGTGCTTATCTAGATTTTTACATTGGATATCCTAACTTTGATAGGGCAAGGTCCATTTGTGAAAAGTATCTAAGTTATCCAGTTATCGAATGGAGAAATCTATTTTATGAAGTAATGAATTTATTAGCTGAATTTGATGGAGATGAGGATAAAATCTCAGAAAGAAAGACAGATGAGAATAAACAGAAAAATTAAGATCAAGCCAATAAGGAAGAATAATTAGAATTTGTTGTTGAAAATGACCAAATAAAAATCACCTATGCTAATATTCATTCGATTTCTATTGAACATTATTTGATTGATCTAGAGGTAATATTCTCCAAAAACCCCTTCTTAAGTGATCAAAATTACAATAATTATACCTACACAAAACCAATTTATTCATCAAAACATCCATTAAAATTCACTCAAACTTAACAATAATTGACTATCCTATTTCCTGACAATTTAAAACATAAAAATTAAATTATTCAAATCAAAGGAGATACGAAAATTGTAAGTCATCATTATATTGAAACTAAACTATAAATTAACATCACTGAAAATAGTGGCTAATTGAGAATTTCAAATTAAGAGGGTAAATACCTTGAAAAAATTTATATTAAAACATTCGTTAAGAAAAATGATGGCTAAAATTAATTCTATAAAGACGGATACACTGATCTTAGAGGTAGATATGATTATGCTACTCTTGATTCACAAACTTTAGAAAAAGTATCCAAATTTGCAGTTCTAATTGTTAGCAATGACTTAGGTATTAAATATAATCTATTTAAGGTTCCATGATTAAAGAGATCAACCCTCCCTCATAAGTAGGAACCTATGGAAGAGAAGTCAAACTCCAATCTAAATTATGGACTGGGAAAGCATAGAAGGAATAAGAAAAATAAGAAATCATCTATAAATCAAAGAAATTATGCAAAAAATGATTTATTCTAAGATTATACAATTATTATCAAATAACAATTTCTAACTTTAATTCAAAATTGTGTAGTTTTAGTTTTTCATAATTCTCATCTCCAATATCCTAATAATATTTACAATATAATTTTATTAATAATGATCTTAAAATATTAAACATATATTTGAATAACAATGAAAATTATGATTTTAAACTAGGAGATTTAACGAAATAATTCACTTGATCATAAATAACTTCCTTATTTATTAGGTTGTGTACCAAAATTTATTTAATATTTAGCTTATGAATATTCTCAGACAGTCCCAATAGTGATTTTATATTAAATTTATAAATTATTGATTGAATAGACTATGCAATAGCTTCATACTAAATTAAGAGCCTCGTCTGTGCAAGAACAAGGAGAGCAAAGATCAAAACTCCCTAATATTCTAACACCCACATTTGCAGATTGGAAAATCCCTAGTGATGCTAGAGCTCATCCAAAAATTAGCAGAAGAAACCCACTATTCAAATTTGGACTTATTCCTCCTAAAAAAGCAACTACGCCCTCTTCATAAACGCATCAAAACCCTCATGATTTTAGAGGACTCAAGTCTGAAGAACAAAGTTAAAGGATTAAAGAGATTATTGTTGAAGATAGAGTGAGTACAACAGAAACAAACAATCTTCATTAGTTTGAATCTGAAAAAAAATACTTTCAACTAAGAAATAGATCCATAAGTGGACCTAAGCATTCCAATTAATTGGTAATCGATTTTAATTATTAATCATTAGTTAATCGAATGCAAATAATTATTTGATAATCAGAAGAAAGCTTTCGAGGAAATATTAAAGCAAAACAGTCTCTACAACAAGTACTCTAAAGTTATTGACAAAGAATAAAATGTAACAAATTAGAAAATAATGCAAATTTTTAACTTATATAAATGATTATATATATAACTTAATTATTAAGGAACAATTCAAACATAAATCGACACATTATTTCAATAACCAATTTGAATCCTCAATAATTTTTATTCTCTCTGTAATTCATTTCATTCTTATCTTCAAATCCTATTTAATGCAACGCCTTAATTATCTATCTATGATGAAGATAGTATTTATAATAGGCTATGAAAGTCAAAAATTTAGTTAGTTAGCAATATCGTTAGAATTTAGATGAAACTCCCTTTACTATATTTAAATGCTTGTATTAATCTAAGATATTATTATTATCTTCATATTAATAATATTATCAACCATTAGTACTAATACAGTTCACGTGTCAGGAGAAATTATTATTCAAATTACTGTTGCTCTCTGTTATTTAATTCTTTATTTATTTTTAAATAAAAACTGCAATAAAAGAGATCCTGATTAAATGTTAATACTGTAATGAAATCTCATCCAATTTCTTCCTATAAACTAAATTAATGACATAATCTTATTTTTAATAAACTAAAGCAATCCAAAATAGATAGAAATATCAATTTCATGAATGAGTTAAATAAGAACTATAAAAGGGGATTATCTAAGATATCAATGGTTGCTTATTGTGCCAATCTTATAATTTAACATGAGGTGATTTAATATTTAAAGAAAGTTAGAAAAGCTTGATTTTTTATATGACATTTTATAATAAGATACATAAAAAGATTGTTTATGAATGGATTTTGATTGGAAATTTTAAGTTATAAATCTATATAAATATTTAATCAGTATAGGCTTGGGGGGAATAAGCCTGGCTTTTGATATTCTAAGTCGATTGCCTTCCTCGATTTATTGTATTTGCCATAATATTCCATGCAAGTAAATGTAAATCTTTTAATTAAGATAAGGAGAGTACCTGATGCAATTTCCAAACTTAGCGGTTCGCAAATACTCTTTAGAGATTCCAGTTTTGGCAAGGTCATCAGCATATACGAAAATATCTGAACCATCTGAGTCCATAACAATGAATCCATAGTTTTTATTCTCATCAAAGAACTTTAAGAAGCCTGCGCTTCTATTCTTCTTAGGTTGATCAAGAGCCAGTTCTTGTAGGAGTTGGGTAACACTGACTTGAGAGTCTTGAATGAAGCGATTGCATTCCTATATGATTAGATCACCATCAATATTACTTTCCTCAATCAATTATTGTTTTTACTAAATATTAATGATGAAATCGATACGTAATTTCTGGGATAGGAAGAACTCTTCTTAATTTGTGGAGGTTTGTGCATTTGATCCATTTTGAAAGTGTCATAGTCAAGATCATTTTCACTAATGTTTGTTGAGAAATCCTTGTATTCAGATCTCGAGGGCGACAACTACAAATCAATCAATTTCACAGGGAACATTAATAGACAAATAATTAAATATTTATGAATAATTTTTATTTTCCAAATCCTTGAATCGTTGTCCAAAAATAAATTGTATTTTTTATAATACTAAAATTACCTTATTGTAATCAATCTGAAACTATTTTGTACTTTGAACTGCTATTCCTTATTGTATATGACATCTATTGCTATAAGAATTCTTAAGAATTAATCAAGAATTCCTAAAAGTTGCTTAAATTAGATAGGGATTAATTAAGAAATTGAAATCATATTGAAATTTAGATAGAAAATGAGATATTTAATCTAACTCTTCACATTTATATTAATAGATTATGATAAAAATCGATTATAAAATAAAAAAATGAATTTAATTAGTGATTATCAATTTTTAATAATAATATTTAATATGTTTTCTAAGCGATCAACTAAAGTAGTCTTGTTGTCATTCAGAATACGACTAGCTTATAAATTCTCCTAGTTGATTGAAACACTTTCAAAGATGACCTGCCAACCTATGGATTATAAAATGAAGTTCAAGTGATAATCAGTGGTCATCTTATTGCACTAAATATACTTGGGTGGCTTTCTTTTTTTCTTATAACTCTTTTATGATATACTTATGATCCATTTATTGTTTCCTTCTTCTACTTATCCCACACTCCAGCGGTGATAGTAAAAAACATTCCATTTTCGCTCAGATTGAATTCATCGAAAACCTACAGTCTAACTCCTATTGGCTTATCGTTAATTCCCAAATATGAAATCGTTACTGGAATTCTGTATTTCGAAGCTGCAATTAACAATACACTCATACTGATAAAGAATCTATAGCAACACTCGCTATTCACTTCCTTTTTCACTACGGAATTCTCCTTGTATCTATCATAGTCATCTAAGTCCAACTCCTTTGCAAACGTGTTTAAATCAAACATTTGAGTAAGGAGATAACATAACAATTGAATGTCCGCATAATCCATTATCGATATCAATAAACCGAAGGTCCTATTGACATCATAATAATCAAATTGATCCTATCCCAAAGCTTTGACCTTGGCACCCCTTGGAGCTATAATTTGTAAAAATGATTGGTATACCATATGTATCATAACAATTTTGTAGCAGAATCTCAAAACAGTTATCTTGGTTGTTGTCTGCAATGATTATAATTCTTTGTTGGGTAGCCATTTCAGTAATTTTAATACAACACATCTTAAGATTTGCTAAGGCATTATTGGGCATTTAGATTTATTACCCATTTAATAAATTAAAAAATCCACCTAAATCATCAATTTAAAATATATTTGCCAATTCATTTTCAAGATTCTACTTGAGTGACTCTAAGAATTAAATGAATCTTATCTTGTTCTTAATTACATAACTATGGACTTGATGAGTAACCTTTTTTGAAGTAGGTTGCATCTATTATTATTAAGTTTAATTAATGACTCTAATGATTTGCTAGATTGATTCCTTTTCGTATTCTTCATTAAAGTAGGAATCAAAGAATAAATCTAAAGAGGCTTAATCAAATTGCATATCTATCCAACCTTATTATTATTAACCTGTGATAATCAATCTAAGAATGAATTATTCAATAGTGACCACAGTAATTTGGCACTCCTCCTCAAAGATCCAAAACTTATTTTATTCACTAAAGATTCCAGTGGGTGCATGTGATAACTTAATTTAATTATCATTCAAGGCTACAAACGGTAGAATTAGATGTTGAACAAATTTGTTGAATGAATTTATACATTTCAATGGACAAGTATAAGGTAAGACAGCTCTTAATTCTGCAACTTAAAAAAACTAACTGTAAATACAACCTAAATACATTATTAAGTGCATTGCTATCGAAGGTTTCAGTTTTATCGGCATCCAAATAAATTTTTAGATGATTCCCATGAATTGAGCATTAAATCTCATACAAGGTATCTTCAAACATAACTTTCTTCAAGATAGTGATGTCATTCTGAAGTAGAATAGTGTATTCTCTGCCTTAATCCAGCTCTATATAAATATATCATTAATTACAATCAATAATAGTGATTTCCATATCATCATTGAAGGAACTGCTGAGATTGATATCAGGTATTTTTAGCACTTTAACTGTATCTTCAATTTGACCCTAGGATAAGGTTTGTATCAAGCTCCTAATTTCAGTAGTACTTTGTCTATTAATTTGTTTGGGAGGAGGGAGAAATTATAAATTTTATTAATGTTGTTCAAATTGTTAAGGTACCACAGTTCCAAAAGATAATCGATCATGTATTACATTTTGCTATTCTTCATATTTTAATTTAATTTTATTTGATTCATTCCCTAATTCTTCAATTTTCTGTTTTAATTCATTAATTTCTTACTCCTTCTCTAATCTTTGCTGTTGCATTTTGAGATTTTCTTTTTAAAGTTCAGAAATTCTTTTCTCCAAAGCATTTATTTTGGGTTCAGTTTTTTTATTGCTAAAAGTTTAGACGAAGTGATCAAATTTAGTTTGAATGATATTTTAGATGTCAATAGGTTGTTGTCTTGGGGAATGCACTCTAAATTGTTTAATCATTCTTTCTGAACTTTTGGTGCCAGATTCACCCATATCTATTCTGGCTGATTCTGATTAAGCTTTGATTTATTACTCTTTGTGGTTATTTTGAGTCTACACCTTAATTTGTCTCATAAGGATGTTGCAAGAGGCACTAATTCTTTTGGCATCTGCTACCTTAATTGATTTTCCTTTTTGTTTGATCATGATGCTCTTTCTGGAAATGGAAACACTTCGCTATTGGGTAAAGTAGGAAACCAAATAATGGTTTGAATTCAGAAACTTTCTACATATCTTTTGGCCATTGTGGAAGAACTTATCATAATCAATGTCGAGCATTTCTTATTGTTTTTAGAGTTGCTGAACGCACTTTCCATAGAATAGGTAGCCATTCAATAGGAGGATGATGTCGGATGGGTTCTTTTGCAATTTGGGTGTATTGGTTTTCATCTCTTTGAATATCTTGGTGATATAATATTGAGTTTACATAGGGTTCGTATTTGATCAATGCTCGTTCGACTAGTCTGAAACATTTGTTGTAATTGAATTAGCAGTAATGAATCCTGGCTAGATTGAGGTGTGTGATCAGGAACAGTTGAGGTTGTTCATTCAAGTAGTGCTTGAGATTGAATTTGGCAAGTTTCTTACTTAGATCAATTAAATTGGAATTGAATAATAAAACAGTCAGAGTATTGAGTGCTTGAGTAATGAGAATGGCATTGGAAGAGTGTTTAGCCATGTGGATGGACATGTATATTAAATCTTGAATGTCTCCTACCAGTCTAATAAAAAAGGAATTACCTTCTTCGCTTAGGAATGAAATCATTTGTGTGAGAGCAAGACCGAATTCCTCTAAATTAATTTGTTGGATGTTACGAAAATTGATGTACTGCTTCATTATTGAGATGTCCACCTAAGATTTTTTGTTGACAAAGTCATTCATAAATTCAATAAGGTTCATGATTGAATATTGATTTGACTAAATTGATAAATATTTATATATATATTTATATTTTTAATATACAACTCAATATGCAAAACCCACTTCAACAGTTCCTCACTATTCTGGCCACGAGAGAAGAAGTTATTTTTATGATCCGCATCCTCACCCACTAATCTCTTGAAGATGGAAGAAATCTCAGAGAATATCAATATGAAATCATGAGAGGAGAACGAAAAAGAGAAGAACTGGAAACCCAAGTGTAAAATAACTGCCTTAAATGTTTGCTAGTTATTCAGCTATAACCGAATCTGCACATCGAAAAGTGTTCCTCCCCAAAGTCGTTTAGAAATTCAACAAAATACAAACATATTATTCCAACAAAACCAAAGTAATCAACTTTCAATCTATCAGATCTACTTCCCTAAACAAGGGTAACAAATCGGATAGGAGAACATCGTCTAGCCAAATCTAAGGAATGCCATAATCAGCATGCAACATGAGAGCTTGGTTTCCATCCTTAAATACTTGAGTAACGTGCAGAAAATGAAAATGAAACTAGAACTCAATCGGGCATAGTATATGGAAAAGTAATATATAAAAGGCTATGCTTTATTCTAGAGAAGAGAGATGTAATCGTAATGAGAAGTTCTTTTCCGAACCTCTGCTCATGGGAAACTTCGGTATGCATTACATCAACAAATTGCATCAGAAATACTATTTCCTAGCTTCTCACAGAAATTGGAAGAATGTTTACGATGTTCTCCTATTAGATGACACCACTAAATAGTTGTACCTCTAAGGAGCAGGTTGATCCCCATGTATTATTATATAGGTTTCAAGAGTGTGATTGCCAGTATCAATAAATAAAAGAAGTCCAATGATGCCCCTTAAGTCTATGTCCCAATAGAAACAACGTAGGAAATCATCACTACTCGCTATGAGAAACTACTCAAGGATCTCTTGGACATGAATCACCATGTCTCCAAATCTATTATGAAATATAACACTTTGCATCAACGCAGAAAAAAGAATAAGGAATCGTAAAGTAGAATCAAAATAACCACAACCAGACATTCACAATAAGATAAAATACTTAATTTAAGTGACTTTGGGAAATTCTCTGCTCCCTCCTCCAGATATAGTAGATCAAGGTAACTCAAAACGTAGTTGTCATGTTTATAGTCTCCATCTGAACCGCACATTAAATAATATGAGTTTCTTTTAACTTTGCGTCAACCTGTTAATTCAGGTCGTTTGATTAATAAATGCATTAATTAAAATTCATGAAATACTTTAAGGAAGCATCCTTCTCATTGAAATAAAAATTTGGCTACACCCCAGAAGAATAGGCTCTCAAACTCTTTGATCAAGCGTATCATTTCGATAGTTCAATCCTCCCCATCAATCTGATGGATCAAATTGCTGAATTAAGTTTTCAAATGTAATCATTATGGAAATATTCCTAGGGAACACTATCCAAAAATAATCAATTAAATTGTTCTGCAATTATCAACCATTGGAATCTCTTCCAATGTTATACTCAAAGTACTCTAACTCTTCTCAATTATTGTAGACACTCATTATTACAGATTATCTCTTAAAATACGGATGTTCTGGTATAATCGACGATTTGAAAGTAAGGATATACATGTTTCGAAATTATCAAGATTTTAAAATTGATTTCCAAGAACCTATCTACATAACAAGTATCAAATTCAATATAACAAGTACGACAAAAAGCAGGGAATATTGCCAACTAATTAACCAATAGAAAACTGCTCTATAAGGAAAAAGAAATAGCAAGGCAAATGAAGCTTAAAATATAAATTAATAAACAAAAAACTTAATCATTGAGTCATTAAGATTACAAATAAACAACAACTACTATGGATGATATTCTAGAAAACTATATTTTTAAATACATGGATAAATTTAATGATAAATTGGAAAGTTGGGGAGATTCGATAAATGATAAATTAGATTAAATAATTGACAATATCACACTTAATACAACTTATGAAAGAGATGAAAATGGGTATTACTTTCCAGAATCATGTATGGATGAAATCACCATTACAAATACACCTATTGAAATTTAAGAAACATAAAATTAAGAGCAAAAAGTAACAAACAACCACAAAAAAGATTTATGTAAGTATCTTAATAATAAGCTAGTGGAATTCGAAAATAATGATATGTAAATTTATTAATAGCCGAAACAAGAGATTAATTTACTAGATTGATTATACTATTTAATAATATAATTACAATAGTGAGTCCTATAATAATCATTTTAATGATTCTTATATAATTATTAGATTTATAAAACTTATTTCGTTCCATTTCATACCAAAATTTCTGTGATTTTTAACATTCTCATATAAATTAAAAAATTTTAAGACTTCATATTAATATTGATAAATTTTAATGGGGGTGATCAAATTTATAATGTCTAATTTTGATTAACCATATATTATAAATATTTATTAAATCACATGGTATTTATAGTCGAGTGATATATCTTGGACATCTTTTACATAAAAGACTCGTAAATCACAAATTATGTCATCTTGATACTTATTCAATAAGATATGTTGGTTATTGCAAACAGATAAGACAACTTATTATTATTTAAATATTTATAGTATTTAGGTTTTTGTAACCTTTGGGTATTATTTGATTAAACTTTGCTAATCTTATTATGCCATTCAGAATATTTATGATATAAAGTATGAATATATATATATAAATTCAAATAAAACTTTATACTTATGTAATATCTGCATTTTAGATATTCTTCCAATTATAGTATTCAAGAGAAAGTTCAAGAATTTAAGTGTATAATTGTTTGAATTTGTTAGAGATGTCTTCACTCAACAACTCTTCTCGTATTAATTCTTCGATCTCAAATGCGATCTTTTCCATGTGATTGACAATAATTCCTATTGTTATTTCGGAAACAGAAACAGCAACATTATTTTTTTGTTTACTCAAAATGTGTTGGATCTGTTTCTTTAATTCTAAGATATTTTAAGTTCTTTGACAGTGTACTAACTTATTCAATTTTTTTTCCAGCATCGCCCATATTTCTAGTATCTTGTCATAAAGCTCAGGCAAAGTGATCGGTTTCGAATTGTAATTCTCATTTTCAACTTTGATAAGACGAATCAGAGATTAAGGATTTTTTGTATTTGGTTTTGTTATACAAAGACCCATTATAATTAGATATTTAAAAATATTACAAAATCATACTTTAATGACTGACTCTTAAAACTCCGAATAATATCTTAAATGTATTTTTAATTAATGCATGAAAATATTCAACATACAAAATTAATTTGATCATTGAGGTTGTTAAATGTCGACTTTAGATGGTGAATTAAGCTGAAGTGTAAATCCGAATTTGTCAATCAGAACTTTATAATCAAACAGTTTATTCCCATTGAATTCCTTAAAGATGTATTATCCCAAAAATTCCTTTTGTTTTTCATCCAATATAATATTACTCGATTGCAAGGCCCCCTTAAAATCGTTTTCATCACAAAACTCACAAAACTATGAGTTAGTTTTCTTCTGTAATACTATCTTGATTTATTCCACGATCATCTATCTGAATTTCCAAACTTATTAAGCAATTGTTTGCATTATTTGTTACTATTATTCTTCATTCATTAATGTGTATTTTCCAATCACATTCTTCAATACACTTTTTATGACACAAATATCATTAACCTACGAAGGTCGATAATCAACAAATTATTATGAATTATCTTCAATTAAATAACGTGCCAATAGTAATGCTTATTTACTATCCTAAATATTAAATGGATAAGCTGATAGTGTGTCAACTAATTCTGAAATTGTGATTTCTTATTTTTAATCAAAAAATGTATGAATGTCTTCAATTGGAATCTTTTATGACAATAATTAATATTTCAATATTTTTCCAATATTTTCAACATCACTAAAATTAACTCTTGGAAGTTTTTATTTCACTTATTCAGTTTCTTGAATTGAACTTATGATCTATGAAACCTTTTATTCCTCTTTTGCAGATTCAACACTAATTCGATTTGGGATAATCTGAGATTTCTCTTTAATATCGTCCTCTAATATAATTTTAGAATCCGAGCCTACCTTAACAGAAGCAATCATTTCATCATCTGTGATTATAATATTATTTTTATTCACTTTTTCATCTAAAATCTCTTAGAACAGTGTAGGAGCTTCTCTTTTATTTGTGAGCCATGACTTTTTTGTTTAATATTAATCTTCTAAATCTTTAAATTAGCGTTATTTCTGAGAAACAAGCATTCTCTACTTATCCAATTCATTCTATAATGACTAAATTATTGCTTATTTGTCTGCTAATTACTAATTGAGATTCTCAATAGTTTCTTTATACTTTTTCTTCTTTTAAATTTCCTATTCATGATCTTTCTTGAACTTCTCAAAATCTGCTTATGCTTATTCATATTACTTTTTATATTTCTCTTTCATAGCTTGACATGTCAATAGCTCTTGTCTAAGATTCAGAATCTTCTTCTTTTGCTTTTGGTGTGAATTTTAAAATTATCTCAATTATTCCTCTAATTCAATTGTTTGAACAGTTAACTTTTGAAATTTATTCACGTCACTTTCAGTCCTGAGAATTTCGTTGAATTACTTGTTTAAAAACTCAAACTTTAATTTAGTTGTACAAAGTTCGTTCTTGGAATATCAATAAGCACAATACTTCCATTTCTTAGAGTCGCATATAACGTGTACTTTTTTTGAGATTATCAATTTCAATCTATTTTTCTTGCAATAGCAGTCGAGCTTATTTCAATTTCTCTGCGAGTCTTTAGCTTTGATTGGAATTCATTTAATCATCGGATACTTCTTGAGTTGTTCGTTTCTCAATTTACTCTTTCTATTATCAATAATTAATTGATTACCTCATCAAGTTTTATCTAAAAGCATAATTATTAGTTTAAATGTTTGAGTTTTTGATTCTCCTTTTTTAATGACATAATTTCTTCTTTCAATTATTCAACATCCTTTTAGAATGGGAGTGAAACTCTGCCTGTTAAAATCTCATTGCTTGGAGAGTCCTAATATTTTTGAGAAATTCTTCTCCTGTAAAATTGAGATGTGCAAAAATTTGTATTATCCTAATTAAGCACTGGCAACCCATTTGTCATAGATTAATTCAGAGAATATGGAACTCTTTAATTTAATCGAATAGTTCGATTCATTATAAATTTATTAATAGTAACATTTAGACCACATATAACCAAATTTAAAAGATAGAAATCGTCGATATATAAATAATGAGAACGAACTTACGCAAATCTTCCTTCTATTTCTACTGATTTCAATCAAGTTTATAAGCTTCTACCAAATTAATTAAAGAAAATAAAAACGAAAAACTTAAGTGAATATACTATCATTCAAAATCAATCAAAACTCTTTTCAAGTTGATAAAACACTTCTGAAATCATTTCAATTCTAATTGGTTTTGAAAGGAATGCATCGAATCCCAATTTCTCACACTTCTCCTATTAAGATTCATCATCAAATCCTGATAAAGCAATCAATTTAATACTATCGATTTCTTTATTATTAATCTACGCATAATAAGGAAAGTCATTACCATTTTACGAATTTTTTCAGCTGCTTGCCACCCATTTAAAATCGGCATTTGCAAATCCATAAAAACATACTTTATATTTAAACTCTTCTGATGTTCTTATAACTACATTTAATAACACAACTCTTACTTTAAGTATGGCTTATTGTCCATTAAAAGCTTCAATTATGTCTGCTTAAGGTATTAAATTCTGCAATAACATTTTAAAAGCAATCACATTAAATGTTTGATCATCTACTATTAAAATACCAAATTTTTAACTCTGAACCAATTATTGTATTAGAAACTTAGGGTCTTAAACTTCCAAAGGATCTTATGATTGTAAACACTTTTAGATAGAAGTTTTCTAACTTAATGATTACAATTGCAAAATATTCTTTGATTTTGTATGATCACCATCTTCTAACGATGGTTCGTACATCTCTGTTTCTGCCTTCTCTAGAGGTTTTGTGTATAATCTAACATAGGATGATCTGACAAATAAGGATTATTGATAGGGCTTATCCTTCGAATATGGAGATTCCTCATTCTGAAAATTACTTAAATGTTAAGAACTGTTTTCTTATTTAAAACAGCTAACGTAATTTTAAGTTCTATGAGGATTATCTTACAATTTAGCATAAATCTAAAATGTCATTTTGGTACCTACATTTACTTAACTTTCCAAATCAATTGTATCCGATGGTCCCAACAAACTTACAAGTTTCTTACAGACCATCAGACCTATTCCAGTGCCATTCTTATTTTCTATTTTTTGCGATGAGAAAGTAGCAAACATTTTGAATAATTTTGGTTTCACCGAATCTGCAATTCCACAACCTGTATCTTCAATTGAGATTGTATATACAAGTTTGTTACATGCAATACTAGGATGTTTGCCTTAAAGAGACTTTCGAATCTAAGAAATTGATTGATTGGAATTCAAAAAAGTAATGTTTTTGGAGGAATTGTTTCTCTTTATATGCTAAGATTTATCTGTATTCAAAGATTAGACTGTGATCGTAATACTGCCTTTTACTGTGAATTTCAAAGAATTCGATATAATATTCATGATAATTTATTTGATTCTATTCGGATCCGAATGCACCTAATAAAAAGGAATGTCATAAAATGTCTTAATTTCTACTCCTTTTTATTCTGCTGAAATAGCTATGGTCTCAATAACCTCATCAATCAATTCATTTATATAAAAATCACTGGGACATAATCTAAGTTCATTTTTTTCTATTCTTGCGTAATCCTATATATCATAAATCATATATAGCATCAATTAAACATTTTTCCTAATAATACTCAGAAAATATTTCTCTTCTGGATTTAAATCCTGTTTACTTTCCAAGGTTTCTAAAATGGTCACTATACCATTAATGGGTGTTTTGAAATCATGAAAAACACTGGCAAGAATCAAATCTTTATTTTCGCATATCTATTTCTACTCTGATAATTGTTATTGCAATTAAGTTAATGATTTTTCGATTTCTTTATTTTAAAATATCAAAAGAAAAGCTTCATTCTTATTCCAAAAACAATGATTAAAAAATAACTTCAACCTTTTCTTCTTCAATTCACTTACACATTTATGTCTTAAACTTTGGCTTTGTATTAGCAATTCCTCCATAATTTTAGATTTCTTACTTTTTGGAGTTTCCTCACTTAGTTATATAGGAATTCTATTAAACTATTGATATTTAGGAGTTTCAATCATGATTTCAGGATGCTGATCGAATTGTTATTTTTGTTGTTCCTCCATCTGGTCCTCTATGTCATTGTTAACTTCCCCTATATTTCTGAACTCTTGAAACAAGGGACTTGAGGCTAAATATTAACAATTATCCATAATTTCTGTAAATATGGATCTAAATCTATTTTGTGGATTGTATAAGGAGTCTTTTGAATTATCAAATAAACTCTGGAGCGTAATTTTGTTGTCTGAAAAAAAGTGATTCAAACATTCGATAAACTCTTCTGAGTGAGTTGTATTGTATTTGTATTCATTTTCCAAAGCCTTAGTGTGATACATAGGTTTCCGAGACGATTTATCTATTACTAACAAAGGCAATGGCAAGATCTCTTTAAACAGCAGCAAAAGATCATTTTCATCGCTTTATTCTTGTAACTACAATTATAATAATCACTTTTACTATCAGAATTGGGGTAAAGATCAATCCTAAATAAGATATGGGATACGAATACTCATTGAATCTTATGATGGAATAGGTGAGCACTATAAAGTATATCAATTTCTGTAGCAGTTGTACTCGGAGAACCTTAGTTAGGGCCAAAAGTTTAAGTATTATAAATATGAAAATTCCCTTGATTTTAAATGTCTATTTATACCTTCTGTTGAGTGATTATAGTCATTTCAACTTACACTATCTGCATAACCAATTGAGTTAAAGCCAAATAATAATCTCCTGTTAAACAAATAAACTTTTATTTGCAGTCTAACAATAAAAAAGTTAAGGAAAATATGAGATCCACAACAATAAATAGCCCAGAATCTAATGTATTGATAAGTTAAGTAAGTCCCAAAATCAAAAATAGAATGGATGCAATGAGATTGCATATTGTGAATCTTTGCTGTAATCCAATTTTCATAATCTAAGAATAGAAAATATTTAATAAAATAATTTCATATGTTCTTTGACTTATACGCAATAGGTAAATGAAAACTATTTGAATTTACATGCGATAATTTATTACTTTATCACTTTTCTACTAAAATACAATGAAATAAATAAAATATTATGGGGATTTTTAAATAATCATTGAGTATACTAAGGGGCCTTGAATACCTTCTGTAGGTAATTTATTTGCTGTACCATTAAGAATAAATGCAAACGAAGTAAACCTTTGTCACTTATAACTGAAAATAAAATTAACCGGATCTAACAAATCCAATTTAAGTATAATGCTTTGATTATATTAAAGCCCAATTTTTATATGTTAATAACACTTAAACTTTCTTATTTTTTAAAATAATATTCACTATTTCATCAATTGTGCATTTTCAATTAAGTAGACAATCTTTTCAATGGCAATATCTATTTTTTATTTACTAATGTTATAAGATTTGTTATATTTACATTAAATATAATTTTTCATTTTGGGAGTGACCATAATCTAAGACTTTCTATTAAATTCGAAGACCTCCCAGGTTATCTGGTAAAAGTAAAAAGAAAGTATAACGAATATTATCCTTTAGTTTGAAATAAAAAAACTTGAGAAGAAAAAAAAAAAAAATAGAATCTGAAATAAATCTATCAAATAATATTTATTGCTAATGGTTTAAATATTACATGGTAGTTATTAATTTGTTTTAATAAGAAACTAGTATATTATGGATTCTCAAAATTGGAAATTCTTGCAATCATTCAATAGATCTTTGCTTTGAAATTAGTGAATTCTAACTAAAAATATATTTAACACATATCAAGTATGCTGAAGAGATTATTAATTGTTCCAATCCTCTAGTTCTTAAACCTTTACTCTATTTTGATTCAATTACACTATTTTCACTTTTATGTAAAAATTTCTGCCCATCTTGTTCAATTGAATACAAATTTAATTCCTCCAATGTATTTGTTTTTTTGGTTAATGAACCATCTACTTTCTCTAAATTTATAATTAGTTGAAAACACCTTGAAGTTAGGCCTGTAGAATCCAAGGAAATCGGAAAAAAATTATTCAACCATTTAATATAACACAAAATAATATATTCAATTTTAAGGCTTTTTTATAATTATACTTGACTTTTCTAAAGCTTACAATCCTTATGTTTCCACAAAAAGGATGCAACAATGATATAATAGCATTGAAGTGCAATACCTAAGTTGAAGTTATCAATATTGATTCTTCATCAACAATTTAACTATCAAAGTCAATATAAATCTTATAGTTTCATTCTAATATTCCTGTTCATATTTATTAAAATACATGAAAATGGTATTACTTTAGTTTGAGTTTAACTATTATACTATCAAAATATCATTAACAGGTTGGTCCTAGTAAGAAATTTCTATTTAGATTGAATATTTGTTGATTACTCTTTGATTAGTCAAATCCCGAAAATTAATATATTTCATCTAATAAAAGCTATAAGTGTTTATAAAGAATTGATGAACGATGCAAATATCTTAAGAGAAGTTGTTCATCATCAACTTTTGGCTAAAACTGTATGATTTCACTCACATAGAATTTATAAAGAGCCTTGGTAAGGATTCTAATAACTTAATAGAGACTTGGAGTATAATTAGTACCTTCTAGAACTTTATTTATGATAAATCATACCTTAAATTGAATAATTTTATGATTAGAATTTAGAAGTAGCCTAAGTAAAATTACAGTGAAAAATGAACAAAAAATGCATGGTTCTAAAATTAAACACAAGAGATGAAATTTCAATATTTATAGTTTGAGAGACATGTAAGGAGAGTAAGACGAAAGCATTTAATATAACAAGTTTATGCAGAACTTCAGCAAAGAGGAGAAATTAGGAGAAGGAACTTATGGAATAGTAACTAGAGCATTTGAT
Organism: Paramecium octaurelia; assembly: GCA_905182995.1. Lineage (NCBI taxonomy): Eukaryota > Ciliophora > Oligohymenophorea > Peniculida > Parameciidae > Paramecium > Paramecium octaurelia. Next base: position 325,273 of record CAJJDP010000108.1, read on the forward strand.
AAAAAAAGAGGAAAAGTGGTTGCTATTAAGAAATTGAAATTGGATAACTGTGATGATGAAGGAGTTCCAAGTACAACCATCAGAGAAATAGCAATTTTATAAAAATTGAAACACGCAAACATCATAAAGTATTAGGTGTTGATAATTTAGTTTATTGGAAGTAAAATACTTTATGTAAGAGAAGAAGATACTATTGATCTTTGAATCAATGCAATGTGATTTAAGGAAATACTTAGATAAGAACCCAACCTTATCATTAAATACTATTAAATTAATTGTCTATTAAATCTTGTTGGGCCTTTCGTTTTGCCATAGTCGTAGAGTATTACACAGAGATTTAAAGCCATAAAATATCCTATTGAATGAGACAATGACATTGAAATTGGCAGATTTCGGACTTTCCCGAGTGTTTCCATTTCCAATGCCTAAATTCACAAAAGAAATAGCAACACTTTGGTATCGAGCACCAGAATTGATGTTGGGAGATGACAATTATGGAACTGGAGTGGATATCTGGGCAGTTGGATGCATAATGGCAGAATGTTTAATAGGTAGACCATTATTGACAGGGGATAGTTAAGTTGATATGTTGTTTAAAATGATGGAGGTATGAATAGAGAGATGTTTAATATTAGTTACTAGGCACTCCAACAGATAATTCGTACGTTGGTTTGTCAAAACTGCCCCATTTCAAGGTGACATTCCCAAAATTCCAGGGCAAAGATTTAATGCAGGTGATACCTGTATTGGAACATGATAGAAAGGCCTTGGAGATTTTGTAATCAATGCTGCAATTCAATCCAGGGAAGAGACCGTAGGCAAAGGAATTGTTAAAGCATAATTGGTTTGATGATATAAGAAATAATTATTGATTATTGTTTATCATCATCATTTCTCCTCTTAGACTAGTTTTAATAACATTTCTTAATAGGCTTCTGTCCAATTTTAGACATACCAGTCGTACTGGGAACTATCTGGGTTGAAATAATCAAAGCATTCTTCTTTAGACATGTCATATTTGGAAGATGTTTATAAGAAACATGAATGATTGTTATTGTGTTCGAATTTTCTATTTTTAGATGATTATTATTGGCCTGTCAATTATAAGAAACTAGAATGAGTTCTTGATTTGAGTTGTTCTTCCAAATTGATAGAGCCATGATAGATTTCAAAAGCAAAGGAATATCTAATTTTCAATTCGTCATAGGCATAATCAACACAACTTCCTGGTGCTAAATAGCCTATGGCTTATGATGCAACTCCAACATCACATGAGGGACAATACTTGCCAGATATGTCATTAAGAATGTCCATCATTTTTTCTTCATTTTGTTCAGCTAAATTATTGAGTTTACGATTTACCTGCATCTGTTGAATAGGCATGAGGTGTAAACATTCCTAAAGTACCAGAATGCACAGTTAGGAAGATGTCTGGGTTAAATGATTTCAAAGAATCACGCACTGCTCTTGTTTCAGGTTCAGAGAATGGATTTGGTCCTGATGTTACTTATCTTACATCATCTTGAACCTTTTCCCAGTGTGCATCGTAATTTCTATTGATGTCGACTCCATTTTCGTTTTCTCTTAAACAGTATTCTCCACCTTCTACTTTCTATCTTGAGAGGGGATTTGCATTAAGAATCAATCTCAATTCGAAGTCATCCAGAATTTATTTATTTTTTGGGTCTGTTTTTTCAAAGCACAAGTCATTCAAGAAATGAATTCCTGATTCTGGACTGATCAATTCTCTTGGGTGTTCACCAAATAAAATGTAAGCTAAAACAGTTAGTTCAATGCAATACCCCTATATTTTTTGTTTTGATTTCTATTAATGTTCACTTCCTTAATCAATGGACTATCAGAAGCATTAGACAATGACAAGAATGAGCAACTTCTACTGAGAGATTCTAATTCCTCATTCAATTCTGCTGTTGTGTGGTACTTGCTACTGAACTTAGTTGCAAAAACCAATGACAGGCTCAATATGACTAATATTGCAATTTTCATAATATAATAAAAACGGAACTTAGTTTAATTTCAGAATTGTAATATTTTATTTGCTTGATTGAACGGACTTCCACTTGTATACTTCATCATAACTGGAGTTGCATACATTGTGGGAGTTGAAGTTTTTGGTTGCTCATAAGAGTGATTGGATTGATAGAGGTTCAAATTATTAGTTTGAGGTTATACTCTCATACTGAATTGCTGATGATGTTATTGGGCTTGGAAATACTGACTAAAGTAGTGATTGCGAGGTTCAACATGGGGTGATTTGTTGAGTTGTTTATAATGCTGACTATTGTTATTTCTTATGACTGGTTATTGCTTGACTCCTGGTTCACTGACTTAGGTGAGACATCTGTTTTTGGGATCACTCTTCATTTATTTAATTATCAATTGCTCAAGCATCTATTTAGTGATGGACTTTTGTTATTATATCAATTCTGCATTTAATTGCTTTAGCCGTTTAATTTCCTCGAGCAATACTTACATTTCGTCGTTGTGTTTACTAATTTTGTTCCCTTGATTCTTGGTAATGATCTTCTTCTTATCAAAATCAAATTCAATCTCTATCTCTTCGGATCCCTACTTCAGTAGCTTATCTTATTGTTACAACAATATCTGATTTAATTTCTTCTCCAATATCCAATAATTCCTTTTCCAATCATCCACTTCTAATTCCATCTTCTTTATCATCTCTACTAATTTGGTTACTTTCTACACTATGAAGGTCTCCTAATCACATTGTAGATCTATCGTATCATCCATATCAATTTGATCCAGAATCCTCAACAAATTGTTGGTTTCTATCTTGGATGGAGCCAGTAATGATTAACCCAAACTCTTTTGATAAAATTCAGTCTCCTCTTGAATAACCTGAAGATCATTGTCATCACAACGCTAATCCTCGAATATGGAATTGTCCAGATTGCACTTCAATTACACTATCTCTCTATTGTGGATTCGTTCCTATTCCTCATACTTCTCTTCCCACATCTATTTTCAATAATCACAATACTTTTATTTGTCCCTTCAATCCGTAGATCTCCTCCTCCAATTACTGTATGGTTGACTTCATTTGCTACAATTACTTTAATATTCTACTTCGTAATCTTGGGCCTTTTAAATCGATGTCGTTGCTGATTCACTACCAGTTGATTAATTCACTAGCATAGTTATATAATTAATTATGATTAATTAATACATTGAAATCATTAAACAACTCAGACTTATTAAGATCGAACAACTATTACTACAGAAGTTAATTTACAAATTGGCAAACCAACTGCGACATTTCCCAGAGTTCAGAATGCTCAAGAAGTTCAATAAACAAACAACCAAAATCATTCAATCGTGTACTCAATAAATTAAAGACAACTCATTGTAAGGACCATAGATAGTAGAGTCAATCGAGAAGACACAATCCTTCTTATTAACGCTGTCTTATGTCATCACGGGAAATATTAAAAGAAAATTACTCATCTAGTTCTAACTCTTAACTTTTGGTGCAATAAGCAGAATATAGGCATGCTTTGATCAAGTTAAAAATATAATTAATTAAATGGAATAAGGCAAAACAAGCGCAAATCCGTAAGTCATTTCTTGAGATTATACATTCATTTATTTTATATTGTTAGAACATTAACTTAGTTTTTCTTTAATATAAATTTTGGCTACTGAGTTTTCTTATTATTTGATTCCTTTAGAATTTTTGCCAAAAAATGAGACTAAACTGAAGGTTTTATTTGACGTTAAGTTTGAACTTAAGGCATTAGCATGTAAGTTCCTTTATCATAACTTGCACTTTCATTGTTCGATGATTATTCCTCCTACCTCTATACTCTATCTGATTGAACAGCTTCTAGAGTAATTGACCTTTTACGCAGATCGTTGTTACAATACTTTTGTATCTCTACCTTCTTTTTTATTTTAGACAGTGATGCACCCTTTGGTTAATAAGGAACTGAAAATTATTTTACTATCATTTCTATTCTCCGAGGATCTGATAACGAAAATTAACGATAATCACTTCTAAAACCCATGGTCTTAAAACTCGTCATGCAACGATGATTTTATCTTGTTATTGACATTTATATAAATATATATATATCACTTTTCAATACATTAAATGAAATATCTTAATTGTTCTTGTAACTAATCCAAGGTAGTTACTTCTTCAGCTTCATCCTATTGATTGCGCTCATCATTCTAGATAAGCACCAAGGCAAGCCATTGCATCACTTAGATGAACTCATAATAGAATAAGCCTTCGAATCCATTAAATTTCTCATCATGAAACAATTCTTTATATGCAGTCTTGATGATTCCGTCTAGATTGTCTCCCTTATACCCAGAATCTTGGATTAATTATTTGATTTCCTCCTACCTGATGTGGAATTTGATGTCAGAATTGTCATCATTGCCTTGGCTAAATCTTTTAATGAATATATTCTGCATTTAATCTTAAATTTCCTAAATGTTAAACTTTCAACTTACCCGAATAAAATTGACCAATATTTCATTGTACTTCATATGCTACTAGAAATTATTAAACTCTTTCTCATCAGAATTAATTTCTATTATTTTATCCACAATCTTCATGACCAGTTAATCTTAGGCTGAAATAATATAATTCGATATCATGTACATTCTACTTCACTTAGATTGTTAGTTTTTTTAAATTGTGCCAATTCTACGATGATCACGAAGAACTCTTAGAACTTAACAGATAATTCCAAGCTTTTTCTGACATCCTTCGATTTAGTGCCCTATTTATCATACGTTTCAACAAATGAAAATAGTTCCTAACTATCCTGTACTAATCCATACTACATTTAAATTGAGATTGAATACAAATTTTAGGAAATGCATCACATCTTAGAATGAAATGCTAATTTCATCTTTTTTTGCATGATCCGTGTTGTAGAGAATAGCATATTGACGAAATACTTCGTAAAGGAGTGGCAATTTGTCATCCATGTATGCAGCAATCTTATTGTAAAAGTTTTCTTCCTTTTGATAAACTAAATATATTATACAAGATCCTTGAGTTCAAGATTGCCCTCAGCATTTTTTTAAATGATTGTCCATAACTTCTCAAATTTATATGGACACTCCTCTGCTGCAGATTATTTATTTTTTTAACTATCCTCTCTCTTTTGGATTTGCTACTGTTGGAGTTCTTTCTCTTTTTGTAAAGCATACTCCATAATTTTCTTTTGGATTTCCTATTAGGAAATAGGAACAGGATTGAGTCTGGCAGTATGATCGAAGTTTTTCATATCCAATGCAAAGATGGATTGTTGTGGTTCTTAACCTTCTTTTTCAGTGATGGTCTATCCATAGAATTAGAATGTGAATTAGCCAAGTGGCAATGTGATTTCTGCAAAATACTTTTTGAAATTATCTCCAGCCCTAGGGATTGAATAATAATATAAACGAACTTGATTTCTTTCATGATGATCTTGTCCTTGCTGGGATAATTTTTGGTATCGAATTCATGCATGACTTCAGGGAACATTTTATACTCATATTGGATGAGATATGTTGGTTCTTGGCGATTGACGACCTTCTAATTTAATGGAGCCAACTAAAAGGTGGCAGTGAACTGATTTCTCATCTTTCCAAAGGCTTCATCATACCATTCTAATATAGTGGCATTGATAAATACTTTCTTATTGGTCAGTCATAATCCACCCTTAACCTTTTCTTATTTCCACTTGCACTAGGGTTTCTTTGCCTTCTTCATCTTCTTTGAGGTAGTCGAAGATTTTGGCACGTGGGGGAGGAGTTAGAAACATGTCAGTTCCAGGGACTCTGAATTGCAAATAGCAGGGAAGGTAATTGGAATCAGGATTCTTTTTGTTGGAGTAGAGTTTAGCAGCAGCAAGGGCAAACCATGCGAAATCATTCAATCCTTGTCCTACGTTGATGTAAAAGATGAATTCTTCGACTTGCACTTTAAATTTCATTATTATTAATTATTTAATGGGAATTTGTACTAATAAGCAATATGCTTAAACTAATGAACCTCCGCAAAACCACAGACAGAATCGATTATATTTAAACTATCAGCAATTGGCAAATATCAACCATCCTCTGAATGTGAATCACAAATACAACAACTACTTCCAAATCCTACCAGATACCACGGTTGGGAAGGGAATCAAGATGACCAATCAATATACAAGTCGTCTCAGCAGAGAGGAGTGGCTGGAGAAGAGGAAGGAATTCTGGGGTAGGATTTTATATGTTATTTAAAGAATCGAGGGTTGAGGGAGAGAAAGTCTATTGGCAATCAATCCAAAAAGCAATTGAAGAACAAGACGAAGGTATTTCTCATCTATATGTAGCCAATGCATAAGCTATTCTCAATGCATGTGATCTCAAACTGGTTAATAATTCCATTTAGCTACTTTACGACAACTCAATGCATAAATATGATGTCCCTGTCTTTATGATCAATGAACCTCAATCCTTCCCGTCCACCAAGTTTTGCGACGCTGGTTTGCTTCAAGATTTTCAAGAAACGGAATTAAAAGTATATATTTCATAATCTATCTCAAGATCAAAGTGAGATCCAACAAACTCCCCTAAGATTTTGAGGTTGTTACTCACACCAATCAAAGCATAGCTGAACTGAAGACTAAAGTTTAAGAGTCTGCTCCCGGATCTGAACAGTGTAGACTGTTTATCAAGGGAAGAGAAATGAGGAATCATCATCTCATTGGAAATTATTAACTTAAAGATGGAGAAGTATATACCTTACTATTCATTTAACTAGATGGTCCAGGCCTTTATGTGATATTACTTATTAACAAATAATATTATATTTATAATGGCATTAATTCATAATCAAAATGACATGCAAAACATGTTTAGTAAGGCTGGCAAAATCACCTCCGAAAAATATATTGTCTTCCAAAGGAAAGATGAAATCATCAACAACAGACCAAGATATTTCAAAACCAAATCCTAATCAGTTGCATCTCCAGAAGAAGTCAATCTATAACCCGAAAAGAAAGTCCCAGATCTGGCCAACAAGAAGTAGGCTCAAATCACAGAAGCAGAACTCATTCAACATAAAAATCAACTCAAACTCTCTTAACCCTTCTCCAAGTAACTCTCTCGATAAGTCGGACATTATACCAAACTCAGCAACGATAGCAAACCCTCCTGCGGCCAATATCATGTCAAATACAGCGAATTAGACAAGTATCTCCCTTCTTTATTATCGACAGAGCAGTTCATTCCATTCACGATTATGACAAATCCCTCAAACAAACCACACCCAGACTCGTACCAGGAAAACTTGGACAACCAGAAAACATCGAGTAAACAACTATTGCATTTATTCAAGCAAACCCATTGTTGATCGACCAAGATATTCTCGCACTTGCTTTACAGATCTAACCAGGCAAACCCAAAGGTATTCAAGTATATCTTACTGAAAAGACCTGACATCTTCTTTGGAAGACCCACTCCACACCCAGATAGATTCACATTCTTAAGTGTTACTGATTCTTGGAGTAAAATCCCAAGAACACCGAATGTTCAATTAGATAAGCAACTATCAAGAGAACAAATGATCATCTATAAAAAGAAACAATTTGCCCCAGATTACCATCCCAATTTCGAATTCGGTAGAAAGTAACTTAATCCCCCTAAGTTCAATTAGACAATTAGGCAGTTGTGGTGCTCCTTTTGATAAACTCGAAAAAAGAAAAGATATAATGACCAAGATCCCTCCCTACAATAATGAGGCTTATTTCGAATTTGATGTCTACTCCAAAGAGCCATAAAGTCAACTCTTTAGAAATCCCACAGCCCCCAATTTTGAAAAAATGCTCGAAAGAGAATGCGATGGAAAATCATTATTGCCAAGTTTTATGTAGGTAAGCATATTCTCAAAATTAGAAATACACCAATACTCGTATGGGAATTGCTCATTTGAATCAAAAAATGTTAGAAGTCAATAATTTTAGAGACGGAAGATTCTAAACTGTCACATCAAGCTTTATGCCCTCTAAATTAAAAAGAAAATAGAAGCTTGATGAGTCTAGTGAAGAAATCGAACAGTTGGAGGACCAATAATGAATTTATTTATTTAAATTTATTAATCATCATATTTCACAGGATCATTGGATAAATTTAAGAAAATTTATAATTTTATATCGGTATTCTCAAAATTATAATTAAATAATTATCTTCATCAATCAGGATTGTATAATCTCTTGAATAATATTTATAATCTTAAATATCAATAATATATCATAAACATAAACAATATCTAATTTTGATAGAAAATAATTTTTATCCTATAACTTTATGGTTTAACAAAAATCAAATTGATTTTAGACTCTAATAAAATCTATTTTCATTTAATTTTTAGTATTTTTCAATTTATCTTTATGATTGACACAAATTTTATTCACAGTCATGCGCAACAATAAAATTTTATAGATCCAAATTACCAGAGAAAAAATGTAACATTACTTTGACAAACCTTATTTGTTAGTTTAAGAAATAACAAAGTTAATATATAACAAAGCTTTACATCACTAATATGAAATTCAAGCGGAGAGGAATCTGAATGTCGTTTGTTAAAGAAATAGAATTTTACATGATAAATCTTTTTACAAAATCAGGAGACTATAAATTTTTGTAACTTATATATTATTCCTAAGTTCACAATACTTCATTATAAGAATCATCTTATATCAAATATTTTTAATATTACTATAATTTTAAATTGGCTACACAATTGCTAACCTAGTTATTGTTTCTGTTATTTGAGGATTTGCAATTTTGATCTAAATGTTAAATTGAATCCCCACTTAGGTACTAATTTCTAAATTTTTTAATATAGAATCTTGCCATTCTTTTTTTTACTTGGAGAATAATAAATAATGATATAGAATAATTTAATAATTGATTAAATAATATACTTGATATTTTTATTAATATATATATATTTCGTTTTCTGTCAACCTGAATCCCTTAATTAATGACCTAAGTTAACATCTTTTCTCAAATATGCAGTGATTTAATATCAAAAGTTCGCTTATATATTTTTAATAATTTATTCAACTCTTTTTTAGATAAATGCTAGAATATACTGGACAGACTAAAGCAAACTCAGAGGGAGTTCACACTGTAGTAGACTCAGACTTAGAAAGTTGGTAAAAGTTATACACATAAACTCAAGTCTGAGAAGACCTAAGTCTTCTTCAGAGCAGGATTATAGAAAACTTTTCGAAATAACAAAACACTGTTTTAATCAAAAAACACCCTAGGCAACTTGTGATGAGATTCCCGAATTTGATTCATAGGATGATTCCTTTTTATTAAGACCCTCTCTGTGTACAAATAAATCAAGCAGATAAAGCTGTGAAATTGTAAAGGAAGAAAAACAATCAGAAAAAGAACTGATAACTCCTTTGAAAGAGGAGGACAAGCATCTATTAGTTAGGAGCGATTAGGGGCTATGTAAATTGTAAGGAATTAAAATGAAAAGTGGAGGATTTTACAAAGGATATTGGTACAAAAGAAAGCCTCATCGTATGGGGGAATATCTATTTGCTGATTAGAGCAGATATCTAGGAGACGTAGAAAAGTTATTATATATGTAGTGGAATCATGGTTATGCAAGTGGAAGAGGAGAATACTTTGATGCTGATGGTGGACACTATCAAGGAGAATTTTATTAAAACTGTATGCAAGGAACAGGAGTTTATAAATATGCAGATGGAACAATCTATAATGGTATAGTATATCCTTAGCATTAAGGTTAGTGGATGAATGATAAATATCACGGAGTAGGAATTGAAACAAAAAATGACAGCCAGTATAAAGGTATTAAGAATAAGTTACAAATTAGGGAAATTTTAGAATGGCTTAAAACATGGTCAGGGGACTTTGGTATTTTTCAACTAGGAAAAATATGAAGGTTCATTTGTAAATGGTCTGTTTGAAGGGAAAGGGGTTTATGTATCAATCCTATTTTTATCTTTAGATTTGGCCAGATGGAAGAAGATATGAAGGAGATTGGTAAAAAGGGATGATGCATGGTTAGGGGATGTTGGAATGGCCAGATGGTAATGAACTGTCTCTAAATAGGTCGTCTCTATGTAGGATAGTATGTTAATGACAAAAGGTAAGGATTCGGAACATTCCAATACCCTGATGGTCGTAAATATGCAGGATATTGGATGACTGGTTTATAACATGGGTCAGGAGAATTTACTGAATATCATGGTTAAGTTACCAAGGGAGTTTGGAGAGAAGGCAAATTATTTTCGCATTGTTGATTATATATATGATACTAATTTATATATCTCATAATTTTGGTTAGGAATACTTGGCAAAGTTATCTGGAGTTGGTGCTGGGAATAAATTGGGTGTGAATAGAGTACTAAATTATATTACTAATTATTTACGCTTTCTTCATATTTCCCTTGATCTTCATCTATCCTTTTAAGAATGCTTCATTAGCTTATAGTTTTCCTAAGCAGACCTTTTCAAAATCGTCATCAATCATTGTGAAAGTGGCATCTGCTTACTCTTTTCCTTCCTTAATTGCACCTTGACCATTCTTCAAATCAATGACCCAGGATTTTATGACGGGACCGCCCTTTTAAGTGATTATTTCAAAATTGAAAACTCCTTAAATTTTAGGAATTAAATCCTTTCCTTCACCTCTATCCAAAAATGCTTTCATTAAACCAAATATCTTTTCTGCTTTTAGATTAACACTTGGAGTCTATGTGGTTTATTATGTTTGAGCTGATGTTGTTTTGCCTTCTTTTTATTGTTTGATGAAATCTTCCTTATTGAAAAAGATTTCAAAGATCTCTGACGATGTTTGAGGATAACAAACATTATCTCCAAAACCAGCTACTTATTCCCATTTATCTCTAACATCTTCTGGTGTGAATGGAGTATCGAAGAAATATCCTTGATTTCTTTACCATCTCAATTTAGAAATGTATCCAGCTCCCAATTCATAAATTGCACCTGTTTCCTTTGAATCATCATGACTCAACACAGCTACAAGTGGAACAACGAATTCTGGCTTCAAATTTGCAAGTAATTCTTTGCTCATAACAGTCTCAGTCAATCTACTTGCGGCCACAGGACAGATTGAATTAACTAATATATTTCTCTTTAATCCTTCTCTTGCCAAAGCCAATGTCAATCCGTGAATACCCATTTTGGCAGCACAATAATTTGTTTAACCAAAAACACCATAAACACCAGATGCTGAAGATGTGTTAATAATTCTTCCATATTTTTATTCTCTCATGTATGGCCAAGCAGCTTTAGTGCAAGAGTATGTACCTTTCAAATGAACCTAAATGGCATATTATCTTATATTACTCTATAAATAAGGTCCCAATCTTCATCTTTCATTTTTTCAAATGAAACATCTCTTAAAATACCAGCATTGTTTATCAAAATATCAATCTTTCCAAATGCCTTAATTGCAGTGTCAATCACTTTTTCTCCAAATTCAACACTATCATAGTTGGCAACAGCGACTCCACCAGCAGCTTTAATTTCATCAACAACTTTATCAGCAGCAGAAGATGATGCTCCTGTGCCTTTCATTGAACCTCCTAAATCATTGACAACGACTTTTGCCCCTCTCTTTCCAAAAAAGAGTGCGTACTCTTTTCCCAAGCCATTACCAGCTCCAGTGATAACTACCACTTTGCCATCAAATCTCAATTAACTCATATTTTTAATAAACTAATACTAATCCTGTCGATATAATATATATAAAGAACACTTGTAAGAAATCGTGCGTCATATTACTAATAGTGATTCAATTATTATTTAAAATATGATCACCTTAGCACAAATTATAACAATAATTTACCTCTATCAATTTTTAACATTATAAATTTAAAATCGGCCAATCAATTTATTTACTAAAATTTCATTGCTAAATTATTCTTTAAGGAATCCTTTTTCGAATATTGACTCAACCTATAAATGTTAAAATTCTTAATTATACTTCAGTCTAAATATATATATTATCCATTTTTGTGTTATATACTGTAGAATTATATGATTTTAATAATTTCTTTGTGATAGCAAAATGTTAAAATTACTTTTGGATTATTTTTCAAAGGCAATTATAGGTTTTCTAATGAATGATAAGGATTTTGAATTGTTAATAAAAATATTGTTATTGTTAGATTAGGATTAATTTTAATAATTGTATTTAAAAAATGTCTTACGACACTGCACTCACAGTTTTTTCTCCAGATGGATAGCTATTTCAAGTCGAATATGCAATGGAAGCAGTGAAAAGGGGATTGTGTTGTGTTGGAGTAAGAGGAAAGGATGTCATAGTTCTGGGTGTAGAGAAAAAGGCAACATCAAAACTCTAAAATGTTAAAACAATTAAGAAGGTGTATTAGTTGGGTAGCAATTTATTCAAATGATAGACAACAACTTATGTATGACATTTTCTGGGTTAAATGCTGATGCAAGAATATTGGCAAATCAAACTAGATTATAATGCCAATAGTACAAAATTTATTACGAGGATGATCCTTCAGTTGATTACATTGCTAAATTTACAAGCTAATAATAATAGAAATTCACCTAAAGAGGTGGAGCAAGACCTTATGGTATTTCAACATTAATTGCCGGATTTGATAATCAAAATAAGCCAAAGTTATTTTAGACGGATCCTTCTGGAGCTTGTTCAGAATGGAAGGCTACCTCTCTGGGAAAGAGTGCGAAATAAGTGAAGGATTTCTTAGAGAAGCACTGGAGGGAAGGATTGCATGAGAAGGATGCTCTTCTACTGACAACTAAAGTATCGGAATATGGTATATGTCAAGGCTTTGATGGATGTAGTTGAAAGTGGAAATAAAAACATTGAGTTGTGTGTGATTAGGAGGAACACATGCTGGTTTTTGAGTGAAACAGAAGTGGAGGAGTTGACAAAAATAACAGCATAGATCTAATGATTATAATATACATTAAATAATTAAACAAATGTGGTTTTGGTTTATTCTGTGATAGAAAAATAAGTAATAGAGATTAATTAAAAAAATTATTAGATGATTTATAATTATATGGTATTAATTTTATTGTTATAATTAATAATATATATCATAATTAATTATATTCTGAAATCTAAAATATAATAATTAATGAAATAGGAATTATGGGATGATTTGCATTTGGCAAATGAAAAATCTATTACTAAAATTTTAGAGGCAGGAGAACAAGTATTATTTTCTAGTCTACTCTATAAATTCAATGAAGTCAATAAAAGACAAGAGAGAACATTGCTCATAACAACTCATAATCTATACAATCTATCAAAATTGACTGTGAAAAGAAAAATACCTATCAAAAGGGTTTATGGAATTACTATTGGTTTAATTGGTACAGAATTCGTGGTACATGTGCCTGGAGAATATGACTATAGATATTCAAGTTCTGAGCGAAGAGATTAAGCAGTGTTGAGCATAATAAAGGCCTATTGTTTATAACACAGAGGCACTGCATTGCCAGTCTTCTACAAAGATGAACTCACGCTTACAGCATACACAACAACAAAAGTGGATAAAAGAAAGGGCATAAATAGATTACCAACAACTGGTTCAGAATTAATGAATGAGGATTAATTCAGAAAGAGGATAGATTCATAAACAGAAGAACGGTTGCAGACTCGCGCAAAGACTTCGACACTCTACGCAAAGTAGAAAGGAGAGGCAGTAACAATTGATGACTTTGACCTAATAAAAGTGTTGGGAAGAGGAGCTTATGGAAAGGTGATGTTAGTGGAGAAGAAAAGTGACAAATAATATTATGCTATGAAATCAATTAGAAAAGAGGATGTAGCTGATCCAGAATAATTAGAACACACAAAAACAGAAAGATTGGTATTGGAACATGTGAATCATCCATTCCTTGTAAATTTGCATTGGGCATTTCAAACACCTGAAAAATTGTTTTTTGTTACTTAGTTTATGAAGGGTGGTGAACTATTTTAGCATCTCAAACATGTTAAACGATTTGATGAAAGCAGGACAAGATTTTATGTTTCAGAAATTGTAAATTCGTACCCTTATTTTCATTATAGGTATTGGCATTAGAACATTTGCATTAGAAAAATATCATTTACAGAGATCTGAAACCAGAGAATGTTCTATTGGATGAAATAGGCCATATTTGTTTGACAGATTTTGGAATGGCCAAAATGTTGAAGAAAAATGAACTTGCCAAATCATTCTGTGGAACACCTGAATATCTAGCTCCTGAAATACTTCTTGAAGTTGGCCATTCGTAATCTGCTGATTGGTGGGCATTAGGTATACTAACATATGAGATGCTATATGCATTACCTCCATTCTACAATAAAAACTAAGATATGATGTTTAAATAGATCCAAACCAAAGAAATTACATTCCCAACCACGCCACCACTCTCCAACGAGGCTAAAGATTTTATTTATAAAGTAAGTATCCCATTAATGTAGTTAACAATCAAAGATCCAAAGTAAAGATTAGGTGCAGTTAAAGTTGATGAAGTAAAAAATCACCCATGGTTCAAAGGAATTAATTGGGAAAAACTCTTGAAGAAAGAGATTGATACTCCTTTCAAACCTTAGATCTAAGGAGAGGCTTGGATTGATAATTTCGATAAACAATTTACAATAGAAGAAGCAATCAATTCATATGCCCCTGAAAATAATCTAGTCAACCAAGACGAATTTAGAGAATTTGACTATTATTAAAAATGAATTGAAATACAGATTTCAGTATAATAGAATCACTTATTAATTATGAATTTATGCTAAAGTAGTTCCTAAGCAGTAGGTCTTAATAAATGATCCCTTTATAAACATAATCTAATAAATTAACTTAGAACTTCATCTAAATCCTCAGGTATCCTTGGAAGAGCATCCTCAGAAATTATTAAGAGTAAAGCACTTAATGGATTATCGAAATTGTGTTCATGCCAAGGTTTCTTCCCTGTTGCCATCTCAAGAACAGTGCATCCAAATGACCAAATGTCACTTGCTCTACAATTTTCATCCTAACTAGCCACCTTTAAAATTAGGAGATCTATTTACCTCAGGAGCCATATACGGAATGCTTCCCTTTAAAGAATGCAATATGTCCCCTCCTTGCTTAGATCTCGATATAGTTTTCTCTTTGATTTTACTACACCCAAAGTCTCCTAGCTTCACCTCTCCATTCACTCCTAATAAAACGTTGCCCCCCTTTATGTCTCTATGAATTATATCATTATCATGGAGATAGGCTATGGCTGATAACAATTATTCAGAATATGTACGAACTGTGTTAATACTCAAAGGACCAAATTTCTCAGTCAATTAGGTTAAAGTTCCTACTTTATAATAAGGATTAACCTTAAGACATATACTCTAAATAGAGTAACCAGTACTCTTCATTTTATTGGCTCCATGCATATCTAATGATGTTGTTATGTTTAATTCTCTTCAATAAATCGATTTCGCTTTTCAATCCCTACAAATCCTCCTATTCAAAATCTCCCTTCAGATTAATTTTCTTAACCGCATAGATTTTGCCTGTTTTGTTTTCCTATGCAATGTACACTTATCCAAAGGATCCTGCACCTATCATATCTCCTTCAGTAAAGCTTGGATTTTAAGTAGAAAAATTGAATTATGAATATGTAGATGAATCATTAACAATTTTATTTGAACTACTAGATTCTATTGCTTGTTTTTAAGAACTAGAGAAGGATTGATTCTTCATTGCAGTAAATCTATTTTCCATAAATGATTCGATTTGCGATACAGTCTCTTCCTTTATGATTGTATCATCCTGAAAGTCTATATTAAGATTGATCAATACCATTGATTGGAAACTCAATCATTCTAATTGCTGGACTTTAAAATTTATTTTCTATCGTCTCCTGTGATTCTGTATTGGATTTGATAAATTTGACTTGATGATTTTAGAGTTTGCGAATTATCATCCCTTAAACTTTTGATTTTTTGACTGAAGAGTAGCTTTTCTATTTTTGGGTATTGTCCGTAACTGGTCTGTTATCCTCTTTCTTCTCGATGGACAACTTTTTCAGTGTCGAAGGTGATCGAAAGGTCTATGTGATTTTTGTTGTCATGGAGGGATCAATTTTTATTCTTGGAGAAAGAAGCGGAGGCAATCCAGTGTTATTATAGACCTTCGGTTTGCTTTTATCTAGAACTCATATTTCTTAATACTTTATATATCCCCTCTTTTAAGAATCGAATTCATTTTCTAATTATATTATATTTTAATATTACCATTTGAATACTTCAATAATTTAATACAGACGTGCCCTAAGAATGTATTATAATAAAATACCTCATTCTTCAATAATGATTATATAGATACATTTTGCTTCATTAAAAGCACAATAATTAAATTACTATTTCTTTATACTTTATTTTTGAAACCATAATATTTGAATCATTAATAATATATATTTTTATGAAAATATACGAATTTTAGATGCTCGGTTGATTCAGAAGAATTTTAACTTAAACTTTAACATAAACTCAACCTAAAATTAATGTTATCTTACAAATTCTATGTTTGAAGACTACTTAAAAATGTTCTCCATAATAATTACAGTACGATAACTTAAATTTAAATATGGTAACAATCAGAAACTTAAAAAATATTAAGGATTGTTATTAAAAATTGATTAATTATTTATACTACATCATCTCAAATTAAGTATTATTAAATGAACTAACTTCATTAAAAGAATAATTATTTTAATTTACCAAAATAGTAAGGATAATTTTAATATTAGACTGAGTAATTTAATAATGAATAACTATTATTAGGAAATAGATGCAGATTAAAAAGATTACTGAGGAGATGTCAGGCATAAGTAACGTAATCCATCGAAAGTGATGTGGCTATTAAGGATGCCATTCCTAAGCAAGAGATTAGGATATTTCACAACAGAAATAGATGACTTAGATATGAATTTATATTAATAATTTGTCTAATCATAAATAAATTAAATACTCAACTGGAAGTTTGTTATTCAACTCTATTTAAATAAAAATGCCTTATAAATATTAAAAGACGATAAAATAAGATTTTTGTTTATTAAAAATTTAATTAATTGACATTGTTAAAAAAAATGGGAACATGTGCTTAATGCAATTCAAAGATAGAAATTGTAGAGAGCGACCCTTTGATTTCTAAACAAAGTGTATTTTATAAATTAAAAGAATTGAACCAAAATACAAAATCAACAATTTTTCTGACAATGAGAAGCAATAAGAAAATTGATAATGAAAATTTGGGTGATCAATCTTTCTAAGTTAGTGAAGTAAATGATGAACAATCAGATGTTAAGAATATACATGGGAGTGTGAAATTACGACAGAGAACATATAGTTTTCAAGAATAACAAATCTAGTAGGTTCATTTCCAACTCAACGATCAAAATGATTCTGCCAAGGTTAGGTGTTTCAGATTTACAGATCCTAATATCCCAAGAAATTTATCAAATTCCTCCAGTTCCAATAGTCAGTTTAAAGAATTCAATGCACATTTCAAAAAAAGTGACAAATAAATTATTGAATCTGATGAAAGCAAATCAATAAAAAGTATACTCAAAAAAGAGCCAAGACAAAAGAGTGAAACCAAATCAGTCCGTTTTGCTAAAAATATCTCCACTAGTCAAACAAGGATAAAATCTAAATCATGTCATCACAAATAACATAAAAAGAAAAAGAAAATTTTAAATTAAATTCAAAGATATGAAAATTATTAATTTTGAATAAGTATCACTTCTTTGATTTGCTACTCCTGTTTTATCCTCACTTTAGGATTAATTCCAAGAATGTATCTCAATTTTACATTTTTAATTTATAAAGTATTTAAATATTATCAAAAAATTATTCCTTAAATTTTTATAGAATATATCATTTTTTCAAATTATATTGTTTCTATGTATCCTGAGCTAAAATTTCCTGATGTCTACTTATTATTTTTGAAAAATAACCTTCCTAAAATTCAATTATATCTATTGGCTTTATCATCCCTACCTCAATTTTAATCACTTTATTCCCACATCCTTTATTGCTTTGTGACCTGACTCGAATTTTCAACAAGCAGGAATGAATTTCATGAAAGACAGAAATAAATCATGAAATTCTCATTTTAAACTAATAATTTACATAGACCAATGTCAAATGCCATAATTTAAACTTATTATATATATAAATATAAATATATCACCTCATATTCGTATAGTCTCATAGAATCATTATTTTAATTATTAAGATACTACTTTTAGCAGTAAACAGAATTTTGGATAAAGGTGATACATTATTGATATATTTTTTAACTATAAGAGGATTTTTCTAAATTGATTGTGAATATCTGTTTAGAAGAATTTATAATAATAGTTGATTCTTTAATTATTTATTACTAAATTAATTTAATTTATCGTTAAATGTTTGTTTGTTGTGGTAAGAAGAAGAAGGATCGTAAGCATTTATCCTTAGGAAATCTAAATTAGTTAAATTTAATTTGTTAAGATGGTCTTTATTTCGATAGGAATTTGAAGATAATAACAGAATATAATAAAACTAATGTATATTGATTGTTTATGTGTAGGTAAGTGAAATAGGGAATAAAGAATGCAAGTATTACTGTCCAATCTGCTTCAAATATTATGATTGTATGGATAATAGATTAAGTTAGGTATGTTACGATCAACCTGCTGTTCGAATTATGTTTGTCATATCTGTGCGGTGTAATCTTTAACAAATAAAATGTATAATTGTCATTACTGCCGGAATGAGCATTGCAAGTACGTGGATGTAGATCCAAATCAATAGTTAAAAGTATATACAGATTCACACTATAAATTATGAAACACTTATATAATAATAATTAATATAAATGAACCAAAATAAAATTTTAATATGTTATGATATGTATCTAATGTATTAATCATTCATCAATGGATTTTGAGGCATAATTGATTTCACAATTATAGATTGTTTATAATTCCTTATTGCTGAGGGTATCGATAGAGTTTAATTGTTGATAGAATCTAAAAATATAATATGAAGCTTATACGAGTCTTATGATTTGGAATCCTTGATAGCAATTTTTCCTAATTATTTGAACTTGTTTTAAAGAATTCCAGCTAAATCGCAATGAGTGTTTCTAGCATGACCAGAGGGGAACATAACGAATTGACTATCCAAATTCTTGCCATCTTTCAACAAGATTTGAACTCTTGTTGGAATACCTTCGGGATATTTATCATCATATTCTTTTCCACCATGTTCGAACTCTGTTAAGGCCATGAGTTTCTAAGAATATAAAATTAATAATATACTCTTGTGTCCTAATTTCTAACAGCTGCATGACTGTAATCAAATGGTGAAAGGAAGAGAGCTTTCCAAATTTCATTCAAATCATTGGTACTTGATAAGAGTTAATGGAATGATTTTTCAGTGAATGCCTTTCTCAACATAGTTCCCAAGATGTAAACCATTGAGTGATCAGCAGATTGTCTTGTGTGAGGATCTCTTTTGGCTGGGTCTCCAATAATTCCGAAAGCTGGTTCATAAGCAGTGACTTTAATTTTATCAATGGAATCAATTGAGTAATTTTAGACAAATTTGGTGTCCAAAATAAGCTTTTACAATCCTTCCAAAGCACCAGCAGATTGATGTTCATACAAACCTAATTTGAAATGCATTCCCATCACAGCGTAATCATCTCCACTTAATGAGAGGGTAATATCAAAAGGACTGTCTCCCTTAGTCTTTTAGAACAATCTGAAAATGGCTTCTGGGTTACGGAAGATATCAGCTGGACCAACAAATCCATTCATTGATCTCTACAAACATTTAATGGCTGCTTCAGTAGAAATGGCAGCTGATGCACCCTTTGAATCTGATAATTGATGTCCTGCTCTGATGGCTCTGAATGGGATGTAATGAGCGACAAACATACCAATGGCTGATTCAATTTAAGCTGGAGTAGCTCCCAATAATGCTCCGTATGTGCAGATTGATGCAATAGCTCCATGAACAACGTGATCTATACAATATAAGAACAATATCAATACCAATTTTGTATGTTTTCAATGAAAATACTTCAGCTAATCTTCCTCTGATTTCATCACTCAATACCATAGCCTTAAGTGCTGTCTTTCCATCAATAGTTGCATTTTGTTAAGCAGCTGCAATAACTACTGGGTAGTAATCATTGTGACCAAATTCACCTGCTCTTCTTGCTGGACTACTAGCATCATATCCAAACACTGTGCCATTTGAATCCCATTCTCTGACAGCTGCAGAGTTGGCTACGATGGCATTTGTGGCTGGCACCCATAAGTTGCTTCCGAAAACTTTGGCAAATCCAGGCTTTGGTTTTGTGGCTGCTCCAGTCTTGGCTGCCAATGATTTGGCTTCTTAACTAATATGTTTATTGAAATAGTCATACGCTAAAATAGTTGGGGCATTTGTCTTCAAAGCTAAAGCACTAACACCACAGAAAACTGAATCTGTGTGGAAGAGTTTACATCTCTCAAGGACTTTCTTACTTGGATTACCATTCTTCATGAATTCTATGGCGTACTCTCCCAACTCTCTTGCTTGATTCTTGTTGGCTTTTAAGACGACTTGACTGAAGGCACGGCTGATTGTTTGGGTTAACATAAATATCTTTTTTATTTACTGCAAATTAAACTCACTCTCAATTAATATACCGCATCAATATGATGAAATTTAATATGACAATTATTCATATTGATCAATTTATTTACGCAATACGCCATAATTAATTTTTATATGAAGCATTATGTGAAAAATCTTGTTCCCCAAATTCTCTTCATTTATATCCATAAATCTTACTCTTTCTACATGACTAACACGTAAATTATGATGTGCAGTAATAGTTAAATCAATAAAATACGTATATATATATTAATAATCAGACAATCAGAAACTCATAAAAATCTAATACTACTATTGAGTCATTGTTAAATATGTGTAATTTATAAGCATATAGACCATTTACTAAAGACTAATTAAGCCACTTATATATTGATAAAATAGAACTACTCAAAGGGATATTTTGATTATAAAATTAACTACTTTTTTTCCACACCTTTTTCATTGATTGAATCTTAGGACTTCATTTTTCTCAATTTATATCAATTTCCTCATCATGTTGATTATAAAAATAAACTACCTCCTTAAAATGCTCCAATATCATAATAATTGAATAAAAAATAGAATTATCGGTGATCAAATTATTCTCTTCATTTAGATTACTTCAAAAATCATTAGGCGTTAACTCTTCTGATTACTATGCTCTTGAATATTTAAATTTCATTATTTTCTAAAATAGAATATTATATAGTTACATCTGTATCTTCTCAAAAATTCAAGAAGGCATTCATAATTATCCCTTACTATGCAGTTCTTGTTGTATATTTGTAACTTGTTATTCGTATACCAATTAAATAACCTCTTCACTTTTTCTATTATAAAATATTGACAGATACGTTGTTGTAATTTTTCTCTATATCGTAGACTGAATGATCAAGCTTATCATTAATTGAATTGAGAGGACATTCAATACTTAAAGTCCAAAAGTACGTCTTTGTTGATTCCATAAATAGTATTAGAGGAGTCAATGGAAATTAGAAAGATGGTGGGTTTCTCCAACTAATTAGTAGAACTCTATTACGTTGAAGGAGATCTAAAGATGAGTATTTTGAATTTTAGAAGTGTATAGTATAAAATTAAAATTTTAATATTTTCCACCAAAATCTCAGGGATATGTTGATTCTTTGTTTTCTGATAGGATTATGTTCTAAGGGGTTGACGAAGGAGTTTTCAATGTATTAGAATGATGAATAGGTGCTTGATAGTTTTTCTTAATTTGGAATAATTTTGGGATCAAATATAACCTATGAAAGTGCAACAGATTAACCCTGCTACATAATAAATTAAAAGTTAAAGAATAAGCAATCAGAAGAAATCATTCTAGTACCCTAATTTAAGGAGGATGCCTTTAGCAATTTTTACAATGATGGATAATTAAATGGGGATATAAATTTTATAGTATAAATTGTACAAATTTCGACAGGGGCAATAGTATTGACTAATCAAGGAGAGTTGATTTATTTAAAATTAGTAGAGAATCGGTTTAAATTAGTTGAATCAAAGATGTTATCTATTAATAATGAACAATTCCTCAAACCTGTGTATATGTAATACATCTATAAATCGAATGAATTGTTGATAATCCTGAATGGCGAAACCTTGAAGATAAGAATGGAACAAGAAGGTGAATCTATATTTGGTGAGATTCTGAAGATCTACGATGTTTTTTTAACAGATCAGATAAGGAGCGTGGCATTTATAGAGGACCTCTTATTTGTGGCATCAGGAGAATAGGGATTGCATGTTTATTTGGTGAGTAAGAGAGTGTTTGAGTAGATACAATGTACGATCGAATTCAGAAACATCACAGATTTAAGAGTGTTTTAGGAGAATTCAATTTACTTTATTTTTGCCCTTGATTACGAGAAAGGCATAAAGGTGATCACTTTCAATGGCAAAACCTCATTGTTTTACGAAAATAAAAAATTAACTAATATTCCATTTCGAGGAGAGATAATTGATTTATACTAAGATGTCTTAATGGTTGTGGAGGAATAGGAAAATGAATCAATAATTCATGAGTTGCAAATTTCATATGTGAACAACACTTGGAAATTGGTGCATTAGCATTAAGCATAGAAATACATTCAGGATATTGAAATGACAGAGAATTATGCGATAATTATAGGGAGAAATGGACATGAAATAATCTACCATTCTCTGCCTTCTTATGATATTAAAATTTAGGATAAGATCATCATACCTGGATTACAGAAGCTTTTCTTTCTCAATCAGACGGAGTCCAATAACATTCAGATGTTTGGAGTTACGAAGCATAAGTTCTTCACTACAAGACTCCAATTGTTTCCTCAATTCATTAGTTGTTTCTATAGCAAAGAAGAAGATGAGATCAGGTTTACCTACCATCAGAACTCAACGAAATGTCCTGGTTCATCTAAAAGTAGACTTTGCCATTTCAAATAAAACTACACAATACAATTCGTTCATCCTGTTCTTACTTCTGAATAATCAATTTATGTGTATATTACCTGTTTGGGTATTGTGGCAATCTTTGTACTGGTCTTGGGCTTACTGATTAAAGAATTCAAGAGGTACTAATATTTTGTAAGACTTCACAACTCAAAAGAGTTATACCATCAATAAAGTGGTAGTCAAGCACAACCTACTCATGACATCTACGCTTTAAACTCATTTGATAGTCCATTGAAAGTGAACAAGCATACTTATGTACCTTCCATTCCTGTATAAAATGACTAAAAGATTGAATGAAAATATAAAATTAAATAATTTTAATTGTATGCTCATCATTCTTCAACTCTTGGTTTATGCAGTCTAATCTGAACCTCTCTAGATTCTAACCAAGCAAGAAGCAATCTTAGATGTCTTCAGTCCATCTGAAGTAATCCTTGAACAATATTTGAATGATTCAAAATTATGCCAAATTGTCCCATAGTAATTGGTGGCTCACGATATTGATGATAATTCAATAACCTTGATTGACAGCTACAAGGATGAAATATTTAGTTAGAACTTTGAGATTGGCTCCTTTATTGGGAGTATAGGAAGAATTATTAAATTTGTGTAAATCACCAATGGTGTACTGGTGTTACTAGACGATGCAGAGTTGAAATATTTAAGTTATCGCAATAACTCATTTCAAGTGAAATCCACCTTCAAAATAGAAATTGAGAAATTTGCATTGGAAGGCAAGGTATTCTTGGAATATTTCTATTACCAATCGTAAGTGCTATTGATAGCCAATACCTAAACCATAGCTTTGGATTTGATTTATGACGATGATGATCTGTACATTAAGTAATACAGAGTTTATGAGCAATGGCAAATCTCACACATCAATAGCATGGCAACAGTAGGTAATATTATGATTGTAGCCATGGATACTGGGATAAAGATGTTTGAATTGAAAGATCATATGTTGAATGAGATATTAATTGCAATCGACTAGATTAATCGGGTGTCTGATATCAAGATCTTCAATCAAAAGAATAATGAGATATACTACATTTATTTGTTAGACAAAATCTAAGGAATTAATCAATATATATTTAATACGGTTACATAGGAACTTTAATGTAACTTTAGGTTGGGGATTATACCTTATCCAGGAGAAATTCTTGACATTCACGGCGAGATCTTAATGGTTGTGAAGGACTACAATTTATTTGAAATCCATGTTGATTATTATTTGAGTCAATTCACACTTTTTAAATAGCACTAGTTAGAAACAGAAATAGTAGACATAGAATTGACTGAATAATTTGCAATTGTAATTGGTAAGAATGGCCATCAAATAGTGTTTCACTCGATTCCACCCATTTATTCTTAATTTGAATGGATGAATCAATTAGTTATACCGAATTTGAAACAATTGAGCATATTGTCCTTTAATTAAGGTTCTTAACTCAAAGAGCCACTTTCTAAGAACATCATCATTGGAATCACACAACATAAATTCTTTTATTCTAAGGTGCAATTGGTAAGCATCTCATTTATTATCTATTAGGAACAATCTTTCATATAATGTTACTCAGATGAAGCCACATCCGAAATTGAATTGCAATATACTCATAAGGCCACCAAATGTAGAACCAATTTGAAAAAGAAGGAATGCAATTTAGCTAAAAGTTATACAATCTAATTTGTAGAACCTAAACAGTTTGGAGGAAACAAAAAAACTTATATTCTAATTGTATTGCTTTACTTGGCAATTTTGTTACTATTTCTTTTATTTATCGGTTCCCTAATTTATCTCTATAAGAAGTACCAGGTTGAACCCCAGGCACAATTCCACCAAAATATGCCTGAAACAACTGTTTAACATTTGGGGACTGATCATCATCACAAATATTAATTGGCAACATAGAAGAAGTTGGCCCCTCACTCTAGAGATGATCAAACTCCAATTTCTGAATAGCGAGATTAGATGAGCCAGAAACTTCATAGCAATAGACCTGTTACACAAGAGAATTGTGATTAATCTCCTGGCCCTTTTGAAATCGGCTGAATAAATAATTGTATTTGTTTCTATTTAAAGAATATTTTTGTGCTATTCTAATTATAAATATATATATATATATAAATATTATATGTCAACCACGTTAAAAGCGTTAGGCGTAGAAGTCTTAAGTTTCACCAAATCTCGATAAGAAGAAGCAGTCCACACTCAGTCTTCCTTAAGAATTACTCCATTTCTTAGGATTGATTCCGAAACGTTCGATTGGAGTACGATCATTGCCAAGCCTGAACTCATCTCAATCAAAGGCAAAAAGCACGAATCTTATGTAAATGCAGAAACTATGGAGGAAGACTTATTGTAAGGCGAAGCATAATGGCCAGTATAGTATTTCAAAATTATTCAAATTAGTATGCAGAAAACTCCCTTTACTTGTTTTCCTCATCAAGTCCTTTCAGGCTGAGTCTGTTGCAGACCCTGAGTTCTTAGAAATTAGTCAACTTTATGAGGTTAATTACGATAATAAATGTGGCAGCAGTTTGTGCCTATGATTATCAATCCAGAATAGAATCCGAAGATTACGAAAGGAATAGGATTTGTACAACCCTCGAGATAGTGTGCAATACATTGTTTGGTTTAGAATGTTTGAGTTAAATAATCGTTTAAGGATTTGTGTTTGGAAAGAATACGTATTTAAAGTCATGGTGGAATATTGCTAATTTTGCGACATTCATCTCCACATGGGCAATTTTAGGCGATATTAATAGTAGCAATCAACTTGTCCATATCTTGAGAGTCATAAGAATCTTTAGAGCTCTCAGATTAATTCAAGACTCAAAAACACTAAAAAAATAATTGGATGCTTTCATTGGTAGTTTTTAAAGACTCGGACCAATTCTAGTACCCTTATTATTTGTTGTTTTGTATTACAGCATTATTGGATTGCATTTATTTATGGGAGTTACTGAATATAGATGCAGAGAAACACCAGAACCTGAGGATGGAAAATGGATAGCAGTGGAAGAGATAAAGCATTTGTGTGGGATATGGGACTGTCCAGAAGATACTTATTGTGGGTCATTGGCTGATCATGGGTTGCCCAAAGACTTGTAAGAAAACAGATATGAATAATTTGGATTTGGATTCATAAGATTTGATGACTTCTTTTACTCCTTATTTGTTGTCTTCACTTTCCTTACTATTATAGGGTGGTCAGGAACAACCTTTATGTTTTGGAGAGCCATGACAACATACGTTACTGCATTCTATTTTGTTTCATTAATTTTCATTTTGTATTTCTAATCCATTTTATTTTAGGGCTTACTTGTTATCCAATCTACTGTTGGCATCATTCTACGAATCGTTTATGGTGCTCAGTTCAATTAAATAGAATAAGAATTCAGACAATGAGCAAGAGGCTCTGGAGAATGAGATCAAGAAGAAGAAGCAATAATAGATGATGACTAGACTTCAACAATTGAACGATTAGAAGAACTAGAAAAGAGTCAAGAAGCGAAAATACGAAGTTTCACTTTATTATGAGGAAGAAGAATAAGAAAATGACATATTGGGTGAGAAATTCAAGAAGTTTCAACATTTCTCAAATCTCATAGTGAAATCCAATTTGTTTAATTATTTGAGTTGTTCAATGATTTTAATTTCGACGATTGTCATCATATCGGATCATCATTAGATTTCAGATGAAATGTATTTACTTAGTATTAATTTAGTTATCAAAATTTGTTGATTGTAGATTTCATTTGTATTGTTTATTTCATTGTGGAACTAATCATAACTATATGGGGAATAGGCATGGAATAATTTAAAGAAATAATCGATATTTTTGACTCTCTTGTCATACTATCCTAATTTATCTTAATAGTAGTACTATTTTTTTTGGATGAAAATGTCATTATCAATTATAATAATTACGTCAACTTTGTCAAGGCTTTGAAGATGCTGAGATTGGTAATCATCATTTATTCTATAAATAGATGAAATTCCTGTATATCGCAAGAATCTTCTATTCCATTAGTGTTTTGGCTCGTTGTCTAGTGCAAACCTTACTGAAAATTAAGGATTTAATTTTCCTGTTTATATTCCTGATCATCATTACTTCACTATTTGGACAAGAGTTATTAGCCTATAAAGTGAGATTCGAAGAATTACCCAATGGGGAACTTGAGATTTCACATTCAAATGAAGGAATATCTGCTCCAATCAATTATGAGGGATTTGGAAATGCTTTGATGGCAGCTACAAATGTGTTTTATAACGAAGAATGGCATATCACCATGTTTATTCATGCTTAAAAAATATGGGTTTCTATATTGTATCACATCATCTCCATTCTAATGGGTTAAGTGTTGTTTGTGAGACTGTTCCTAGCAGTTTTCTTAAATGAATTTTGTTAGCAACTAAAAAAGATTGAGTAAGAAATAAAGCCAATCAATTTCCTATTGCATGGTAAAAAGGTTTTCAATTTTATCGTTCAATTCATTAAAAAAAGAAGAAGATCCAAAATACATTCTCAAGCTCAATTGTAACAATAGATCAATCCTTAGCCCAGATCATCAGCAAATCCAGCCAGAGTCTCAATGTTTCATAATTTAAATGGAATCAAATTATAAAGATTACCAGAAAGTACTCATAATGAATTGTTAGATCAAAAGGTTTAGACCCCTTCCAATATATTTTGTACATCTATGAATTTACTATTATTAGCAAACAAGGAAAGTATGATAGATCCGTTGAAGAAAGAGGATAAGCCAACCGAGAAAAATACAGACAATAAGAATCATCCTGAAGATGATCACATTCAAGATCATAATATCGAGGATCATTAGCATGAAGAGGATGTCGATCATGACTCTAGTTAGGATGAACATCTAAAATCCCCAGATGAACCTTCTCATCCAGTTTAAGGTAAAATAATAAACAAAAGAATCCAATAAAAGTCTGTAAGGAAGACTAATTCCGAAAGAACTCTATTCATATTTGCTCCTGAATCAGACTTTAGACAATTAGTCACTACTCTCGTAACTAATATCTACTTCAGGATATTTAATTTTACACTGATTCTTTTGACTTGCATTAGAATTGCATTGTTGAGTCCACTTGAAGATCCAAACTCCGATCTCTCTTATGTTCTACAAATAGGGTACATCTTTTTAACAGTGTTTTATATTTTGGTTATCTTGCTTAATTGCATCGCTTTTGGATTATACAAAACTGAGAAGTCCTTCTTTAGATAATCAGTGTACAATATTTTCTCATTTGCAATCACGATAGTCGACTTAATAACTTTGATTTTTGACATCTCACACCCATTAAGTAAATTCATTACTTCTCTGAGAATTCTCTAATTTATTCAGATCGGAGCTGTGTTCTCTTAGAATATAGCATATGCATAGGCATCCTTGTTGAATGCATTCACTCAAATGATTTAATTAGCAATTTTCTGCATAATTATATTGTCGATCTACGGGATATTTGCCCTTAAAATGTTGAAAGGAACAATGTATTATTGTGATGCGTACGATGCTGAGAATAAGGAACATATAAAAACATCGACGGATTGCTATGATTACGGGGGATCATGGATAAATCAGATATTGACATTTGACACTATATTTTCAAGCATTTTGACTTTGTTCTGCGTGGCAACATCTGAGAATTGGATACCTCTCTAAATTTAAGCTTGGAATGCTGTAGGGATTGATAGACAACCCATATCAAGCAACAACAGAACGTTTTCAGTTTACTTTTAGATATTTTTCTTTTTGGGTTTCTTGTGCTTATTAAATATGTTTATTGGGTTGATTGTTAATGCTTATTAGGAGGCTAAGATGAAGGCTTAGAACTTGCATTTATTGGACGAAACTCAGAGAGAGTGGTTTTAGATAAAAATGCAAATTTACACCATGAAGCCATTGGTTAAGTCTAAGAAGCCAGAGAATCCATTGAGGAAACTTCTATTTTTTATGGTCAAGCAAAAGTACTTTAAGATTTTTTGGTTGGTAATCATATTTAGTAACACACTTGTATTGGCACTTCATTTTTAAAGAGCAGATGAAAATTACATAAATGCTTTGGATGTCATCAATGATATATTTGTGTCTATTTTTGCTTTTGAAATTTTGTGTAGATTCTTTGCTAAAGAAAAGCATTTATATTTCAAAGATATCTCTAACATTGTCGATATCATAGCTATTTGGTGGGCAATTGCAAATCTGTTCATTAAAAATAAGGATGATTACAACTTCTACTTTAAACGAATATCAAATGCAATATCTGTGGCATATCAATTACAACGAAATTATCGTATAGTGAAAAGATTCAATAATTTAGAAAAGCTATTTTCGTCCATCTTCTCAGTGATTCCCAATGCCTTATCGATGCTGTTCATAATGTTTATATTTCTATTCATTTACACCACCTTGGGAATCGATATGTTCGCATTTATTCGCACATAGACAAGTTTGAATGGATGGGATTAGCATTTTCGTAAATTCTCAACTGCGATGTTTGCTTTGATTAAAGTAGCTAGTTCAGAAAGTTGGTGGACAATAATGATTGATACTCTGCATGAGTAATCTCCAAATTACGCTTGCAATTACATGTCAACATATGAAGATTTCTTAGTTTATGGTTTCAATGGGTGTGGTACTCCATACGCCTATCTATACTTTATCTCTTTCCACATAATCTTCTCATTGATGATTTTGAATCTCCTTATAGCCTCTGTGTTGGTAGCTTATGAGGAACATGTAAAGAGCGAAGAATCAGCAGTCAGTAAATATTAGTTAAATGATGTGCTCTCGTTGTGGAGAAACTATGATCCTGAAGGCAAAGGGTTCATCAATTATAAAGACTTTTGGAAACTGTCATCCGAAATAGCCATTATATTTGGAGTAGCTCAAGATGATCTATTGGACGTGAATAATAAGAAAAACTTTTTGAAGGTGTTGAACATCCCCATTTATGAATCAAAGGAATCCAACATGTTATGTTACAAATTTCATGATGTCATTTTATCACTGACCAAAATTTCAGTCACTCTTAAGTATGGAGTCACAAAGTAATTATTATGTGTATATCTACTATAGTCTCGAACCAACTGATAAGATCATATAATAGAAGTTGTTGGCTCAATTGGGGGATTTGCAACGCAAGGATCTTATGAATTAATTTACTCCTACCAGTTTTAACAGTGGTGACATGGTTGCCATTATTTACATCCAAAAGAAATTTAGACTCTGGAAAAAGAGAGTGTAGGTATTGAGAGAAGGCGGAGATGTTAAAGCTATTTACAATGAAATGTCAGATCTTAAGAATATGATTAAGAAGTAGCTGGAACTTGAAGAATAACAGGAAAAGTAAAACTGAATTTATTGATTTTATTTTTATTGTTTGTTATAATAATTTAAATGGCTGAGGATATCGATTAGAAATTACTTTAGAGATTTGAAATCATTCAAAAAATTAGGAAGGTCTCAGGAGGAGTCATTTGGAAAGCAATAGATAGGAAAACTAATAGTGTATTTGAATTCATTGAAATATTGTTAGTCGCTATTAAAAAGATCGATTATTCAGCTAATCCTTTACACCTTTTGAAATCAATGAGGGAAACAGTCATTCTGCAGGAGATTTCAAAACATCCGAACATTATGAAGGTGCTCCAAGTCATTAATAAGGGCAACGATCAATATACTATTTATGACTTTGTAGATATGGATTTGATTTCCTTAATCAAAGTCAAGATACTCCAACCAGTATTAAATTCATCACATTCTAATAGAAACACATACAAATAATTTTATGCAATATTGTAACTGCTCTTTACTTTATTCACTCTGGAGGACTGGTCCATCTGAGTTTGACCCCATCTAAAATATTGGTTGATTCTGAATGCCAAATCAAATTGATAGGTTTCGGATTCTCTCAATTGCTACCAATTAAGGATCCAAAATACACCTGTTTGCATTATCTTCCACCAGAGATCCTATTGTAAGGGAAAGTCAACACATCAGCAGATATCTGGTCATTGGGCTGCATTTTTGGAGAGATGTTGTGTCATCATCCATTATTTGTAGGCAATTCCACTTTCAATTAAATCGAAAAGATAGTTGAGCTTATTGGAAAACCTAATGATACCAATCTGAGCGAATTAGCACCTTATGTTCTCCAAGGCATATAGCCAGATAGAAAGAAGGCCTTCACAAGCATAAGTGATGATTCAACTGCTGTTGATTTATTAAAGAGAATGCTTGTTTTTGAACCTCAAGAAAGAATCACTCTAATTGATATTTTAAAGCATCCTTATCTTAGCGAATTCGCCAATAAATGTGAATTAAAGAAAGCCATTGCTCCCTTTTAAATCGAGGAGAATTCCTTCAAAGAATTTCAGAATGTTTTACGAGAAAGAGGAAAAAAGGTCGAGTAGCCTTCTATTAATAATTCCTTCAATCAATAATTGGATACTAGCAGAAAGAAATCATTTAGAGAATCCACTCCCATTTCTGCATTGAAATAGAAGACGTCAACTAAGATCAAAGTGAATTCGCCCATCCAAAGTCCTAAAATATAGAAGTTATATTAAATTGATGAGAAATAGAGATGAAACTAGTTATATTCATTCACATTAGTCTGCAATTTATATTGTACTTATATTATATAATATCAATCTGTATGTTAAGATCCCTTTGTGGCACCAACACCTGGCTTTCCATGTCTTGTTGGTTTATATGTCAATGAAAATTCACCCAAATATCTATACGTTTGCATCTCAATATTACCTGCCAATCATGTCAAACTTAATTTCGACATTGCTGAATTATCTACCATTATACACACCTACGATTGAGCCAACCATTTCTGGGACAACAATTGTATTTCTTTAATGAGTCTTTACTGGTTTTGGCTTCTCTCCTGGTAAGGTCTCCTTCTTGGATTTACGAATCTACATATATTTATGGTATTCTCTACTTTCTTCATTAAGTTTTGGAAAGCGTGAACTTTCTCACCTTAATTAGAAATTCTTCTTCTTTGTCTTGCTCTGAATTATTCAACCAATTTATCCATGGGCAATTTAACAAGCTCTTCGAGTTATAATCCTCTGTAGGTGAACTTTTTAACACCCTTGAATTATTTATCTTATGTTTATTCAGCCATTATTTGAAAAATGAAAATTAAAGATTTTAATATAATCTAAAATAAATAATTATAAATAAAATACCTAACCTTAAATAATCAAATCAATCCCTCATTAATTCATTTCAATCAACATCCCTTGACATCTCAATCATGAACTCTCCCAATTACACAAATTCTTACCTATAATTGTTGTGAATACAAAATGATACGAAGGATTGAATTCTCATTGTATCACTCTACGATAATATTATTAGAGATTGTATATCAATATATTAGATAAGAATATGGAATTCCATAGAACAAATATGATTGATAAATGTGTTCATTTTGACTGAACAGGTTTCTCTTCAAAAACTCAAAAATGAAGGAAAATCTTACTCTTTAATTTAGATTTCCTCTTTAAATTCTCCTCATTTAGATTAAAAATTATCTTTTACAAATCTCATAACATGCAATAAGTAGTATTTAAGCTTAGAAAAATATTTAAAAATCTTAGCATTTATAAAATATTGAAATACTCTCAAACTATTTGTGTTCCTAGGTAACAAGTTGATTAAGTTTGGCACAAATTACATTATGAAAAAATAATATACCCAATTACTCTTTAAAGATTAATGAGTATTATTCAATTAATATAAGAAAATTGCGACAATGTTTAAGAATATTCTCTAAAATTATTAATTTTGAAAAAGAAGAAAATGTTGATATATAACAAGTTAAAAATAAAGAGAAATGCCACAATTTGTTTTGTAAAAATTATATTATGAAGTTGATTCTTATTACCTATGAATTAGAGGAATATTGCTTTTGATTAAATCAATAGAGAAATGATTTGTTATTTTTGATGAT
Source organism: Paramecium octaurelia (assembly GCA_905182995.1). Taxonomy (NCBI): domain Eukaryota; phylum Ciliophora; class Oligohymenophorea; order Peniculida; family Parameciidae; genus Paramecium; species Paramecium octaurelia. The sequence goes on from CAJJDP010000108.1 coordinate 358,440, forward strand.
GTCATCATGAACATTTTTCTTGATATATGATTCATTATAGATAATTAATTTATATTTCAAATGGAAAAAGCTATTCTAACATTGGGCCTTGCATTGCTGCTGGGCACTCTATACAATTTGGATTATTCTCCTTCTCTTGATTTAAAGTAGAAGTATAATGATTATAAATTGACTTACAATAAAGAATACACTGCTGCAGAAGATTAATATAGATTTTAAGTTTACTTGTAAACCTTAGAAGAAATCGCACTCAAGAATGCCAGATTGGGGAGATAAGTCTATGGTGAAACCTAATTTGCTGATATAACTGATGAAGAATTCAGAGAACAATATTTGACATTAAAATATTCCCCAGAAGAGTATGCAAATGTACCAAGAGAGTCATTCTCCCATATTACAGCTGATCCAAAAGAAGTTGATTGGAGAAATCACGGAGCAGTTACCCCAGTCAAGAATCAACTTAAGTGCGGATCATGTTGGACATTCAGTACAACTGGAGTTTTGGAAGGATTTTTCAAAGTTACCACAGGTGAATTGCCTTCATTATCTGAATAATAATTGATAGATTGTTCAACCACAGTCGACTTAAACTTCGGTTGTAATGGTGGTATGCCATAAAGAGCATTGAATTTCGTTAAAAGAAATGGTTTGACAACAGAAGAAGGATACCCATATGTACTTTATGATTTAAATCATTATAGTAAGGAGTATAAGGAGAAGAGTGTCTTATGAAAGGAGGAGTATATAAAGTCAAAGGATCTTAAGTATTAGATATATCAGAGTGGGCATTGTATCAAGCATTGTAAATTCAACCAGTGTCTATTGGTGTTGATGCAGGAGGATGGAAGAATTATAAGCCAGCTGAAAGAGAGGTGTTTAATTTTGAAGAATGTGGAGATAATTTAAATCATGCAGTCTTGGCTGTTGGTTTTACTCCAACTGCAACAATAGTAAAGAATTCTTGGGCTAGCACATGGGGTTCTTCAGGTTACATTTATCTTGAAAGAGGTAAAAATACTTGTGGACTTTGGAATACCATGGTTGTTCCAATTTGATTAATATTATATAATAATCATTGATTTCCAATCCTTTATTGTCATAGAAATGTCTTTAGACACTCTTTTGATATTAATAATTATATAATGAATCAGATTAATCCAGATTAAATCTTATCATCAGAGGAGATCAAGGCAGCGAAGGATGCCTTTGAGGCATATGATAAAATGGGCTATGGAACGTTGGAAGTTGAAGAGTTGCAAAAAATACTTGAAGAATTTGGACATAAGCCAAGTAAAGAGGAGTTATAATAAATGATTATTTAAGTTGATGTGAAGAATAAAGGATTTATTGGTAAAAGTGTTAAGTATGATTGAGACTTTGAGGATTTCAAAAGAGCGATAGCAATTTACAAGATCATAGAAGAGGATAACGAAGAAGATGACACATGTAAGTTAACTATAATATTTGATAAGTGGATGCTTTTGTGGCTATGGGAGGGAATGCTGATAAAAGTGGGACTGTGGATGCAACAAAATTGATACAAGTAAGGATTACTATTATTTAGATTATTAAATCTGATTTTAAGATGACAATTGATATTGAAGTAAAGTTGCATAAATATCTACTTAGAGATTGATTAATGAAATGGATCGTGACAAATCAGGTTAGATATCATATTAAGAATTTAAAAACCTACTCTCTGATTGAAAGATGAAGAATATTATATATATATATACATTATGTTTGAGATTTGACTCATATATTTTCTTGATAATTGTATTTAAGAAATAATTATTTGTTTGTTAATTTAACGATGTCGAAGTGGTTAGATCTGGGTTTGACTTGTACACAAATTAGTTTCAAGACACAACAATCTGTTTCATGTATTTTCACATTCATCAATCCAAGATAGTCCTATGAATTGTGTCTTCGAACTTGATGGACGCAAATTGTATCTAGGAAATATCAATGCTGCAAATGACTCCTCGTATCTAAGAAAACATGATGTTGGTGCTGTATTGTCTGTCATAGACACCAGTGATATCAAATTGGAAAAGTCAGTTATTCATCTAGTAATTAAATTCATTATCATTTTAGTGGATAGCAGCCGAAGATTGTGAAAAAGTTCAACTAATAAGATACTTTGATTAGGCCTCTAATTTTATACAAGATAATCTTAGACATACAAATGTGTTAGTTCATTGCTATGCTGGCATATCAAGATCTAGTTCATTGATTATTGCCTACCTACTCAAATGCTAAGGTTATTCATTAAAAGAAGCATTAACCAAATTGAAATGCTAGAGACCTTAAGTTGATCCAAATGATGGGTTTTTGGAACAATTAAAATAATATGAAGAAAAACTGAAACAAAGCAAAACTCGTCCCAATTCTAGTCTAAATAAAAGTGATAGCAAATATTTAAGTTTGAGCTCGAGTGTTGAAAAATAATCTTCACTCCCAAAAACTAGATAGAGCATTTCAAACTTCAATATTTATAGTAATCTTAATTCTTCAGTGACTAAAACTAATATTAGAAATCTTTAATTAACTACAACTGCGGTTCCCAAAGTAAAATCAAGCTTTTTAGAAAAAAGTTGTAGTCCATCTAATATCAACACATAAAATAGCTCAGGAAAGACATTCTTTTCGAATTCGAAACTTGAAGATCCTTGGAAACAATACTAAAAAATAAAAAATTAAGAAACTTCATGGAATAAATCAATTTTAGGAATGAAAAATATTTATAGCAATCACAGCAGATAGCATTCTTTAAACCAATGAAATTGATTATTTTTATAAAAAAGAGTTTACTAAATATCAATTCTAATTATTATCTGCTTCTGAAATTTTAATGCTTAGAATAATGTTGAATATTGACTTCTAAGTATTTATTTCTCTATAGCCAATCATGAATTTATTGAATGATGGCCGGTCCTTATTTGAAAACTGAATTATTTTATAATATTTAAAATCAAATTACATTTATGTAAACAGCAAGTTTAATTGATGCTAATACATGAGTGTGTAAATAAGCTATTTGATAAAATTTTCAACTCAGCTAACATTTTTTTATATGTGATTTAAAATTTTTTAAAATCATATTTATTCTAAATCTTTTTCCTCTTTTAATTAAATTATAGAAAGAAAGAAATTATTAATTATTTAATTTCAATTATAAATACTAGATCTACATTACTTATGTCAAACTTCTTATGAAACTAATTTATTGCTTACTCATTTTCTTGTTTGCTTATCCATTTTTCTTCTTTATAAATAATATTATTTATTTATTTGGAGTATTAAGTTAATATTTAAATTTTTACATTATCCTCATTTATTAACACCATTTTTATATATTCTATAATTTGGACGGATTTAACAAATTAAATAATCAGAATTCAGATCCTTGATTTAAAAATATTTCTATTTTTTCATTATATTTACTTCTATTTTCGCAGAGAAATTATTCTTTCAGGTTTTTCAAACTTAGCATCCAATTTATTTAATCATCTTCCTATTCCTATTGTTAATAAACATTGTGATTAAATTTTAGCCACTCAAATAATTACATAAAAATGCGGTTGATACAGTTTAATTGGATCAGAGATATAGAATTATATGAAGTGATTTGAACATTTGTAATGGACATTCATAATACATTTGAATATTGAATATAAAATAATCTAAGGGATTGTTGATGTAGTATATTAATGGATTAAAACTAATACTATTCTCAATAAAAATGATCATCTCATTTTAAATTTTGATAGTCAGTCGTGATGTTGAAATTTATGATCAAGAAAATACTTCCATTGTAGTAATTCATCTGTTATTTCTTAAATACTTCCTTTTCTTGACTTTCTTTTATCTTTAGCTTTGTTTAAGTGTGTTGCTTGTCCAGACTACATAATTTTTGGTAACTTAAGCGGACTCTGCTCTTCTTCGACTGGACTATTGTCACCACTCAAAATAAATTTGTTTATGGCTTTAAATGGAAATACTTGCATGTTAAAATAATATTCCAAAAGTAAAAATAGCAATTAAAATGAATAACTTAAATTTTGTTATCCATTTGAATAAAAATTACGAGAATTGATCAAAATTATAAAAATGATTTTAAAAAATCCCAAATAAAATATTTTAATGTATTAATATATAAATTCATTTGAATTCTTTTAGAAACATTATAAAATAAATTTTTTTGCAAATCTATTCGTTCTTTGTAATTGCGATAACTATTCCACTTTTCCCTAGTCTACCAAGGAGACCTTGATTAACCTAAATAATTAACAGGTTTCCATTGTAAATTAATCTACTCACATATATTCTTGGATTGCTGCTCATTTCAACTTAGTAATACTATAAAATTTGGATAGGATACATCTGTATAAATATTAAATATGTTTTACTTTATTATAAGCGATTTATAAATTAATAAACAATAGCTGAAATGCGATGCCAGATAAAATGTATTTTCATCATCAATCTATTTTAAGAGTCGAATAACTATTATTGAGTTCTGAAGAAAATGAAAATGAAACTTCAATAACATAGAATTGCTGCTCTTCCTCTGGCACTCCTACTATTACTGGTAGGAATTTAACTTTAAGAATGTAGAATAATAATCTTCACAATAATCAACACTCCTCTTGGCAAGAATATATATATGTATAGTTAAATTGTGACACTCATAATTTTACTAATTTTTATATTAATTTTTAATATTATTATTAATGTTTTCTTTCATCAGACAGGTGGCTTTATCCCTGAAACAGACTATCTAACAGTTGAACCCGATGTTTTCACAACTGATTTGGTGACTGTTGTGGACGAAGTCACAATCTATATTAAAAACAATTGTAATACCTTCTGTTTCTTCAAAGCCTCTAATTCTATTTCAGCATTCATTAATTTCTCTTGAGTTTCATTATAATCATGATTAATTTCTTAAAACTTTCTCTTCCATACTTCTGCTTCATTGTTGACTTCAGTAATTCTTTATGTCACTGTTTCGCTTTGAGTTTGTTGAATCAATAATCTCAGCCTTTCATTTTCTTATTCCAATTCATGAACCTACATTCGATAAAGATGCTAATACTCTTGTATTGTCCATTTCCTTAACAACTTCAACAGTCTTTTTCTTTTCCAATTCGGCAATCAATTTTTGTAAATACAGCACTTCATCTCTCCAGGGAGCCTCAATTTCTTCCCTGGACACAACTCCCAATCTCACTACTGCCTATTATTAAGGTGGACAGCAAGATTAAGCATTTGATCCGCACTATATATTTGAAGCACAACCTCCAAGTTGTATTGATTACCCAGGATTGAATGATGTTTACATTTGATAATGTGTAGAGAGCACTTTGCTTTAGTATGAATTTTGTTTGCCTTTTTTATGCCAAAATTAATAAGCCTCTGGTCTTTCTGATTTCAAGTAGGTTGTCGTCTAGATCTAATTATATAAATTTACATATTGAGTTTAAGGAAGAGTAACTTACTTTCTTTCCTAAACAGTGGATTCTTAACGAATTGTTGTAAAATTACTCATATCTTTAAAATATAAATTCTATAATTAAATATGAATATAGCAGAATCAGATCGAGTGTTCTGTTTAGAGTAAGTAGACAATATTGCATTAAGTCAGTATAATCATTAGATATTCTGAAACCAATAGATGTTGATAAACGAAAAATCCCAAGCAAAATACAAATGTGTCTTATTTACAAATAATGGCTTGGCAAGACTATAATTCCTAATAAAATATTAAATTTCAAGGGGAATAACAGTTAAAAATATTATTCATTATCAAATTAATAATATCTCATCTTGTGAACAAAGTAAAGGATATCTATTAATTTTAAACAGAACAAATAATTGAAAGAAATGACGAGGATAAAGAAGAAAGTCAGACGATCGCATAAATATCTCTTTATTTATGTAGATATAAAAACCTGTGTTGCAACTGATAATTTAATATCATTATGATAACTCATTTTGCTAAATTTGCTTTTAATACTTCTGCTACTTTCTGGATGAATTCTAAAGTATTCAAATATTAATCTCTTGGGACACTAAAAAATAGATCTATTGATATACTTCAATGTATTATGGACACAAATGGCCAAATCCTTAGTCATGAATCCTTTTTCGACGGCTTCAATTATACTTGCTTCAAGAGTATTGCAAAATCTTTCTAATTCTTTATTGTTATCTAATTTGGCTCTATGTAATAATCCTCTTGTCCAAGCATAGATACTGGCAATAGAATTAGTTGAAGTTTCTTTGCCTTATTAATGTAATCTGTAATGTCTTGTAACAGTTCCATGTGCAGCTTCAGCCTCAACACATCCATCTGGACTAACTAATACACTTGTCATCAAACCAAGAGATCCAAAACCTTATGCCAATGTATCAGATTGAACATCTCCATCGTAATTCTTGCAAGCCCAAACAAATCCACCTTCACTCTTGATCATATATGCAACCATATCATCAATCAATCTGTGTTCATACCAAATCTTCTTAGCATCAAAATCAGCCTTATACTTAGTATCATATAAATTTTAGAAGATGTCTTTGAATCTTCCATCATAAACTTTAAGAATAGTATTCTTGGTTGATAAATAAAGGGGATATCCTAGTTCAATTGCATGTTAGAAACAAGCATGAGCAAATGCTGTTATTGATTCATCTGTATTGTACATGGCCATAGCAACGCCTCCTGTGCCTTAGAAATCGAACACTTCAACTCTTTAAGGTTCACTTCCATCTTTTGGTGTGAATAACACTTCAAACTTTCCTTCCTTTTGGAAACGGAGATCTGTAGCCTTATATTAGTCACCAAATGCATGACGACCAATAACTATTGGCTTTGTCCATCCTGGGACAAGTCTAGGAATATTCTTAATCAAAATAGGTTCTCTAAACACTGTTCCATTAAGGATGTTTCTAATAGTACCATTTGGAGACTTCCACATATACTTGAGGTTGAATTCCTTCACTCTTGCCTCGTCTGGAGTACTTAGAGAATTAATATTAAATTCATACATTGTAGCGCATTTGATGCCTACTTTGCACTCTTGAATTGCCTTTGCGCATTCAATAGTAACCTTGTCATCAGTCTTGTCTCTATTCTCCATTCCCAAATCGTAATATTTGATTGGAATATCCAAAAAGGGAGTAATGAGATATTCTTTAATCCAAGCCCAAATAACCTTTCATATATATTTAAATTACTCTAGTCATTTCGTCTCCATCCATCTCTACTACTGGGTTTTCAACCTTGATTTTTGCGTCCATTACTAATAATTTTAATATTATGATGCGAAAATTGATGAGACTTTATGAATGACGATTATAAAATTGTTTAATAAGATATTTTCGATTAATTATATATAAATGAATTATATATTAAATTTCAATTACATTCTAATCAAATAGATTACCTTAATCTTAAAACCCTTCATTTCAATACTATTAAGACCATGTATATTCTCTAATTGAATTTTTCAAAATTTTCAATAAATGGTATACATTTTCATATAGAATAAATTTATTTCTATCTAGAAATATTGATACCATTTTAAAAATAAATTAAATTCAATAAAACATATTAGATTAACAATAAAGTAGTATAATTGCCTAATGTAATAGAATAAATAAATACGTTTCAGGAAATTAATACTTACTCATCAATTAATAGTCTAAGAGGAGAAATACTGTGTTTATATATCTTAGTATTACTATTTAGTATTTATTTCATAATTTTAACGAATTATAAAATTAAGTTAATGTTAAATTCAAAATTTACTGTGAAAAGAGAACCATTAAAGGAAAGGTTTCTTTAAATAACAAACAAATTAAATAATCTTGATATTAAACAGGGGACAAGTAAAGCTCATCGAATTGATAAACTAAATGAGAGAAGCTACAAAATAGATGAAAGAATCAGAGCAATCAAAGAAAATTACAATAAATAAGTTTTATAGTTAAAAGAACAAGTCTAAGAGCTCTCTGATTAAATAGATTAGGAAAGACAAGAATTCAAATAATAGCATAATTAGTATTCTCAAAAATTATCTAATTTGGAAAAGTTCTCATAAAAACAATTATAAGTTGAATAAAGTGAAAGGGTAGATGGAATTAATTAATTGTAATCCTACATAAATGAAAAGGTAAGTTATTTTAGAATATTTAGATTACATTCCTTAAATCAGATTTAACAATTGAATCAAAACTAAGAGAAGAATAAATTGATGAACTCTAAAGAGAATTGGAAAATCAATTACCTAAGATAAATTAATAAATCAAAAGTGAAACAGAAGATAGAGAATTATTTGATAAGCAAATTTTAAAAAAAAGCAGTGTTGAAATGAATAAATTGTCAAATTAGTTAAATGATATTTCAAGATAGACCTTAGAACAAGAAAATGAAATAATTGGAATGTTACAAGATTTAATTATAAGAACTAAAGGGGATTTAAAATAATTGTCTGAAGAAAGACAGGAAAAAGAAGAAGAAATAGTTAATTTAATTGAAAAAACTTGTGATAGAATGGTTTAAGCATCGTTAATTTGATTATTAAATTTAATTTAAGAATTTTAGTAAATACTATCTGTCAATTTTTATTATTAACAACTTGATTTTAAATATTAATTCTTACTCACTTTGAAAAGTTATTAATTATATTAGAACTTAAAGTAATATGTATAAATAATGTAAGACAAAATATTTTAAACTTTTAATATTCAAATAGACCGGACCTAATTAATTATTATTATTTAATTGATAATTTTTTTTTTATATAATTTAATATTAGATATTTAGAATAATTAGTTTTCAGTAAGAAGAGAGATACTATGAGAAATTTTGATAAATTATTATATTAGATTTGAAGAAAGGTTCAAGAATAATTTAATAATAAATTTTTTCAAAATGGAAATTAATTTTCTTCAAGTAAATGAAATAAATTATCATCTTCATTATAGCCAATTTTAACTATTAAATCATGAAAGACCTTTTTCAAAACTTAAATTTAATATTAATCAACTGCAATTTCTGAGTTATGCCCATGCTTAACCAAATGAAGAATAATATACAATGCATACAATCCACTATAATCATAATTTAAACTCTAACCAAAACTATTAGTATCGTTCACAACTCCAAATAAATAACTAAACCTACCCAATTCTTCTCTGGGTTTCTTCAATTTGATTTCAAATTCATATTACAGAAATGAAATCACATTCTTCATATATGGATTCTTTTCTGGATTTATATATTGCGGATCCTTAATTCTTAAAGACAGTGATGATAGTAAATAACAATAGCATGTCTTTCGTTTTAGATTGACAAAAACTATTGAATATTCAGTAGGATATTCAACAATAGGGACAACTAACCAATCGAAAATATCAAAAATAGTTTCATCTTACCCTGTATATTCAAATGTAAATTAATTAGCCTCGAAATAATTAATTCTAAAAGTGGAATGGATTAAATTGAAACATAATGTTTAATAAAATTAAGTTGGAAACAATTTAACATTAGTGCTATAATGATGAAATACATTATTGTTTTTTCTTTGATGAAAGGACTTTTCTTCGAAAAATTTGAGTAAAAAATTAAAGATCAAATTGTTTACTTTACCATCTTTATAAAATTGTTACATCATTGGTACCTCTAATTTCATTCCATATCTTTTGGCAGTTATATTGCTTTTTTGAAAGAATTCTGAAGTTTGTCTTCTTATGGTTGGCAAATTGATTGATTGGTTTTTTAAAGTGCTTTCTTCTTTTAATTTTGGAAATTCATAATCTACATTTGGAGTACTTACATCCATTTATTCCATTTATTTCTTCACGTAATCTTATCTTCTTAAAAGCGTATTTTAAAGAGATTCTTCATTTTCTTCTCCTTAAATCATCTCATTAATCATTCTTAGAATTGATTGATCATCATGTAATATTGTGCTATAATTTTATAAGTTAGAGTTATAAACAGCGCTTTAATTAATAGTGCTCTTATTTTATACAGTATCTAATACTTCATCAATTGTCATCTTTTTGCGTTATTCTAAATATTGCTTTATTTTCCCATTAATTCTAAATACTTCTTGTAACTTTTAAATTTCTAAATCTTTATCGACATCATCATTAATTAATTCATGATAATACTCAGTCAGTTCTTCTTAGATCTTGGCTAATCTATCCTAATTGTCCATATATTACTATGGATTATCTATTGATTTTTTCTTTTTATTAAATAAGTCTGAAAATTCATCTTCATCATATTCTTCACTTCTCTATGTTTCAATAATTGGCTCTTATTTAAGAAGAGCAGAACTATTTTTTGTTGTACCTACTTTAGTTCCAGATTATAAGACTGTTTTTTTTCCAGTGAAAGTCCTGGAGGCTGGTTTTGCCAATTAAATTGAAGTCTCACTTGTTTAGGATTTAGGTGACTAATCTGATTAAGGTTTGCTTTTACTAAATAAAGATGACTTTTTTGAAATTGGTTCTTATTATTCAGACTTTTAATCAGAAGCAACAGATTTCTATGGAGAATTCATAGGTGATTATTAAGAAGCTATTTATGACCTATTTCGAAATGAACTGACAAATGTCTTTTTTTATTAAGGAGTTTATTCCTCTATGTTTTTATTAGATTTCTATTGCGGTGAATCGTTATTAGTACTAGTGTTATTTCTAAATCGACCAAATCTATTACCACCAGCTTAAGATGGCGTATTTTAAACCTCACTTTATTGGGGTTGTGCTTGTGGGGTTTAGGCTATTTGTGGAATAGTTATCTTCTTTTTTGAGGCTATTTATATTGATTTTTAACTTGAAACAACAGTTTATTACATCTTAATTAAAGCCCAAACAAGCTTTGATCTCAGTTACCTTTTCTCTGAAAAACCAAATTTTATTTTATCTGGTAGAATCCCTTAAGTATATTACCAAAGCCAATTAATAACATACTCAGTTCCATCTGAACTATCTGTATAACTTTAAAATATATAATTTGGTGCTGGATTACTGTACGTTACTAAAGATGATATCAATTTATCAAAGGAATTTTTCAATTCATCCTTAGTGACATTTTTATTTTGAAGATCTATGATATCCAAAGTCTTTTAAATCATGTGATAAATGGCAAACACCCATCTCGTATTTTTGATATACTACAAAATGATCAATCTATGATTTTCAGCACCTTATCTTCTCCTTGGTTTAAAAATTACTTCGAATTCTTCGCGGATTTCATCTCCATTTGCTACTACAAAAAAAGGGATTAGAGGTGTTTTACTCAATAAGTCAAAATAATTTAGATATGATAACCAAAAAGCAATCATGTGAGGCTTTGATTTTCCAGATTTTTACAATAATTCAAAATCAGCCTATTATACTTCAATTCCTGTCCAATATCCAGTAAGAAATGGCTCTAGATTAGTATTCTAATATTATTTAATTTCATTTTCATTCCATTAAGCTAATGCTGGTAATGGAGGATAATCAACATGCTATGATTTTTCACCTCTAAAAAATAACCATAGCAATAGACTTTTCAATTTTACCTTATCATTCGGCTACAATTTTACAAATGACTGCCCTTTAACTATTGTTTAATACAGATAATTTATGATATACATCCCTCCATCAGTTGTTTTATCTTCCTAATATACATAATTCACTGTCTTAAATGACACCTTAGCCAACCCTGTTTTTTTTAATAACTGCTCATATGTTTTTTTTAATTCATCCTTCGTCTTATTTTTCTAGAGGTCCACGATATCTAAAATAGTTGTTTTTAAATTATAAATTCCAGTCACCCATCTGTCATTCCAATAGAATATAAGAATGTAGTTAATAGGATCTCCCTTTTACTGATTTTTTCTTAATAAAGGATTCAATTATTCTACAAGATCTAACATTTGTCTTTAATAGGCTAAGTAATACTAATGGACTGTTTTAGAACGCTTTTAGAGATAATTGATAAAGTAGATCATGCTTTTAAAATTCATTTTTCCATCATTGTTCAATTTCAACACATCATCATAAGTAATGTGCACGCTCAACACTAAATCATCGATAAACATAATTTCGTCTGGTGCTGTAGTCAATTATTAGGCTGATTCTGAAAATTTTTCATATAAATCATTGAATTCCTCATCTTCAAATTCGCTTAAAGAAATATTCATTTAAAATTATAAAAATCATAATGGAATTGGCACTCTTATCCAAAATTCACATAATATAATGTAAAGATCTCTAAAAATGATACCAAAGCAAGTCTTAGGAGTTTAGAATATATAAGATGATTATCAAGTTCTAAACTCAAATGCCTATTAAAATAACACCAAAAATATATATAGATCAGTCTTAAGTACTTTATTCATTCTAATTCATAATGAGCTGAGTAAATATTCATCATTGTGATAAATAAGAGAAATTTTCAATTTTTACTATTACAATTATATTTTAAATAATTATGGGTTTTGAGGACAATCTAAAAATTCAAAGCTTGTTTAAATTTCTCATAACTCTGTTTATTGCCCGGTAAGATAAGCATATTTTATTAAGTTATGTTTTGATGATTTGGTTCTTTTTGGCAATTTGAAACACTAAATTTTATTGATGGTCAATAAGCGCATTAATATAATATCGTTATGAATTTTTATGTGATATTATAAATGATAAATTAGAGTAATGGAAAAATTATGATTGTAAGAATAATTACATATTATATCACTGGAATTAATTAGTTTATTAATATTTATGGGCTTGCTTAATAATTGCATGTATAAATGTGAGTATTTTTAGATTTTGTTTATTTAATAAAAATATTTTAATGATATCTGAGTTTGATTTTAACTATTATCCACTCCAATTATACGATTTACAGATGCCATTGACATCATAATTGCTATACGAAAATTTCAATGAAAATGACGTTTCTGCAAGAAAGTTAAGAGTTAGCTCTCAATGTTTAATTTTAAAAAAGTATGAGATTTTGTTATAAACTTCTAGAAAAATAAGACGTAAGCAAAAAAGACCTTCACTCTTAAAAATTGATGAAACTGCTAGAAATGTGAAAATCTACAATTTGGGTCCTAGCCAAACCAATTTAGAATGTGCAAATGATGAGTAAAAATAAATTAACGACTGAGAACCATTACTAAAACTAGAACATCCTTGATCTTGATTAATTTATATATTATGTTATACTTCATAGATTGAGATCATTTGTATAAGATTTGATAATAAAATATTACCAAAATGAACTTAATATATAAATATTATTACACAAAAATGAATTAATAAAACATTATCGAATTCTTTCCACACTTACAAGAACACTTTTAATCCATCCTTTTCAATTTATACAGAAATGAAACTTTACAAAAGTATCATAGCATCGTTCAACAAATAAAAACTAAGTTTCCATTACCAGAATTAATGCCTTAATTTATCTATCCAAATGCTGAATAACTCTCGGAGTTCTTTCTTCAAAACTATTAACCAATCATTTTGGATTTAGCTTCTCTCTATTAGAAACCGAATGTGAAAATAAAGTTATTTAAGAATGCAGTGTATTTTGGAGAAATATATCAAGAAATGAGATAAGGACAAGGTGTTCTTATCAAAGAGAACAATCAAATTTATGAAGGGTAATTTGCAAATGATAAAAAAGATGGAATTGGCTTTGAAATATTAAAAGGAGATACATTTTATCATGGGCATTATGTTTAGGGATTTCCTCATGGAGAAGGTGTTTATAAATCAGTATCTCATTCATATATTGGTTAATGGCAACATGGAAAGAAAGTAACTATTATCAATTTATAATAAGAGTGGAATTGGGTGGTGTGTTGGAAATAAGAATGATTATTTTTTAGGGAGTTGGGAGAATGGAAAGTTTTATGGATTTGGTTTACACATTCATGATTCAATGTAAGAAATATATCAAATTCAATAGTTATTTTGGTGAAGTCATCAATGATTTAAAATATGGTTATGGAGAAGAATACTTTCAGGAAGGTGACATCTACAAGGGATAGTATAAGAATGGATTACCAAATGGTAAGGGTAAATACCTTTGGAAGAATGGAAATTCATATTCTGGAGAATTTCAAAATGGTTTGAGATGGGGAGAAGGATTTTGGGAGTAAAAATCTGAAAAAGGCATTTAATTCTATAAAGGCCAATATGTAAATGACAAGAAAAATGGTCACGGCCATTTTCATTATTCTAATGGTACCGAGTATATTGGTGAATTTAATGATGATCAAAGACATGGATTTGGAGAAATCATTTGGCCAGAAAAGGCTAATTATAAAGGGTATTGGAAACAAGGTTTAATGGAAGGAGAAGGGATTTATGCTTATGAAAACAATAAATTACAAGGCATTTGGAAATAAAATTAATTAATTTCTTAAGAGAAAGTTCGAGTCTCTCTAAATCAATTTCCTTTGTTAAATTAATTGAAAGACATTGTAGAAGATGAAGAAATACAATCCCAAATTGCTGAGGAACCTGATCATGAAAAAATTGGTGATATTTTCAAAAAGATCACTCTTTAAAGCAAGACTAGTTTATGCATTTCTGACACCTCAAAATTACCTTAACTTGCATCAATTTAAAAATAATAAGATTTAATTATTTGTGGACAGCCCAGTTCTTACCCAACATAAAGAACTAACTAAACTTCTTCGATTGGTATTTAGACTGAAAGTAATTCAACAAAAAAAAAATTACTTACTGAGTTGCCTTATATATCTACAAAGAGAAAGCATGCTTTATCAAGCTATAGAATTGATAGTAAAACTAAGATTACTAAAAAGAATTTGAGTGAATCAGTTACAAATACTAATTCCCCTAATACAAGAGAAAGCGAATTTAAAAATAATATTAATCATTAATCATAAGAAAAGAAATCACGTAAAGTCAAATAAAGGTTATCTTTACTAACAAAAGTTGAAGAAAAAGTATTAAAAATAAGACTTGAGAAATAAAAGTTGAGTCCCTATAAGTTTGAAAAATTATGGAGTAAAAAAGTACATCAATCCCTTATTATATTAGGTTGTTAATTAAGCTAGATCTTTGATATATCCACCTGTATGGGTTCCTCCTTCTTTACATCCATAAATCTGTAGAAAGATTTGAAACAAGAATTGATTGTTTTTTGTAAATAATTTTCCTAATATAATTTAAAACAATAATAATTAATTCATTAATTTGGATCATTAGTGTTGAGTTGACGATGATCTGAATTATTAATCTAATTATAATCTCATATTATTTACTGTTGCTATGCAATAGTTGATTATTATATTATTGCATTTAAATATTGTCACCATTCCCATTATAAATTGGAATGGATGCATGATCTTTAAGTAATAAACTTTCATTATGATGATTTTTTGGCCACAATATTCCATCACCTACTGGTCGTCCTCCTTCCATTTATATTGGCAGGAACCATGACAATTTACTCATACCAAATACTTGTACCCAATTATAATATGGCTTTAAATCATATTAATTAAAATCATCATTTTGCTATCCTGTCTCTTCATTTCTTTTCTTTTCTAAGTTTTCTATTGTGGTTCTATTACTTAATACCAATTCTAAATGGAATTTAAAAAACATAGTTATTAAACATGATGCTAAACAACTAATTCCAAAGGCGCATAATAATAAAAGCCCATCAATAAAATGAAGATCTCCTTCTGAATTTAAGAAAAGCATTATATTTTCAAATTCCACATATATGCCATACCCCAAACCAATTGCAGCACAATATGAATCAAGGATAACATAAAATAACATTTGCATAAAAAACTTTCTGTTTTAAAATCCGACACAATTATTTATCCAAGGACAATGGTGATCCATATTTAACACACATCGATTGCATGCTGAACAATGCTAATTATTTTTTATCAAACTAAAATACATGGCATCTTTCAGGTTTGAAAATATGACAAATTAAACAAAATTTTCTTTTTTTTTATTCAGGGTCATTCAAGAAATATCCCCAATTTTAGGGAACTCTGCCTGGGTCTGTAAACATAGTTTTAAATAAGCTCCATCCCAATAAAGCTGTTAGTATTGTAAATAGAAGCAAATAAGGAATTCTATAATTCGAACCTAATTTGAAAAATTAAATTGTTACTTACTTCCAATCAAATCTATCCAAACTACTTTTACATTAACTATGTAGACGAACACTATTGAAAAACAAATGAAGTAAATGAAAAATTTATTAAGGTACTTCTTAATCATTCTTTGATATAAATAATAATATAAAATTCAAATTCTATAAATTTCTTATTAGAATTCCTTATATGTATTTTCTCCCTTCCTTTTGTTTTGAATTAAAAGATATCCCTAATTTCTTCCTCAAATTCTTTATATATAGTTTTTTATTATTGATACAATTTTATCTATTATTAATATTTTTTATAGATGAATTATAAAGTTGAATCGGCTGATGAATATTTAAGAAGAAATAGAATAATGGAATTATTTGAAGATCTTTGCACAAAAGCTAGCTATATTCAACCCGAGAATTTAGAAGAGTTCTTTGTTGAAGACTTGAGGATTAAATAAAAATAAGGGTATCAATAAAAGTATAACGATTGGGTAGATTCATCACTCCAATTTTTACAAAGGCTGAAATCTAAAATATTTTTGAATTATTTGATTTAAAACGTGACGGATATATCACATAAGAGAATTGCAGAAAGGCATTATTGACAATTGCATCATCCCAAAAATAATAAGAAATTATTGAAGCCACCCAAGTAAGAAATAAACATATTATTTATAGGTAATAGATGAAAAAGTAGATATCAATAGATTTTAAAGATTAGTTGAATAATTTTTAGGATGAATACTTGAATAAATATTTAATTATGATAATATAAATCGATAATTAAGGCACCTAGTTTAATAATAATATTAAATCTATAAGTTATCTCTCATGCTTTAAATAACCTGCAATTTATATATTAAAGTTAATGCAAATTTACACCAAAATGTTATCAATTATTTTAATTTTTCATAATTTTATAAATGAAATTTAGTTTAATTTTTAGAAGAAAAAATACTAAGAATAATAAAAGAAGAAAGATAGCAGTAATAACCTTGAAGAAATACCCAATTTAAATCTAATAGATATATAACTATTACTTTACTTTGAAATCATAAAATAAGAAAAACATACTATTGATGAATAGCATCATCAATTAAATTGTTAAAATTACCCTAAATATCGAAATTACCAAGAAATTAGTTAAGGCCCATGAGGCATAATAGTCAATTAAAATAATTTAAAGATCATTAAAAAATAATATCAAAGTTATCAAGGAACAAAAAGGATGATAATGCAAGTTATTATATTTATAGGATAAGTAAAACGATATCAAGAAAGTTGCTTTAAACATAATTCATCTTTATAAGCATTTGATTTGTAAAATCATTGAGCAGGATTGATAATTTTAATTAAGAAGTTTACTATATTCGATTAATAATTATCATTCGTAGTAGGTAGGCAACAATTGTAATAAAAATCTGATAAGAAGGAAATTTATTGATCTTTGGTTTCAGTGAATATTTAAAAGACAAAGTTTTCAATGACCAAAAATAATAATATAAAGCTTTTTCAATAATGAAAATTCACTTCCAAAAAAAAATATTAAAAAATATTTGATAAATAAGAATCAATATTTAGTTTTAGTTGTTATAAATCTAATTCTATTCATTTATTTATAAATCAAATATAAAATGCTATTAAAGATGTATACGATAACTCAAATTGAATTATTTTTACAGATTTTAGTAATATAAATTTAAAGTGATCCGTTCCAATTATTACAAATTTAACCAGCATTTTAAAAAAGATTCCTTTATTTTTCTAACTAAATTTTGTGTTCATTTTGTATTTTGATTATAAATTAAAACCAATAATTATTTATATAGTAAATGTAGTTTCTTAATCCAAAAAAGTAAAAATTTTAGTAAATACAGAAACAAGAGTTCAATTTTCAACTACTTGATGAAAATAGAGTGTTTATGACAGGAACATTTACTGCTTTCACTGATGAGGTGAAATAGCACATAAAAGTAATCCACTTCATTATCAGCATAGTAAAATAATGGAAGCTTTTAAAATTTGGATGGAGAGAAAGGTTGGATAATACCAATAGGAAATTATTAAAATTTGATAATGAATGTAAAATCAATGAATATTTTTAGCTAAAATCATTGTAGTCAGAAGTCATGATAAAGTAATTGCCGCAATTATTGTAAAAACTATAAAATCTCAATATGAAAGAAATAAAATATTTTGATAATGGTTAATTGGTTACATTAAAGTATGATAATCAGATACGTTATGAGTAAATTGATAAAACCTTAGAAGAAACTTTATATGAATATTAAAAAGATTGCATTAAATAAGGTTTAAAATTCAATGGTAGAATTTTGATTGCAGATGATATGGGCGTTGGTAAAACAGTATAATCTTTGGCTCTTGCAAGTATGTATAAATAGAATTGGCCTCTGTTAATTATGTGTCCCTCACCATTGAGATTGAATTGGTAGGATGAAATCATACATTGGTTAAAAATACATAAGACTGATATTCAATTAATAAATTGTGGTCGAGAGGGTATAAGAATGAATGCTAAAATAGTTGTGGTTTCATATGATATTTGCGCTAAGATTAAAGATGTAAAATTATCTAATAAACTTAGAATTTAATGAGTCGAAAGTTCTAAATTTGTATTGCAGATGAATGTCATTATTTAAAGAGCCCTTCATCAATAAGAAGTCAAGTATGCGTTCCAATTCTGAGATAATGTATGCAGACAATTCTATTGACTGGAACACCTGCATTATCAAAACCAAAAGATTTATTCAATCTATTGAATATTATCAGGCCTGATATCTTTGGTAATTTTAAAGAGTTTGGATATCGATATTGTGATCCAAAATTAAGTAGATTCACAAAAGGGATAGACTTTGATGGAGCATCAAATTTAAAGGAATTGTACTTCTTATTGAGAAATTATATTATGATACGAAGATAGAAGAAAGATGTCTTGAGTTAGTTACCTGAAAAGAGGAGAGTTAAAGTAAGAATTCCAGGAGAGGCAAGTCAAGTTAAATAAATAGGAGCTCTTTTGAATTAATTGGGGAATATTGATATTTAATAGCTTATTAATAAAGACACAATATTTCAGGAATAAAAAGATTAAAGTGAATAATTGCTTACAATAAATTCGATCTTATAGAAGTGCTATATGCTTACTGGTTAAGCAAAGATTAAGGCTATAAAAGATTATATTAACACATTGTTTGAAAATGAAATTAAATTTTTATTTTTTGCGCATCATTAAGATGTATTGGATGCTGTATAAGAGTACTGTGTTCAAAATGAAATTTTATATATGAGAATTGATGGTAATGTTGGACTTGAACAAAGACATTTGAATGTACAAATGTTTTAGAATAATGATGAAATTAGAATTGCAATTTTGAGTGTTACATCTGCTAATTATGGAATTACTTTGACAGCAGCCTCAACTATAGTGTTTGGTGAAATGCATTGGACTCCTGCTATCATGATGTAAGCAGAGGATAGGGCGCATAGAATTGGTTAGGTTTAATGTGTTGACTGCCATTATCTAATAGGAGATGGAACTTTGGATGATCATATTTTCAATAAGATTGAAAATAAAATGAATACTGTTTCAAATTTTATTGATGGGTAAAAGCAAAACTTAGGAGCTATAGAATTTTCAGCTGAGGAAGCTTTGGTAAAAGGAACATCAAAGCCGACCTTGATTTCTGATAAAGGTGAATCTATTTTGTAGGATGGAAATATATAGCCTTCAAACTAAGCCTTAACAGAAGATGATATACAGGAAATCTATCAACTATTAGAAACTAGATCAAAAGAAAAATAGGATTAACTAGATTTAGAGTAGGCTGAATCTTAACTAAAAATGAATATTAATAAAAAAAAATAAGTTGAAATTTCTAGTCAGGTTAAAAATTAATGTTCAACACTAAAATAATAATTATTGGATAAATATTTGAGTAGCAACAAAGCAAAGAAAGAAATTATAGAAGATAAGAAGGAATTTAATAAAATATAAAAGGTTATTGAAGAAAACAAATAATTAACTTATGGAAATCTTCCTTAAAAATTGAATTATTAATACTTGTAAAGTAGATTAAACGGAGATAGCAAATCAACTGAGTCAGGGTAAAAGAAACTTGTTCTACATTTCACGAAGTAACAACCAAGTCCCAACAGCGAAGAAGAAATAATTGATTAAAAAGTTAATTGATATATTAGCATATTTATTAATTTTGTTTTATAAATTAATTTGGTTACAAAATCAACAGTAGGATGTATCAACCTTTTATCAACAAAATAAGAGAATTTATTGCTGCAAAAGATCCAACGATTATTCCAATAATCATTAAACAACAATATGTTGTTCTTTATCTTACAGGTTAGTTATCAAAGAAATTCTTCTTGTAGATTATCAATGGGAAATAGAATTGTAGAGCACTTCCAGAAAATCCACCTACTAGAGATAAAAATACAGCAAATTGTGGAATAAACATCGCTATCAAACTTAGGAGTACCACTTAAACCATCCTTATTATTATTCGTTTTCTATTTGCTGATTCTTAACTCTTTTATATCTACCAATATTGATTATTATATTACATATGAATTTACTCTTTAGTTAGTTTCTAAAATTTAGAATGCAGGCAATAATTAAACTGGGAATGAGAGTAATAATCCAATTGCATAGCTTATTTAAACTACTGCCATGAAAGGATTATCTTACAAATTAAACAAGACAATTTAATTTATATCTGTGCCATAGCCAATACCACACACCAAAGAAAATATAATAAATAAGAACACTACAGCAATTGTAGTTAATTACAACAATCTTTAAAATTTCTCCTTCTTCTACATCGAAGATTGAATGTTTAGTAAAACTCCAACAGCTTCAAATGAGTATATTGAGACACCAATCATTGTTGATAATCCTGTAAAGTCTATTAAACTTTATTTTTCAGGATAACTCTCATTGATAATTGCTTATATAGCTGAAACCATTATCATTACTAGTGGAAATACTATTAGACCATTCGCAATTGCACTTACCTTTGTAAATACAGCCATATTAGATATTAGTGTCATTGGGAGTAAAATTAATAAGGCTATTAAAAGATAATATAATTAATGTTGAAATGATGATGCAGAATTACCGTAGAAAGCAATTTCAAAAAACTCCATAAAAAAAATAACATAACTTATGCAACATCCCCATTACATAGTTCCAACAATTAATTTACTAAATGATCTATACCTTGCACCCAATGTTATTTCAATAAATTTTGAATAATCCATTAATTGATTAGGTTGCCTATATTTATCGGCCATCATGATGAAATTCACTTACTAATAATTTATGAGCAAACTTAGAAGCACAAAAACTATAGTTGATAAAACATAACCTCCTTTAGCAAAACTGTAAGGAAGTGCGAGTATTCCAGAACCAACAAAGGTTTTAAAAAGGGTTAGGGTCGCCCCTTTGTAAGATGATTGCTTCTTTGGGGCCACTTTCTATTATTGAATTTAGTCTAGAGTTATTGGTTTATATTCTAGATTTATTTCAATTTGAGGAGCAGGCCCTAATTGTTTCTCATCCAAGATGTTATTAGATCCAAATTCATTGGATCCTATATTTTAAGATTAAATCCCTGCGTTATATTATTTTTCATCAAGCATAGTATTTATTTAAATAATTATTTAATAAAGAGATTGTTAGTACATTTTATCTTAATTCCAGATAATAAGTCATTAGATGGATATGAATATTTGATTAATATAGACCCATAAATTAATTTCACTAACAATCAGTTCTAACTGTTAAGATAGTGTAGATATTATTCATATCTTAATGGCGATTATCTTTCATTTATAGCTTATTTCTCTATTTTCCCATCTTTAATATATATAATCCTGTGAGCATAGCATTCAAGATCAGGATTATGAGTTACCATAACCATAGTGCAAGGTGTGGGATTAGATTCATCATATCCAAAATTATTGAGTTTCAATAAGATATCCATGACCTCGACTGTTGATTTTGAATCTAAATCTCCTGTAGGTTCATCCAATAATAAAATTTAAGGTGAATTAGCCAAAGATCTAGCTATAGCCACTCTCTATTATTCACCACCTGATAACTCTGATGGTAAATGATCCATTCTATCTTATAGTCCCACACTTTTCAGCAATTCTCTGACTCTTTTTTTAATTTCTTTCTCTGACTTAAATTCATATATTATTATGTTACTAATTTAGCCAAAATTCTCATGGGCAACTCTACGTTTTCATAAGCTGTCATTGTAGCGATTAGATTAAATGTCTAGAAGACAAATCCAATAGTTGTCAACCTAAGTTCGCTTAAATATGAGTCTTTTGATAACTTATTGACTTCCTTTCCTAATAATCCTATTATATTAATTATTAAGTAACTTATTGTTCCACTAGTAGGTGTGTCAATTGTTCCTACTTAATTTAAGAATGTTGTTTTTCCACCACCAGAGGGACCTCTAATAATGACAAATTCTCCCCTTTTTATAGGATAAAATTCATCATTTTGTTTTAAATTGATTTCCTTAAGAGCATATATCTTCTCATCCCTTCCAATAAGGTTAAACTCTGTAAGATTAAAGATTAGGATACCTTTTGATACATCTTCACATTCAATTACATTCTCATCCTATGGCCCAAATTCTTTTGAAGGCAAATTATAAATGTCTTTAACCTAACCCATCATTGCTTCTTTTTCTGGAGATCCTGTAAATATCATTAATGAAATATTAAGATGTAAATATTAATTTTTAATATTTACTTTATTTTCCATTCCATCAATTAAAACAGATCGCAGAAATCCATCATTCCATAGAAACTTAAATTCAGCTTCAAGAGAATTAGATGAATATTGAATGAATAATAATATTTTGTTCATTCATAAAAATTGAAACAAATAGAAATTTGATAAAAATCAAGTCCTCTCAAAAAATTGACTTAGTAATTAGCTAAAATCTAATATCTAAGGCTTAATTTAATAAAGTTAGTTGCTAAAATAATCAATACATCTTTGATTTCTTTTTAGACATTCACAGTACTTTTTTGAAGAACTAAAGATTTTAAATAAAAATAAATACTTTTGCTTTTAACATTTGCAACCTTAATATTCGATAATAGGACTTACAAATATATTTTATTACTTAATTGTGTTGTTTACTTATTGCACCATTCAGTGCATTCACACTTGAATGAGCATTCCTATCCATAATATATATATATTAGCAGCATTCACAATAATATTTTATACATTTAGTTCTCTTACACTTACATGTTACAGATTCATTTCTTAGGATCTCATACAGACAAAAAACGTTTAGAAACAAAATCTTTTTGTAATTTTGGAATCAAATGAAAAAATTTAATCCTGCTTTTTATTTCTCTGAATAATGATAGACTAGATTTTAAATAATTCCAATATGATGAATTGACGAATCGTTATTATTTTTGATTTACCTTTGTACTCCTTATTAATTGCTCTTTTTTTTTATCTAAAATGAGATTGTTCTTTCTTAATAACCAATTAATCATAATCAAATTCGACTATTTGTACTACTTTTTTGACTTTTTATTCCAATTTTATTCATTCTCTAATGATTAGAATACGAAAGAAGAATTCCGAATTCTTCTATCGTTGATGTATTCTCTGGTACTTGAGATTACACTTTTTTAGGAATTTTAACTAAATGAATTTGAAAATTTTATACATTCATATTCGTTTAGTTGCTTTACTTGAAAACTCACTCATTTTATAAACTTGAATTATCAAAATTAATACATACCTATTCTTCCAATATTAATTGTATTGAGAAACCAACCTCTACTCTTCCCACCAAATTTTCAGAATTTATCAGTAAAAATAGAATATTATTAGAAATAATAATTTACGTTTAGGCTGAATATTAAAAGGCGTTTTTTAATTAAATGTATTTAAAATAGAAGTCAACAATTATATCATAGAGGCAAAAAGTATAATGTTTCAATACTTACTAATTGAAAAATTGACGATATTTTGAGGTTACTTACTCATTCTTTTGTTCATTTCATTAATGATATTTGTAATATGCTATTGATAGGAATGCTAAACTTGTTTGGTACTTTTTTAACATTTTCCACAGATTAATTAGATTAGACTAAAAATACAAGAAATTTATCTATCAAATAAATATCATTTAATTTATTTAGTAGTATTTTGGTATGTTTGAGAAATTCAATCATAGACAAAAATCTAAAGGTATCATAAAATAAATACTGAAAAAATTAGATATTTTGTGTTACTGCCCTTTTGAATTATCAATATTTAATTTCTTATTATTTAAATCTATATTTGTATTTCAACATATAACTCCCTTTTGATTTAAATTGTTTTTGTAAGTCTGTTGATATTAGAGAGGGAACTTTTAATAATAATAAAACCATTATTATAGGTTTATTGGTTAGAAACAGAAAAGGATAGAGATTAACTAAAGTCTTATCAAATCTCTCCTAAATTAATTAAAAATTCTTTTAAGGGCAAATAAAATATGGTTGAAATTTCAATATCCATTTACTAAATTCATAAATTTCTTTTCCTATTGGAATGTCCATAGCAGGTCAATCATCGTCACTACCAAATACCAATTCAGTATCAAAAAAGAAAAGCACGTTAAATAACAAAATAGGTATGATCATTTAATTAAGAATTTTAGTTATCAAATTTTAACATCCCAAAATTGACACACTTATCTTAAAACTAAACTAATGTCGTAATATCAGGTGAAAAATTTACTGAATTAATACCAGTACTATGACCATCTAATTGAGCATTTTATTATTGTTGTAACATTCCATAAACAGATAGATTTATCCTCACTCAATAGTCTCCATAATTTCAAGGTGCAAAAGTAGCACCATCAGGAGTTATCCTAATTTAGAAGTTAATGAATTTTTGTTGTTGTGAAGAGAAAAAATAGGACTTTATCATGGTTCTAAAAGGAAAAGTATGCTTGCAAAATCAGAGTACCCAAAAATAGACAAGCATTGTTAATTGAGTGATAGAACCTTAAAAATATATTATGCTTTATTAATACGAATAGGTAAACAGATGTGATCAAAAAAATTATCATTAAAACTAGCCTTATAGAATAAATGAAAACAACAATTAGAATAAAATATACTTTAACATCTATATCTTATTCATTAAATTATGGTATGAAAATCGGAATTTATGAAAATATTTTTGGGGTTGAAGTCTTGTGAATACCTTATTTCATAGAATTAATTAAAATTTGTAAATGTTTCTTCCAATCTGTTCAGTCTGGATAAAGTAGCAGCTAATAAATTATTTGTATTTAGTTTAACTTTTGCACTAAGAATAGGAATGATTATCTGGGATTATCTAAGTTGCTATATCACAATTTTTCTTGGCTTCTTCTAATCTATTCCTTATATTTAAAGTTAAAGCTAAGAAATTAAATATATCTAATACCTATATTGTTGTAATAGAGAGAATTTTCTGGATTTATCCGAATTGCCAAATAATAATTTTCCAAAGCCTCATCTAATCTATTCAATTTAGTTAAAGTATTTGCTTAGATATTATATATAACTATGCCTTTATTGTTGTAATAGTCAGAATGTTCTGGGTTTTTCTAAATCGCAGAATCATAAAATTCCAAAGCCTCTTGCAATCTATTCATTTTATCTAAAACTATTGCTAAGTTATTATGCATCGTAAATTACACCTTTGTGGTAGTAATAATCAGAATTTTCAGGGTTTTTCTATATTGCAGAATCCAAGTTTTCCAAAGCTTCATCTAATCTATTCATTTTAGTTAAAGTATTTGCTAAGATCTTTATATAATTATGCCTATATTGTTGTAATAGTCAGAATTTTCTGGGTTTTTCTCAATTGCCAAATGATAATTTATTATTGCCTCTTTTAATCTATTCATATTATTTAAAGTGATTGCTAAGATATTACTAATAATAAACCTTTGTTGTTGTAATAATCAGAACTATTTGGGTTTTTCTTAATTGCTAATTCATAATTTTGCAAGGCTTCTTCTAATCTGTTCATCATCTCTAAAGCAATTGCTAAGATATTTTAAATATTTAATTATACCTTTGTTGTTGTAATAGAGAGAATTTTCTGGGTTTTTCTAAATTGCTAAATGATAATTTTCCAAAGCCTCATCTAATCTATTCAATTTAGTTAAAGTATTTGCTTATATATTATATATAACTATGCCTTTATTGTTGTAATAGTCAGAATGTTCTGGGTTTTTCTAAATCGCAGAATCATAAAATTCCAAAGCCTCTTGCAATCTATTCATTTTATCTAAAACTATTGCTAAGTTATTATGCATCATAAATTACACCTTTGTGGTAGTAATAATCAGAATTTCCAGGGTTTTTCTAAATTGCCAAATAATAATTTTCCAAAGCTTCATCTAATCTATTCATTTTAGATAAAGTATTTGCTAGGATATTATATATAATTATGCCTTTATTGCTGTAATAGTCAGAATTTTCTGGGTTTTTTGAAATTGATGAATCATAAAATTCCAAAGCTTCTTCTAATCTATTCTTTTTATATAAAATGCAAGCTAAAAATTAGATAATAAATTCTACCTTTGCGATTGTGATAATCTGGATTTTCTGGGTTGTTTTGAATTGCTAAATCATAATTTTCCAAAGCTTCATCTAATCTGTTCATTTTATCTAAAGTAGAAGCTAATAATTTAGATTAATGTATTTATACCTTTGTTTATATAATACAATGCTTCTTTTGGGTTTTTCTCAATTGCTGAATCATAATTTATTATAGCTTATTCAAACCTTTTCATTCTATCTAAAACAATTCCTAATTATTATGATAGTAAATATTACCCTTATTGTTATAAAAGTCAGAATTATTTGATTTAATCAAAATTGCTAAATCATAATTTTCCAAAGCCTCTTCCAATCTGTTCATACAAAGTAAACAATAGGCTAAGAATGAATTGATCGTAAATATACACCTTTATTGTTGAAAGAGTCTGAATTTTCTGGGTTTTTTGAAATTGCTGAATCAAAATTTTCTAAAGCCTCTTCTAATCTATTCATTTTATTTAAAACAATTGCTAAATAGTTGTGCATAAGAAATTAAACCTTTTTAGTTGTAACTTTCAGAAAATTCTGGATCTATCTAAATAGCAAAATCTAAATTCTCTAAAGCCTCTAATAATCTATTCTTTTCTTTAAAAGAGTCCTATCTAAATAAGCAAAATAGAGAATAAGCTCAGAAATTAGATATATTTAATATTACCTTTGTTAATATAAAACATCGAATTATTTGGGTTTTTCTAAATTGCTGTATTATAATTTGCCAAGGCTTCTTCCATTCTATTCATTTAATGTAAAGTGTTAGCTAAGGTAATTATGAATAAATTACACCTTTGCTGAAGTAATAGTCAGAATTTTCTGGGTCTATCTTAATTGCTTAATCAAGATTTTCCAGAGCTTCTTCAAACCTATTCATTTTAGTTAAGGTCTTTGCTAAGATATCATACATATTGAATTATACCTTTGTTGTTGTAATAGTCAGAAATGTCTGGGTTTTTCTAAATTGCTAAATCCCAATTTTCTAATGCTTCTTTTAATCTGTTTGCTATTTCTAAAGCACATGCTAAGAATTAGATATAATTATTACACCTTTGTTCGAGTAATAGATTGAATTTTCTGGGTTTTTTGAAATTGCTGAATCAAAATTTTCCAAAGCCTCTTCTAATCTATTCATTTTATATAACGTACAAGCTAAGTAATATTAAATATTTACCTTTGCAGTCGTAATACTAAGAATTTCCTGAACTTTTCTAAATTGCGAGATTATAGTTTTACAAAGCTTCTTCAAATCTATTCAATTTAATTAAAACATTAGCTAAGGAAATTGAATTTTTACCTTTATGGAAGTAATACGTAGGATTTTCTGGTTAGTTTTAAATTGCTGAATCATAATTTTATAAAGCTTGCTCTGACTTATTTATTTTATTTAAAATATAAGCTAAGAAATTAGACAGATGTCACCTTTGTTGTTGTAGTATATAGAATTTTCTGGGTTTTACGTAATTGCTAGATCATAATTTTCCAATGCTTCTTCAAATCTGTTCATTATTTCTAAAGTATTTGCTAGGTATTATACTTGTTTAATTATACCTTTGTTGTTGTAATAGTCAGAATTTTCTGGGTTTTTCTAAATTGCAGAATCATAAAGTTTCAAAGCTTCTTCAAATCTATTCATTTTATCTAAAATGATGGCTAAGTAATTATCTATAATTAATTATACCTTTATTGTAGTAATAATAAGAATTTTCAGGCCTTTTCTATATTGCTGAATCATAAGTTTCCAAAACTTCTTCTAATCTATCCATTTTCTCTAAAATATAAGCTAAAAAATTAGGCAATTAACAATACCTTTGCAATTGTATTAGTCAGAATCTTCTGGGTTTTTTTCAATTGCTAAATTCGAATATTGCAAAGCTTCTTCTAATCTGTTCACTTTAGCTAAAGTAAGAGCTTTGAATTTAGATTTATGTAATTATACCTTTGTTCTGATAATACCTCCCATTTTATGGGTTTTTCAGAATAGCAAATTAGTAATTTTCTAAAGCTTCTTCTATTCTATTCATTGTATTTAATGTATTAGCTTAAAACAATACTTTTTTAATTATACCTTTATTGAAAAAATACATTGACTCATTTGGATTTATCTAAATTGCTAAATCAGAGTTGCTCAAAGCTTCTTCTAATCTATTCATTTTCTATAAAATAATAGCTAAAGGATTTAATATGTGAAAATATGCCTTTGTTTGTGTAATGGATAGAATTTTTTGGGTTTTTCTAAATTGCGAAATCAAAATTTATCAATGCATCCTCTAGTCTATTCATTTTATTTAAAGTAGAAGCTTAGAAATTAATGATATCTAAGAACCTTTGTTATTATAATAGTCAGAATCTTCGGGGTTTTTCTAGATAGCTGTATCATAATTTTCCAAAGCTTCTTGCAATCTATTCATTTTATCTAAAACAATTGCTAAGTTATTATGCATAAGAAATTACACCTTTTTTGTTGTAATAGTCAGAAACTTTTGGATTTTTCAAAATCGCTAAATCATAATTTTCTAATGCTTCTTCTAACATGTTTATTTTGATTAATGAAGTAGCTAAAAAATAATATATATAATAATACCCTTGTTGAAATACTAGTCAGAATCTTCTAAGTTTTTTTAAACTGCTGATATAAAGTTTGGGTTAGTTTATTCTAACTTATTTATATTTTTCTTTAAATGATAATTTATTATTGTTTATTTATTTTTTTATATTTTCATTTCATTTCTCTTTTCTCTTACCTCCTTGAAATTTAAATTTCTCTTATATTTATTCATCTTATAATTAAAAATGCTTACACTTAATGTAATTACTTTTGCCTTCTCTATAAAAATTAGGCTTGGAAAACTATTAAATGTTATTTATTCCAAACATTTAATACATAAAATTTAAGATTCTTTATCTTTAAATATTGTTATCTATCGGTTTTTGATATTCTTACAAAATTCCATATTTAATTTCAAAATATATTTTTGTAATTTGAATTACAAAAAATTAATACCCTTTAAACCTACAAATAATATAATACAAAAATCATTATAACTATTAGTTAAATCAACATTAAGAATTAATAACAACATTTGTAAAATTAATATTAAATGGTATTTTAGTACTTTCTCTAAAATTAAACTACCTTTAGATTTAAATTATGATCGTAAATCATATCCTATATAATCTAAAAACTCTCTTTTGAAGATTAAAGCTCCTTAAGCTTCTGACTTTCTGGAAGAATATTATATTAAATAGTTGTAGGGTTATCTTTATAACGATTATTTGAAGATAACATTTCTACCCTGTCAAAAATAAAAAAAAAACGGGATGTTAAAATAATTCTTCACCGAATGGATATAACGAAATTTATGTTAAAATAGAAAGCTATCCTTTTTGTTATAACAAGCTTTTCTATAGTAATATATTTATCTTTTATTTAGGAGAATTATATATTATAATCTAATTTTTTTAATAGGTTAAGAGTGGGTGGGTGAATGAGATGAAGTGATGCGAGCGATGCGAGCAATAGATATTAGGGGATAGCCAAACCCCCTATACAATATAAAGTAGAAGAGAAAAGTAGGAAGTAATGAGAAGATGGAGGAGATCAAACTTTTTAAGAGAAAATACTACATTTATGTAATATCAATAAATTTAGTTAATTCTAAAAATTTATTATCCAATTGGGATAATCTATAAGTTATAGAGAAGAATACCAATCCTGAGTAATTTCTTAATTTCATAACTAATTGATGGATATTATCGTTGTAGATAGTAATTAATTTTGTAAAAAAATATCGGCTTGAGTAAAATTACATAGTTCTTAACGGATGATTCATAACTGTTCATTATATATATATCTAATTTTATCAATTGAAAATAATAATTAACAGACGAAAGTATTACCAAGATTAGAGTAGAGTAATTCTAAAATCATTTAATCCCAATGTTTTAACTTTGTTATCATTTAAGATTATTAATAAGATTAATTTTATTTTTTTCATTCTTGAAATGTATCTTCTTCTTATCTTTGTTATTAATTGTATCATTATCTTTATTATAAACTGAAAATCTAAATTATACTAAAATATTAGTAATCATTATTAGGACTAAACCTGTTTACTCTGTTTATTAAAAATTTAATAGTGTATTGTACTTCTATAAATATTTATTTATAACCGTTGTTTCTAACATCTCAATATTAAGCAAATATTTAAATAGTAACAAAAAACACATATGATTCAAAAAAGTTATAATGAAATGATTAAAATTATAATTGTAATGTTTTTAATGAATATTCAAATTCACTTTTGCTTTAAGTCTTCTAAAAAGCAACTTCCTTTTGTTTTTAATAATGGTTTTAAATCTATCCCTTAATAATTCATGAATTGTCCTTATAAGATAAGAGTTCCTGATGCTTGGAATAAAGGATTCTAGCATATTCTAAGTATTGTATGATCAGGATTAACTAAATAATAATGAATAATAAATACCATTTGGCAATAAGGAGCTATTCTGAAGAGGTATGTTGAACTAGGAAAGCAAATCTTTATAGCTGCTATCTGATTGGAGTATTTCCTTTGATGTTTTTACATTCCAAAGACGAATAGAGTTATCATCACTACCAGAAGCTATTGTATTTCCATCAGATGAGAAATTGACTGAATAAACTGTTGATGAATGACCATCTAATTAGGCTGTTTATTATCCTGTCTTAACATCCCATAAACGGATAGACTTATC